>JAQPZY010001463.1:2097500-2110000 GCA_029931535.1 Margaritifera margaritifera | reverse complement strand
TACTTTAATAGGGTTTTAAAAGCGCATAAAGTAACATTTTTGTTACTCAGGGACTGATGAAATAGCCTTTTTTCACACGTGTCCTTCCTTTCCTCTCTTCACAAAGATAAAAAGAAATTAAATTACCCCACCCCACGTAGATGCATTTAAAAATCGTTTAAGACGACATAATCTAATTTTAGGTTGAAACGTTAATAATTGACCTAATACATTACGAAAGAGTATATGGAACCCACGATAGATTGGCATTCACATTAAATCTGACATTTCCTTGTCATTTTACATTCCGTGTCTGTGTTGATTCTCAGGAAATTCCACATGGCAGTCATAAGAAAATCTTACCTCCGTCTATCGACTCTTGAATAAGGTCATTATTCAAGGTAGCACAATACAAATTTTCTTCTAAAAAATAAACCCCTATTGACAAATATAAAATGAACATTTAAAATAAAAAATGTGGCATTCCATGACTGATGTACATGAAATGAAAAAGAAGTTTTTAAGTTACTCTCTTATACATGGCATTCTTTTAGCATGGGAGATGAGTAATTTCTATCCTATATTAGCTATTTGCTCAAAAACACTCTGATCTGAGACGTACACTTTAGATGGGCAACTTCAAACTTTGAGCCTAGTAGGAATTTTCATGCAAAGACTCGTAATCAGAATGAAAAGAAATTTTAAGCAATTTTTTTCATAGATGCTTTTGAATAGGAACGGAATAGGTGTTATTCATCTCAGTTTGGAATAGGAACTGAATAGATGTTATTCATCTTAATTTTGAATATGAAATGAATCGGGGTTATTCATCTCAATTTTCAATATGAACTGAATAGGTGTTAATCATCTCATTTTTGAATAGGAACTGAATAGGTTTTACTCATCTCATTTTTAAAAAGGAACTAAATAAGTGTTATTCATCTCATTTTAATAGGAGCTGAATAGGTGTTATTCATCTCATTTTTTAATAGGAACTGAATAGGTGTTATTCATTTAAATTTTGCACAATCTTAAAACGTACAAAACTTCCATTTCAGCATCAGCCTGAAGTATTTTTTTTTATATTTCAACCTCATTTTGGCATCTTCATCAGGCTGAAGTACCCTGTTCTGTGGTCAACTCTCAATGACCCGTATCAAGTTCAACAGCAATTCATTGATCAACCATGGTCCATATATATATATATATATATATATATATATATATATATAGATATATATATATATATATATATATATATATATATATATATATATATATATATATATATATATATATATATATATATATATTTGTATTGTGATTCCCTACACATTTACAAGCATCACAATTTAAGGTAGCTTTTAAGTTTTCAAAAAATTGTGATTGGTTTATTTACGAAGCTGTGGTGTGCTACAAGTAAGGCGATGAAACCAGATTTGTGGAACAGGTCTGTTCCAATGTAAAAGCAATCTCTCCGCACATTTGTTCCGACGAAGCCAAGAAGGTGAGGTGTGACTAATGGAACTTTTTATGGTTGCATTTGGAACTGTTTATGCAATTATAATGTAATTTTCTGGTAAAATTTGGATTAACTGCAGAATTAAATACGAGACTTCATTTCAAACGCAGTTGACTGTCTACACCCAATCATTCTTTTGTCATGAAATTATATTTACTATAGTAAGGGGAATTTCTTACATATTTGATCGATAAATCAGACAAACGTCTGGAGACCAACTTTATATGTATTTTGATGAGAGATGGGAAAGGGAAAGCAGAATTAAAATCTCAGACAAGGACTACCATATATATTCGCGTATAAGTCGAGTTCAACTGCAAACAACATCGACCATGATCTGCGGTCGCATAATGCGTCGGCAGATCAGGGTCTATGCTGTTTGTTGTACTGTTTACTCCTGACAATCTGGATAGACCCAGATCTGCCGACGCATTATGCGACAGCAGATTTGGGTCTGTGCAGTTTACAGTTGCACTTGGACTTGGTTTATCAGCGAATATAAACGGTAAATAAACTGCGGCTAACTCGACATTTGTGGAGGGTACGTAGTAGATGTATACAATTACAAATGAGAGGAATAATTGAACCCCGGATTGGTCGGTGTTTTGTTTTAGAGCATCGTTGTAGTCATAGAAACGTCGCTTAAATCTTCGAAATGGATACATAGTTACCTTAAAAGGAAATTTGTTTAACAATGAATATTCGTTAGAATGGTCTTGGCTGCTTGGCGGATGTTTTTTTTTCATCAAATACTAGTAGGTAAATTAAGCTATATTGTTATATACTCCACAGATACATAATATTACACAACACAGGCAAAGGTGCCACACATGTTTCACCTGTGTTATGAATACATATTTTAGACATATATAAGCCACGCATGTAAGGTATGTACGTGTTTCCACCTATGTCAACGCTGCATTCCCTTGCAAAGATACAGTATGCACATTTTTCCACGTATGTCAAAACTGCATTCCCTCGCAAAGAAAATAAAACAAAAACAAGAATCGATCATTATGGTAATGGCATGACACGATGTTGTGGCTCTCCCAATCAACAATAACGAAAATTATTTTTTTTAAAAGAAAGTGAAGATAAATGGGGAATCTCGACTTGCTGTCATCCTTGTGGCAATATATATAAATTTATTTCAAAAAATACAAGAAAGATATGTTTTCTTTCTTCTTGGCAACTTTCCCTAACACCCATTTTTCTTAAAGCTTTACCGACCGTAAATTACTGCAGAAGGTTGTTTGGATGCTTTACCGACCGTAAATTACTGCAGAAGGTTGTTTGGATGCTTTACCGACCGTAAATTACTGCAGAAGGTTGTTTGGAGAGGTATAACAGGAAGACTGCTTATGGTAAGTGAGAACAACCAAAGTGACGGTCGATAATTTCCCTGGCCACGACGATATTGCAAATCTTCATATTTAAAAGATTTTTATGGAAGTCACTGAACTGAAAATGTCCTAAAATTCCTCTCAAACCCTCTGTTAGACAGTACTTTATCATTTCTATCTCAGTTTGCAGATTTGTACCGAAAATAATGCTGTACGCCTCAAAATATTTCTGAATTTAAAATAAGTAAAGCAGAGGAATTTAGGATACTATGCCGATAGCTGAGAATTAGGATACTATGCCGATAGCTGAGAATTAGGATACTATGCCGATAACTGAGAATTAGGATAATATGCCGACAGCTGAGAATTAGGATACTATGCCGATAGCTGAGAACATAACTATTAAATCCACACAAGATGCGTTGGTTGCTTTATCATATGTATTTTCTTCTTCCAATATTAACAATTATAGTCGAGAGGACAGAATTTTATATTAGTTATATTTCATACAACCTAACATGCTGAAATTGTGCAAAGATGCATATTTGATCTCCTCAGTTTGGGTGAATAATCATTACTTGGTATTTAATAGAAACGTGGAAGGGAAATTTACCAAAACTATACTTTATGATAATAAAAAGAAATAAAAATATTTAAAAAATTAAAATTTTGCTTAAGCGAGTAGTAAGGAGCATGATGGAGGTAGGGTCACTCATATTTCTGTATATCACCAACTCGCATAGGGATAAGAGAACATTAACATTTACATTTTTTTTTAAATCACTAAACCAGTAAGACTGAATGACAAATAGAACGATGTCTGCCAGGATTTTACAGCTGAAACAAATGTTGTATAGTGTCTACGGACCGCGTGATGTAGACGTAAAAGACATAAATTCAAAAGTGAAAGGTCTATGGTTCGAAACTCGGCAGAGGTAGAAAAATATTTTCTAGATGAAAGAGTTTAACAAATGCATATTGTAACAATCAGTATAGAAAAATGGTGGTGAACGACGAACGCCAATTTGGCAAACATACATAATAAACTATGACGAATATTTACACAATACAAGATGACTTATATGCACACCATAAACGATTACATATGTGTACGATGAACGATTGCATATAGGTAAAACAATAGACGGTGACGTAAAACACTGAAACTTGTTCAGAATAAGTGAGGACGTAACACATAAATAATAATTTGCAGATTTTTTGGACAAAATACAAATAACGGCACAACGCTACATTGTATTGAATTTAATAGTTTTCAAAGATGTGGTAGAAATATTGAATGAGTTTAGCATGAAAACAACAAGATCGATGTTAAGAGATAATGACGGTTTGTTTACATTTTTGGATGGAAAAAGTGAGAGCAAAGCTAGTTGTGCTGAAGAATAACATTCAAGACAATACAAGTGTTAATATGATGATTGCAAACATCAAAAACATGTACTTCTATGTTTTAAAAAACATGCATTTACAGATTACATTTAATGATCATAACATGGAGAAAAGCAATATCGGCCCTGAGAGCATGATGGCTAAAATAGATGCAGAATGAAGAGGGAATATATTTTGTATTTTGAGATGAGGGTAAATACATAAATGTGTTAAATTTACAAGGTCAGTCTACAACGATTCAGCAAAAACAGCTATAATTTATGGAGAACAAAGTTAAGTTCAATACAACATATGGTGACTCATTATATGAAGTAGTTGTTTCAGAATCAACCATAGGGATGGCAAAATTTGATATAAATCTGAAATCATTCATATGTTTGAAGCCTCGAAGAAACGTTGTAAATTGATAAAAAGAAAGAAGAAGGAGAAGAAAAAAAACATTTTGTGCAGACGGCTGTACTGTTGGCTTTTTCATAACACACGCATACACACACACACACACATACACACACACACACACACACAAAGTTTATCAAGCATAGGTGTTTTCTGGATATTTATATTTGGTTTTAAATGACACATCATAGGTACCCCTTTACATCTGGGATGACAGAAAAAATAACTGTATTTAAGACATCTTTACTACGATTCTGAAAGTCCAATTGTTTACACAACTATTAATCAATTGTGGGAGCAAATTAAACGGGACAAAAGAAAAAAAAGACATAAATACGCTGAATTGAAAAAAATGGTTACCCGAAATGTGTACTGGATATTTTATGAGCAGTGCGTTTGCGCCTTTGACAACAATTGTTACAATAGTTGTAATTACGGGAGTAGCTTCTTACCATGTAATACATTCTCATATGGAAAATAGATCAGACAATAATGTTCAAATTTCACTCAGTGATCAAGCTTGAATGATACAAATTTTTTCATAAGCTCTTCTATCTCTTGCCTCGAATGAATTTTATCATTTTTTTATTTTTTTGTATCCGCATTTGCTGAATAGCACGTATCTAGTGTTTGTCCAATGAAAACATTTTCTTTGTTGTTCTGGATCAGATAAATCAAATGAAGAACATGGAACGAAATGATCAATATTATGAAGGTCATCTTCACTGATACCTTCGTGTTTAGTGAAGTTTAGCTACTTCGGCAAAAGTCAATTTATGTTACAGCTAACATGTTCAGCGTCCAAGCTGATTTATTGTATTCTCTTAATGCTTTTAAAATTCTTCTTGTTTCATGTACTATTTGCTGCATTGGTAAAATGTTTCTGTTTTCTTCTCTCCGTTTTTTTTTTTATAGCTTTTCCTTTAAAGTACTCTATTTTCTTCATTAATTTTCTTGTCATATTTATTGTTCAATTCAGATATGTTTTTAACTTCTTTATATTTAGAATATGCCTTCAAATCCATTTATTTATATTTAGAACATGCCTTAAAATGTATATATTTATATTATAAAAGTTTCAATTAATTTTCACGGCATAAAGAAACACTGAAAAGTCACTTACAAGTAATCTTGGTGAAGATTCAAATCTATATTGTTCTAAATAAATGAGAGAGAGAGAGAGAGAGAGAGAGAGAGAGAGAGAGAGAGAGAGAGAGAGAGAGAGAGAGAGAGAGAGAGGAGGAAAAGGAAGAAAACATAACGTCAGTAAAGAGCCTAAAAAGTCTACTTTACATAAACCAAACATCCACGTAGAATTGAGCTTGGCAGGCAACTTGGGGAACATTCACAAGAATTCAAAAAGCCAAACTTGAACGTTTTAAGACAGAACAAGAAGACTCTAAAATATCACATGATAAAAAAAAGTAGACGCTGTAGAACTAATTATTCCATTTTCACTTTGTCATTTTCCAACTGACTACCTGTTAGCACATGGACTGTTACTATACAATTCACCCACAGTCAGCCATGGATGCTGAAGAAATTGTACAGCTAATTATTCGAGTTTGTTTAAGCCGGTTCACAATTGAGTACCAATTGGCGCATTTAATTTTACCTGACAAAAGTGTTACTTAATAAATAGTGTAGCTTATGCAATGCAGACCAATTTATCTTCAGTGCAACCTTTACTGTGCCCTTTTCAGACACAGTAAATTAGAATTTATGGACCAAGGATAATTACATTTCTGTTTTAAAAAGCAATCCAAAGAAAAATGTTTAAATCATAAATACAACAGAACAGCCTAAAGCCTACATAATCTCTAATGCCCAAGCTGTATGTTTCATATACAAATATATAAATAGCACAATATGTATTGTTAGATAAATAGATGACAAAGTTCCAAGTGCTTCGTCGCCTGAGGTGTGCCTATGGCACACAGACACACCGTGTCCACTGAATTGCACCTTCGGTGCAACAGTTATATCCCACACTACTAACTGACAATTGCATTAATATTAAAGTGCAAATAATTAACAAGATTACAAATTATTTGGTCAAAGAGATCGAACTCTATAGAAATGTTAGAAAAAATACAAGATAGCATATAAAGTTTGAGAATCGATAGAAGTATGAATGGAAAGAGTTTCAGATGCTATGGTTTTACATCGGCTGGATTACGTGTAGCAACAATGGCTGCTACAGGAGCAGTTACTCCATTAGCTTTTAATAGGTTTTCTTCAACAGTATAATGATTTATCACCAACCTTCTCTTACTTAATTTGGATTATACTCGTGTGCGGCTACACGGCCATGTACGAGTGACCAACGTTCTCAAGGAGAACTTGTCTTTAATACAGTTTTAATACGTCTTAAATACAGTTTTAGCACGTGATGGCATAGTAACATATGTTATTAGAATATTGAACAGCATTGACGACATGATAAGCAAAGCAATAAGTGATTACGAAATCAATCGAGAAGATTTTATTTTAATCATTACGAATATAAAAGATTCAAAGAAATAAAAAACATGATATGAATAAACAAGTAAATTAGAAACGTAGGAGACTGAAACTCCGTTAAATATAGACATTGATAAATATAAACAAACTATTTTTGGAAGAAGGTAAGAAATTTGAAAAAAAGATATACTAGCGAAATTTACAGGAAAGATACAAATTTTTGAAAAACATTTATCTGTTTAAATTTTCCCTTTACAAATGGGTATGTTTATATGCGTCTAGTTTATTCAATACCAGCAGGTTTTTAATAGATGGAACGCTGCAATACAATCGACGGACTCCCCGAGAAAGAAATCTATTGTAGTAATCGAATAGATAACAGAAAAGGTAAACTATTGATAACTTTCAAGAGAATATAAAGTGATGTTAACGACCAAAGTATTTCTGATGAATAGTAAAGACGACGTTTTTACTATAGAAATGACAAGAATAAAGCAAGGACTGTTATAATTTCTGATGGTTTTTACAACCTTGAGATGTATATGAATAAAGTCAAAGAGAAAATGACTGCCAATGGTCATAAGGATGAAAGTATAGATGTGGCACATTTAAAATGAAGCTCAAAAAGTTAAAATCACTCCAAGTAACAATTACACAGTGTATATCCAAATAACAATTACACAGTGTACATCCAAATAACAATTACACAGTGTATATCCAAATAACAATTACACAGTGTATATCCAAATAACAATTACACAGTGTATATCCAAATAACAATTACACAGTGTATATCCAAATAACAATTACACATTGTATATCCAAATAACAATTACACAGTGTATATCACAAACTATATCTCTGTAGCGAAAGAACTAAACATGTATCTACTAAATGTGACAAAGTTTGTGGGTTTCTGAAACATTCAAATTTATAAATTTATCTGGACCAAATCAATTACACAATAAAACTATTTCAATGATAACTTCTCCCCTTTTTTAGAGTCTTTTGTAATGCACGGTACTTTGCTTCGAACAATCTTAATGGACACTGCAAGCAATTACAGAGGGATACTATTAACAGACCAGCATAAAAGATGAAGATGGAAAATTAATAGACTTGTATAGTATGCGTATAACATATGTTTATCACACAACGCAAATATCGTAAGATGCCTGATATATCCTTAAGATGTACAAGTGAGATCGATATTTCCTTTAAATATTGAGAGAGAGAGAGAGAGAGAGAGAGAGAGAGAGAGAGAGAGAGAGAGAGAGAGAGAGAGAGAGAGAGAGAGACGTGACACAATGTCAAACAATTAACTTTCACTTAAAATCAATAATAACTGTCTCATTTATTTCGTAAGATTAAAAGAATATTGGATAATAATACTTCAAAAATTACTAACTTCAACAACTAGATAATTGCTAGGACTAATATTTTGTCATTATTGTAGAAGAAGACTGATTTAACCGAAATAACAAAAACAAACGAGGACAAAAAAAGCAAAATAAATGTTAATGAAAGCACGATAAAATCCATGAAAACAACTTTTATGTTGCCGGTTGACTGATAAGATCAAAACGATAAAGTATGTTACATTCGCCGAATTTACAAAATGCTAAGTTCCGATGTTGACAGTCGAATACAAATACGAAAGAATATGTTGATCGATAAGTTGTTAATAATATCGGTGTCGAATAAGGTAGCATTAACGAATTAGACAAATGGATAAAGCACAGGAGAAAAGATTTCAACGATTTGGAACAAAAGTTAACAACATAGATGTATTCAAACCTGGAGTACGGAAAACAACTAGTGCTTCAAGTAGTAAAAATTATACAGTTAAATTGAAATAAACGAAAATATAGAGACATTCAAAACTCAGTTGAAGAAGGAAATGGGTGTAAATAATGTTGCGTTGTTTTATAGAATTAGAACACTGAAAGAGGAAATTGGTAAATACCAATCATAAGATATATTTTGCTTTAGGGTTTTAGCATTGTACCGAGTTAGGAGTATCAAAATGGAACTGAATAAATTGAATATCAAAAGAAGGAAATAACACTTTAAGAAAAATATTAATATCTCATGGTATTAATATGGTCAGTGAAGAAACAAAAGGGTTGTTAGAATTTTTTAAAGTCTGAAACTACACCATAGAAATTGATTAACGGCCATGGATTTAACTATGTTCCATCATGTTTTCCTGAATACCAGCTAAACACATTAGATTTTTTTCAGCAATCGCTCAAAAAGACATTCAAAAAGCAAAATTTAAATAAAAAAATCAGACTTATATACATTGTTTTTAACTTGCATGTTACATATGGAGATGACCTATTATCTATCAATTTTATACATGATTAGAGGTAAACAATTAACGTACTACTTACACATTAAAACTGCAATAAAAATCTATTTTAAGCGCTTGCTATCTGTCCGAAAAAAATGTTTAAATATTTTAGACAAGATTAAACGTTTTTGAAGATCATTCTTAAATTTTTACATAGAAGCCTGGCAGCAGTACCAAAAGTGTTTTCTTCTTAAGTAAAGTATTTTTATTGACAGATAAATGCAGCACAATAAATTTTTATCTTTGAAAGATACAATCTTTACGATTTGCTTTTCGAGTACAGTAAATGGTTTGCAAAAGCCAGCCTTTTATTATTCATCGCTACATAAATAATAAAATGGCTGCAGCAGAAGCAATGATTGGAGGAGTCATAGCTAATGATCTAGCATTTGCAGGTAGCAACCGTCTGTTCAATCTATTTGAACCAGATGGATCAGAATAAGAAATAATTACAACTGATAAAAAACAAAAGAACGACAGAGAAAATTGCAGAATTCAATAACACCCAAACCAAGATACTTGACTACATTCATACAAAATTGAGAGAACAACAGGTAAAAGAAGAATACATAGTCACTGCGTTTGTGATGGTTGTTAGTATGCTCATTGCTTACAAGTTTTTGTAACATATAAATTGTAAACATGTCGACGTACTGTAAATACATAACTCTTTGCGTGGAGGAAAATATATCACAAGGATTTCCATACCTCAGTCCAACATATCACCGTATCACATGCACCCCGAGCAACATTAAGCCCGAACAAATAGCTATGCTAAAGCTAAGTCTAAATATATAAGTTGTACTAGATATTTTTTGTGTTGTTCAGAATGAAGATAAAGGGATATGCTATTTCACGTCGTTAAACGCTTGAGAAAAACATAGCCATATCCTATGATGGAAGCAATGATCTTTTCAAGGTGAATGACTGCAACATCTTCATGACATACAAGATTTGTGGTTAGTACATTCGGTTAGAAGAAACAGGATGGAACTAGATATCATGAGTGAAAATTTGAATAGTTACAATCAGGAACAGGTAATGCACAAAACACTGTCAAAGATTATAACAGATTTATTGTCAATTGTATTATTGTGCTCTTCCCCGGGATTTCAGATTTAACATAACACTTGCAAAAGCCTCTGAAGTGATAGGAGGTGGCAAATAAATTAGATAAGTGGTTATATTTACTGGCTGAGATGCACCAAGAAACTAATACTTTGTTTTGGACTGATGACTGTGGAAATCCTGATAATATAAAAAAGAAAGCAACTAACCTAGCAATACTAGCCTTTAGTGGCAGACATCTTGAAATATCACTATATGTGAAAGTGCAGTAGTACAACTCTAAAATCATAGATTTCAGAGAGAATACACGTTTATCTTTGTGTTTTACAGCCAGGACAACAAATTATCTTCATGGGAAATAATCTCATCACAGACTATGTACAAAGAGAGATTGTTGATAATCTAAACAGAACGAAAGAAATAAATTCTTAATGAGACTTGAATATCTTTTCAGTTAGGTCGTAATATATGTGCATAACACGATTATAAGGTCCTGGCGTGTAACTATAAGTTAATATACTTATGTTGTCAACCAAGAAAACGCTTGATAGGGGACGCTATAATGCGTACAATGAATTGACACGGAAAACGAATGACATGAAAATGACAGACCTGGAAAATGATACACATGAAAATGCACGCACTGGAAAATAAAAAAAAAACACAATGAAATGAATGACAGGGGTGGAAAACGCTTGACCTGGTAAATTGTAGACAAATGCAACATTGGAAAATGCACACACTGTAAAATAACAGACACTTTTTGTAGACTAGAATGAAATCAATGACCGAGGTGGAAAATGCATTTGTCCTGGAAAATGACAGACAACTTCAACACTAGAAAATACACGCACTCGAAAATGTCAGTCAAGTACCACATTAGAAAATGCATACACTGGAAAATGAAAGACAAGTACAACACTGGAGAATGCACGCAATGGAAAATGAAAGACAATACGAAACTGGAGAATGCACGCAGTAGAAAATGACAGACAGACAGACAGATACAGTATGCTCCCACTGGAAAATGACAGACAGATACAGTATGCTCCCACTGGAAAATAACAGACATATACAGTATGCTCCCACTGGAAAATAACAGACAGATACAGTATGCTCCCGCTGGAAAATAACAGACAGATACAGTATGCTCCCACTGGAAAATAACAGACAGATACAGTATGCTCCCGCTGGAAAATAACAGACAGATACAGTATGCTCCCACTGGAAAATAACAGACAGATACAGTATGCTCCCACTGGAAAATGACAGACAGATACAGTATGCTCCCACTGGAAAATAACAGACAGATACAGTATGCTCCCACTGGAAAATGACAGACAGATACAGTAGTACAGTATGCTCCCACTGGAAAATGACAGACAGATACAGTAGTACAGTATGCTCCCACTGGAAAATAACAGACAGATACAGTATGCTCCCACTGGAAAATGACAGACAGATACAGTATGCTCCCACTGGAAAATGACAGACAGATACAGTATGCTCCCACTGGAAAATAACAGACAGATACAGTAGTACAGTATGCTCCCACTGGAAAATAACAGACAGATACAGTATGCTCCCACTGGAAAATGACAGACAGATACAGTATGCTCCCACTGGAAAATAACAGACAGATACAGTAGTACAGTATGCTCCCACTGGAAAATAACAGACAGATACAGTATGCTCCCACTGGAAAATGACAGACAGATACAGTATGCTCCCACTGGAAAATAACAGACAGATACAGTAGTACAGTATGCTCCCACTGGAAAATAACAGACAGATACAGTATGCTCCCACTGGAAAATGACAGACAGATACAGTATGCTCCCACTGGAAAATAACAGACAGATACAGTATGCTCCCACTGGAAAATGACAGACAGATACAGTAGTACAGTATGCTCCCACTGGAAAATAACAGACAGATACAGTAGTACAGTATGCTCCCACTGGAA
>JAQPZY010001463.1:1765000-2092500 GCA_029931535.1 Margaritifera margaritifera | reverse complement strand
ATTAGAGAATCATATAGTTATATGTTATTGATAACATACAATTTACTTGCCAAATGGGGTTCTATTCTTTTCATTATTTTATTTTTTGTGTGAATCATTTAAATTCGAAGAAGCGGAACATAAAATCTGACTAAAATATACATATATGGATACATACAAAACAAATACACACAAATATAAAAAAATGCAGCAGCAGAGGCAACAGTATTAATCATACAAAAATAAACGCACACAAAAACACGCGTGCGCGCGCAAATGACACATGAAGCGATTCATTTTCAAACAGCCATGATAAAGTTGTGAAAATAGAAACTACCGTTACCACAGAAAAGTATTGGTTGAGAGCGAAGTACACACAACAAAATACTACGTACAAGACAATGTACAAGCAATAACTTAAAATCTTGTGCAAGATAAAATGTGTAAGTAATGAAACATTCATTGTCCTTAGATTACAGTATTTAAAATAAATTAGTAATATGGCTAAATAATTCACCAATTAACACCTGAATTACAAAACAACTCAGCTCAAGAAGAAATTAAATTCTTGAGATGAATTTGAGAAAAATATCCATGAATCCTACATGTTAAACGAGCTGCACGTGAATTCACAGTTGTTGCCTTGCCAACGGTTCACTGATAAAGAGCCTTTATGTTCCTCTTCTTCTGATGCTAGTTTTTGATAAGTATTAGTAACATGCTAGTTTTTGATAAGTATTTGTAACATGCTAGTTTTTGATAAGTATTTGTAACATGCTAGTTTTTGATAAGTATTTGTAACATGCTAGTTTTTGATAAGTATTTGTAACATGCTAGTTTTTGATAAGTATTTGTAACATGCTAGTTTTTGATATATATTTGTAACATGCTAGTTTTTGATATATATTTGTAACATGCTAGTTTTTGATAAGTATTTGTAACATGCTAGTTTTTGATAAGTATTTGTAACATGCTAGTTTTTGATAAGTATTTGTAACATGCTAGTTTTTGATATATATTTGTAACATGCTAGTTTTTGATAAGTATTTGTAACATGCTAGTTTTTGATATATATTTGTAACATGCTAGTTTTTGATAAGTATTTGTAACATGCTAGTTTTTGATATATATTTGTAACATGTTAGTTTTTGATAAGTATTTGTAACATGCTAGTTTTTGATAAGTATTTGTAACATGCTAGTTTTTGATAAGTATTTGTAACATGCTAGTTTTTGATAAGTATTTGTAACATGCTAGTTTTTGATAAGTATTTGTAACATGCTAGTTTTTGATAAGTATTTGTAACATGCTAGTTTTTGATAAGTATTTGTGACATGCTAGTTTTTGATAAGTATTTGTAACATGCTAGTTTTTGATAAGTATTTGTAACATGCTAGTTTTTGATAAGTATTTGTAACATGCTAGTTTTTGATAAGTATTTGTAACATGCTAGTTTTTGATATATATTTGTAACATGCTAGTTTTTGATAAGTATTTGTAACATGCTAGTTTTTGATAAGTATTTGTAACATGCTAGTTTTTGATAAGTATTTGTAACATGCTAGTTTTTGATAAGTATTTGTAACATGCTAGTTTTTGATATATTTTTGTAACATGCTAGTTTTTGATAAGTATTTGTAACATGCTAGTTTTTGATATATATTTGTAACATGCTAGTTTTTGATAAGTATTTGTAACATGCTAGTTTTTGATAAGTATTTGTAACATGCTAGTTTTTGATATATATTTGTAACATGCTAGTTTTTGAGAAGTATTTGTAACATGCTAGTTTTTGATATATATTTGTAACATGCTAGTTTTTGATAAGTATTTGTAACATGCTAGTTTTTGATAAGTATTTGTAACATGCTAGTTTTTGATAAGTATTTGTAACATGCTAGTTTTTGATAAGTATTTGTAACATGCTAGTTTTTGATAAGTATTTGTAACATGCTAGTTTTTGATAAGTATTTGTAACATGCTAGTTTTTGATATATATTGGTAACATGCTAGTTTTTGATAAGTATTTGTAACATGCTAGTTTTTGATAAGTATTTGTAACATGCTAGTTTTTGATAAGTATTTGTAACATGCTAGTTTTTGATAAGTATTTGTAACATGCTAGTTTTTGATAAGTATTTGTAACATAAAAAATAGAGTAGCTGTTGTGATTTACTTTCTTCTCGTTTAATATTAAAATGTTTAAGTTTACAGCACAAACCGTATGAATGTATAGAATTTTGTTTCTTCATTTCTTATATCTAGGAATTACATATAATTTCTTATATCTAGTAATTACATATCATTTCTTATATCTAGGAATTACATATAATTTCTTATATCTCGTAATTACATATCATTTCTTATATCTCGTAATTACATATCATTTCTTATATCTAGTAATTACATATCATTTCTTATATCTAGTAATTGCATATCATTTCTTATATCTATTAATTATATTTAGAAGCATCTTTTACAATAGATATTAAATTAGGAACATGAGATTTTGTCCCAAAAAAAAGGATGGGTCATAAATTTTTTTTATTATATATTTTAGCAATTGAATATATAGAGAGTTATTCTTGTTTTGTTTCTGGCTTTTTTTTATTCTTTTGGGGGAAAAGAGTACAACCAGCAATACGCCGCTGCTTTTGCAAAATTTGTCTCATTTCAAAGTTTTATGAAGTGATAATAAAATGCTATTAATTTTGGCAGATAACAAATTCTGACAGGATCTTGGACCTAGGCTTGAAAGAGAATTAACAATTGTGATTGGGAACTATATATTTATTTTTTAATAGTTTACTTTCTTTACGAGGCAAGGAGTTGTCTAAATACGTTTTTATGCTTGTTTTCTTTTTCTTCCCAATAACGATTATATTTGCAATCTGACATTAAAAAAAAAAAGATATTTACAAAGTTTTATTAATAATTCTTAGAAAAAGTCTCTATGAACCAAGTTTGGTGAATTTCTACCCCGGCAATTTAGGAGGAGATATGGCTTCGGACAGATGTACGAGCAGTCAGACGGACACACTTATTGACAGACAGACAAACAGAGGTAAGTACAATATCCCCCCACTGATGCGTGGGCGTAATAAAACAAGAGGTTGCCACTGGCATGGCTAATGTCCCCCATCGCTAAAAGTCGAGAGTGTGCATTGGATGCATTACCTGACTGTGTTCTTTCAGCCTTTTTGATTGTATTTTTTGGGGGTCACCATCTGCTGTGCTTTTTCGTAATATGTGTATTTTGAGTCAAAAAAAGATTTTAAAAATTTAAGATAAGAAGGATCTTTTTTTGATTGTCAAATGGGTGTTACTCGAAACCACTAAAAGAAGAGAAATGGTTACATTTATCTAGCTTATTTACTCTTAAATCGTAATTTTTATAAGGATTTTTTTAATTTTATGACGTCACAGTGTAAGTACATGATGGGTACTTCTTACAGCTAAGCTTAGTTCTGACATAATTCACAATTTCAGTGTTAGATCTAAATCATAGCAAAAAGTTGTCCAATCTTTTTTTTTTTTTTCCTTCGGATAATTACCCATGAATCATCTCCTTGTGATTCACGCAACTTTAATTTGAGCAAGAACATAATGCAATATGCGAGATATTTCATTGGTGGTACACTACCTATAATGAAATACATGTGTACGTTCACTTTAAATATTAATATAAAATTGATAAAGAAATGGAGAAGCGAGCGCAGCTTCAGACATGTGTAGACCCCACAGACTGAAATACTGCGTCTCCTGATTGAGCACTTCACCATACGTAGACCAATAAACTGCTCTAGGACACTTCATCTTTGTTTTCTTTCTGACAATACTGGTCGTGGCGGAGATCATAATGGTAAAATTCAATGGTAGACAGTCTGCACGCATCCGTTAGCAGTTCGCAAAGGAGTTCAACAGCTTGTGGATTGATCCGTGGTCAATTCAGAGAGGAATTGAAAGTCTAATAAACTAGGGTTATTTGGAAAAAAAATCGATTTAATTACGGGCCCTGGAAATTGTATCAATAGAGTATGGAAACATATGACTATTGGAGAAAAATACACAGAAAAAGGAAAAATCACATATATAGATAATTCGTATCTCTGTATAGGATTTTTCTTTTTTTTTTCCAGTTTTCTCTCTCAAATATTCTCATTTTTTATCATTATCTATTGATACAGTTTCAAAGGTCTGTGATGCAATGACTAGATAGATTAGAGATTCGATTTGCCTTCTGAGTACAAAGTCATTTCTACCCTAAATTCAGCTTTGGAAAAAAAAATTTCAAATTCATTGGGAATTCAACACCTGATAAAATAAAGTAATCGTTAAAATTTATTCCAATCGCTGCAATACAAAGAGGTGTCTTTTATTTTGCAGTGCGTGTATTTTCCAGTGCTGTATTCGTTTATCACTGTCCAAGTCGAACAATTTCCACCTCGGTCATTCATTTCATTGCGTCTGTTATTTTCCAGTGCGTGCATTTTCCATGTGTGTCATTTTCCAGGTCTGTCATTTTCATGTCATTCATTTTCCAGGTCAGTAGTTTTCATGATGTCAGTTTCAGGCATGTTTAAATTCATTTCCTGATAATTTTCCTTGTGACTTAATAAACAAAATTTTTACATTTCGAATTTTAAAAATTCTTTTTTATTTCACATTTTTTAACTCCTTCACAGACTTTCTTTTCGTCTTTATCACTCACGAATTAATAATTTTTTTGGTTCATATTCCTCAAAACTCTGTAATTGGAACGCCTTTTAACTCATCCTTTAAAAGTCCAGGAACATTCGTGTTCATTTGTGTGAAGCCAAAAATGTTATCTTTTAAATAATCACTACTGTCACAGACCTTGCTGTCATCCTTCATTTCGATGTAAAAGTTTTCTGTCTCATCGTAAATATACTATGAAATAGTATCAGTTATTAAGAGTAGCATTCAATCAATGTATTTGTTCTTCAGCTTCAAGCATGGTTCGTACAGCCCTAGTGAGATGTTTTCCAAGGTTTTCAAGGAGTTTCAAAGACTTCCTAAAGTTTTCAAGGAGTATTCTTTCTTACAGAAATAGAACTTTATTCCTATGTTCTTTTGTTTATCAATGCATAAAAATGTACGAAAGTAGAAGAAAAAACATGTAACTAACTATTTATTCCTTATTTTTGTAAAAAAAAGTAAATAACATCAAATCTGAATGTAAAAAGTTACATATTATATTAAGTTTTAACTTCCTGTATTCCCTCAGATAATTTCAAGGAGATTTGGGAAAATTTCAAGTTGTTTCTCAATAAATTCAAGAATTTTTCAAGGATAAATCCAACTTTTTCAAAATTCAACGAGTTTTCAATACAACCCTCAAATTAAATGATTTTTCAAGGTCGTACAAACTATGATTTGTACTAAAATTCATGCATCAACCATTTGGATAGCTCACACACGCTAAATTCACGGTAAATTCATTTGGATAATTTGATTTTCTTCTTCTTGATGTTTGTTTTTTATTTCTTTTTTTTTTTTTTTGTTACTTACTCATTCATGGTCAATAATTATTCTCCTGGAAAATGATAGAGCTCTCTGACATTTGAAAAGTTTATTTTAATCTGTACATATTGTAATTGTTGTTCGTTTCCTCGAATTCTGCATTTGTTTACCAAAGACACTAATATTCACCAATTTAAAAAAAAGCTTTCTTGAATTCACTTGTTGCTTTTTGTCTCAGTTTTGTAATCAGTTCAATTTAGGATTTCAACAAATATTGTTGGTATTTTAAAACAAAAACTGTTTATTTTTTAAGTTTTAAACCTAACCGTATGTAAAGCTTTAAGTGTATGTAGTCAATTATATATTTCTATTAGTTTTTCAATGTACATGCTAGTTTTACATCAAATATTTTTGTATCCTTGTAATCATTTAACAACTTCTTCTGTGGCTCTTGTAAATCATTTTCATCTGGAATTAATTTCTCTGGAGCTAATGGGTAGACCTTGAAATCGTCATGTAAATCTAATCGAATCAACATCTAAAATGCAAAAAGTATCATAGTCATCTGATATTTGAGGCAGAGTTTCTTCAAGGCATCTAATTTCTCCATAAGTCGCCCATACGGTATGTGTTGGTTCATTGTCAATTCATAGAGGTTTTCTTTATCTAAGTATATAATAAACGATCTTGACCTTGACCTTTCGCACTCACCATCGTGCTTTGCACGTGTACACACAGTGTTCAATCCGACTTTGTCTTCTCATCTTTGCCCAAGTGGTTTTCATAGTTTGCTTAAGTAATTGCTATGTGGTATTATGCTATTCAACCTGGTACTCCACTCTTGATCATCACGAAAAAGACATAGTCTGTTAAAAGTTCCAGCTCGACACCTAATATATTCAAATTCGCATAATGAGCTCGTTCAGGTGCACTATAACAGAGAGTACGGTCTATGTTTTAATTTTTAACACTGACATTCCTGAATTCCTCAAAAATGTCACATTTGCACCAAAGTATCTTTCATGACATGATTGTCATATCGGTATCAAAATATTTGTAGGTTAAAATTGTTCCCTGACATCATATGCATACTGGTAATCGTCACTTGATATGCTTGAATCATTCAGCGGTGTGTACAACATTTATATTGCTGGTATAGCTGTATCTCTATTTGTGGACACTTCTTGGACCTCTAGCTATGTTGAGCTAAAAGATCTTTGAGGTGACCTCCTTTTGTGTATCATTAAACCTTTCAAAGCTATCCATGTATTAATATAGGTAAATGTCTTTCTCAACCATTTAAGTGTCATTTCTACAGAAATGTTTCGGTGTGTGTGTGTAAGTTTTCGTCACTTAAATTACACTGGTCTACATTTTTTTCAAAGTTGTCTGCTTCAGAGAAAAAAAGTGCTATTTATTAGGGATTTTGATGTGCTGAATTCAGATATGACAATTAAAACAACTGATTGGCTACTATTTCCAAGATATTTAAGTTTTTACATTTTACTTCTATGTATATTTTGTACATAGTAGAGTTTTAATCATAAATTGTAAACCTAGGTCTTTTCATGTGTTTATGGTTGCTTTACTATGTCAACTGTCCTGTTTATGTAACACTTTAAAAAACAGCAAAAGGGTTATATAAATAAAAAATATATTGAAACAAAAGTAAAAAAACTATTATGTATATATAAGTACATAGTTTAGTCCTTATTCAGTGTCTACTCGGCGCTTCCTGGTTTGTCTCTTGTATTCATTAAATGGAGCATCTCTTGTCACTGTCCAGCAATAGTCTGCAAGCATTGATGGGCTCCATTTGCCCTGATAGCGTATCTCCATTGTTGCAATGTCCTGGTGAAATCGCTCGTCGTGCTCGTCGCTCACTGCTCCGCAGTTCGGTCGAAACAATTCATGATGAGAGTGCAAAAAATGTATCTTTAGTGACATGTTGCAACCAAGGCTTTTGTATGCCTTGAGGTTTTCCAGCAACTCCCTGTAGTTGTCTGCCTTGTTGTTTCCGAGAAAATGTGTTGCCACTAACTGGAAGGCTTTCCATGCCGTCTTTTCCTTGCCACGCAGTGCACGGTGAAATGCATCATCTCGAAGAAGTTCACGAATCTGAGGACCAACAAAGACACCTTCCTTTATCTTAGCTTCACTTAACCTTGGAATTTTCCACGGAGGTACTTGAAAGTTGTTTGTGTTTTGTCCATGGCCTTGACAAAGTTCTTCATCAGACCCAGCTTGATATGCAAGGGTGGTAACAAAATCTTCCTTGATTCAACAAGTGGTGGATGCTGAACACTTTTCATCGCAGGCTCCAATGACTGTCGGAGTGGCCAATATCTCTTGATGGTGTGGGAATCTCTCGCACAACTATCCCATTCGCAGAGAAAACAGCAGTACTTGGTGTATCCAGTCTGCAGACCAAGCAAGAGAGCAAGAACCTTGAAATCGCCACAAAGCTGCCACTGATGTTGGTCATAGTTTATGCACCTCAAAAGTTGTTTCATGTTGTCATAGGTTTCCTTCATATGGACTGCATGACCAACTGGAATTGATGGCAAAACACTGCCATTATGCAGCAAAATAGCTTTAAGACTCGTCTTTGATGAATCAATGAACAGTCTCCACCACTCATCTGGATCATGAACGATGTTGAGGGTTGCGATCACACCATCAATGTTGTTGCAGACTACAAGATCACCTTCCATGAAGAAGAATGGGACAAGATCCTTTTGACGGTCACGGAACATGGAAACCCTAACATCATCTGCCAGGAGATTCCACTGTTGTAGTCTGGAGCCCAACAGCTCTGCCTTACTCTTGAGTAGTTCCAAATCCCTGATAAGGTCATTCAGTTCACCTTGCGTTATGAGGTGTGGTTCAGAGGAGGAGGATGGGAGAAAATATGGGTCATGTGACATTGATGGTTCAGGAGTAGAAGTTTCATCCTCTTCCTCGTCCTCGTCTGACTCAAGTGAGAATGATTCTGGTGCATCAGGAACCGGCAGTCCTTCTCCTTGGGGTACTGGGCGTATAGCTGACGGAATGTTTGGATAATGCACAGTCCACTTTTTCTTCTTTGACACACCTTTCCCAACTGGAGGCACCATGCAGAAGTAACAATTGCTGATATGATATTTTGGCTCTCTCCAAATCATTTGCACTGCAAAAGGCATATATTTCCTTTTCATGTTCAACCACTGGCGAAGATTTGTTGCACGAGTGTTGCAGAATATGTGTGGGGCCCACATCTTGTCCTGATCTCTAATTTTGCAGCCAAAATAAAGGTGATAGACTTTCTTAACCATAGTGGTTATACTGCGCTTTTGCGATGCAAAAGTCACTTCACCACAAACATAGCAGAAGTTATCTGCATTGTTCACACAAGTACGAGGCATCTCTGCTCACTTTGGCTAAACAGAAATGTGTCCCTTTGCAAAATCAAACACTGACAAATAAGAGAGCACGACACTGTATCATTTTTAGAGCCGATATAGGGCAATTTCATCAGCAGAGTGATGTAAGCTTAGTTATGATTGCATCATCCATGACTTCTAGGAATAACATGATGCAATTCATATCATGTATTACGCAATACCAGCTTCAGATTGCATCATTCATTGTTTTGCCTAAAAAGCAAGTACTGCCCAAACCCAGTCATAGATTTATTCATAGATCCAGTCAAAGATGTATTTTAGTAATTTCTGGTTTAAATTGAGATCCCTTGCCTTTATAACTCACTTATCCTCCGCCATTCCCAAGTCAAGGGTCGTATCTACTGAGCCAGTATAATATCTTTAAAACAAGAGCCAATCAACAATTTTAAGCATCATTTGCGTTCTCAGTGACCCAGAATTAGTAAAGTTTGACAACATTTATTGCGGAAGCATTTTGGCTGTAGACCAGTGTTATTAGTCATATGTTCTTTAGATTGTCTCGTGAATGTAAAGCTGTTTACAATCCTGACCGTTATTCTAACTATTATTTTTGTTTCTTCTCTAGTGTATAATTTTTAACTCGTTAACTAGATAATCATCTAAGAGTGTCTTGATCAACAAATGGCTGTCATAGCCCAAAACGGTATGAATGAATAATGGTATGAGTTTGGGGTATTTCAAATTCAAATTACATTCGTTATGCGCTGGATCTTTAGATTTTCCATGATAAATGGTCATGATATCTTACTTTGTTTTAAGTTTTTTTTCTTTTTCGCAAATAAAACAAGTATGTTAAGATAAAATACCTTTCATCATCCTATGTGAACACCACAGGTTTTGCGTTTTTCGGTCTTAGTTACCCATGCTCTAATTTTGCAATCTAACCCAACACATCGTAAAATACTTGAATACAGTTTGTACCTCTGTAATCTACTGGTTTGTATCTTTTGTCAATTAATTTGATGTACAAACAAAACCCTGATGTAATGTATTTGGCCATTTTGATTGTCTATGATAAGTCATCACCATAGGTGTTACGCCATCAGCATACCTCGAAATGTTCCAAAGGAACATCAAATTGTTGAGTACAAGTTTGTTCCGGACACAGAGTGTCCGTGTACCGTGTTCTGCACACCTTCAGCACACTGCGCACATGTGGCACGATGGTACTTTCAAAATCACAATAATTAGCATAGGGAGCTGGTAACTGATATTGATAGTTTTTAAATTTTATAATTGAACCCACTTTTGGCGTTATATTTACGGAGCTATATACATTGTAAAATAGTATTTTATGTTTATATTTTTTTTTTGTATAGATAACACTAAAGTGTTTTTTTTACAGATGTGTGTCTGTCCGTGACGCCTATTTGTCCGTCTTTTGAAAACACCAATTTTAATAAACCTTATTTCAACGTAATGATACCGTTCATCTTCATAGTGATTAGGACCAGCGTACTGAAATATAATTAGTATGTCCACATGTCTTTTGTCTTCTATTTCGGGTACTAACTGATTTGATACTGTTTCTCTCAGTTTCTCCCCTGCTGTCTCCACCTGCTAATAATCCATACACATCTACATATATATCAAATTCAGTTTCAAAATTTTAAAATGTCCTCCATTTATACCATACATTCTTTAATCAAACGACTGTATATAACTCTATTTATGATCGCTTGGTGTATTGACCACAAATACAACCGCATTTACTGTCCATATCCTATACCTTTACACAAGTTTTTCTTACTTAACCCATTGAGGCAAATCTATGTATGAGGTTTTCCACTGAACGGTATATATATATATATATATATATATATATATATATATATATATATATATATATATATATATATATATATATATATATATATATATATCAATATAATTCAATATCATCGGAAATATTCATATTAAATTTTACCACCGGAAGATCTTTACTCGTTTACATTTCTGTCCAAAGAATCTCTTAGTGTTTTTGTTATGATTCTGTTGAAATTATATATATTCTTTCGCTTATGAACACGAATTAAAAGTGGTTGTAATTTTCTCTTAATTGTTTTGGCATTGGTTAATCAAGTATCGAAGCGTTCATTTTAATATATTTAAGAAGCAATAACTAAATATATATTTAACCATTTTGTATTGTATTTAACAAGCACTATTTCAATGTAGATTAAACCATTTTGCATTGTATTTAACAAGAAATATTTCAATATATATTTTACAATTTCACTATTATATTATATTCATCAATAACTATTCTATATTGAACTATTTACACGAGAATAAATTTCAGTGTTTTATTCATCATTTATTGTGTACATTATGTCATTGAGTCATAGTTATTTGTGCAGTTTAGCCAAGTTGGTGCACTTCTTTTACCCTTTCTCGATATTATGATTTTCCAATACACAATTTTCAAGGCAAATTGGTGTACGCAGTTCACCATTTAAGAATATAATTTTCCAATATGCAATTTTCAAGGCAAGTTAATCGTCGCCATTCACCCTTTTTCAATACCGATTTTTCCAATATACAATGTTCAGACTTATTTATCTAGAAAAAGATTGTTCACCTCTGCCAGACGTTTCGCTTGAATTCCTACGATTTACGTCTACAGCACGCGGCCCATATACACTATGTAATATTTATTTACCTGTAAAGTTCTAGAAGACACTTTGTACTTCAGTCTTGCTGGTCTAATAAATATTTAATGTTAAATTTTGAATGTTGTCAAATCGCTATACAAGATGGTGATACAAATTATAATACCTGTGGTCCTACCTGGTGTCCCTTACCACTTAAGCGATCTGCCTCTGTTCATAATGGGATCTATAGACAAGTTAATTATTTCACAATATGATGTCATACGGGAAAAAATAATATAAATGCGTATTATTCTCCACTCACTTCCTGATCATTCAAAAACAAAAACACATAAATAAAATATACACGTCCGTATATCCAAACATACGACAAAGAATCAAAAGAATCTGCAGAATTAGCCACAGACGCGCTGTCATCCTGCTCTAAATGTCTGAGTTTGCAGTGAAATTATTAATTAATTTGTACTTATTTTATTAAATAACCTATAAAAAGTTTTTTTTATTTATTTCTGGAGCATGAAGAAGTTGCACAGATCCATCTTTTAGATGTAAATATTACGAAAGCGAAATCCTAAACCTTCGGTTTTAACCTTTCAATTTTATTTTATCAATCACAAGCATAATTGAATTAGCAATATAACCCCATCAAAACTATATAAAAACGTACGGTATTACGGTATCTCTCTCTCTCTCTCTCTCTCTCTCTCTCTCTCTCTCTCTCTCTCTCTCTCTCTCTCTCTCTCTCTCATACCAGTACCCTTGGGTTGTTACTCTTGTTCTTTTAGTCAGCGTTAAAAGCGGCAAACCAGCTCTTGTTAAAGACCACATCACAAAATCCATTTTTTCTTCTTTTTTACTGGCTTGCCCTTTTGAATTTCTTCACTGGAATATGTTCTTCTGACTGCTACTTCTCCTTGTTCTTTTTTTTTCTTGAGACACTCTGTAATCCAATGTTCTTTTTCTACACATTGATAAGAGATATCTTTACTTTTGTCTCTCTGTTTTCCTGTCTTAGAGGTTCTGCCAGTAAAGAAATTCCTACGGCAAGACATTAAAAACATAAGTAAAAATGGACTTTTGTGACTTCTTTTTGAAATTTCATTGTGATTCTTACTAACGAGAATAAACACAAACACTCTCTCTCTCTCTCTCTAACTTCATACAAGCCAAATTCTGTCTTAAATTTCAAAATGTAACAAAAAATAAATCTTGGCAGTAATATTTTCACTCCTCGTCTTCAATCTAGGATGACACAATGTAACGCAAGTCAAGGTCAAGTCAGTGTTGGGCTGGCAGAATTGTACAAAAAATTGTAGGAACAAAATTTAAGCACCCTATCTGATACACGTCAAATTCTGCTTGACATTGTAGACGAATAAAAATAACTCTGCTCTGAATAGCGCCTAGATAAATTTTCACTCACCTTACCATAAACACATATTTGTAACAAGTGAACAGACCTTGGTTAAAAAAACGTCGGTCAGTATCGGGTTGGCAACATTTTTTTTACCAACTAATGAATGAACATTTGCCTCACATTAGATTATTTTTGGCAAAAACATGACTGTTTGACAGTTAAGCTGGCAAATGTGTCACCCAAACTGAAGAAGGAAAACCTCAAGTCAGCCAAATTGAGAGTGGATGTTTTTTGCAAACAATCTGTCTGTAACATACATAGCAATTTTTTTGTGAGAATCTAAAATGTCCGTTAGATGCCATACAGACTCCACATATTACATTAATCGCCAAACAGAGGCAACATGTTACAATGTTACATTTCCTCGCCAAACGGATCCATCATTTTAAACATATGGACATTTTTAACATAGGATTTCCCATCTTGTCGCTATAGACCCTTTTATATTACTTTCAATACTTGTCGTGAGACAATTTAGCAGTTTTGTTGGATTATCCTAAAATCGTAAGATATTCTTTCTGTAATTTAGACTTTGCTGGAACCTTTAACTCTTCTTCACTCGACTAAATTTGCAGACCTCTTTTGCCGATTAGAATGAATAAAGAATTCTTCTTCTTCTTCTCATTGTCATTTCAAATTGTCTTCTCGGTAACCACCGAAGATGATGTATGTTTTCATCACAGGCGACTGTAAGATTCTGTGACTGAGCACCTTCATTAAATCTCCTAACAGTGGTATGTGTGTCGACTCAATTGTAGCAATCCCAGCTACGATAACGTTTTGACCATTTTTGGCCTAATTATTTTTCCTGAGCTTGTACTTAATCCTAAAATATCCTGTCCAGTGAAGAATGTGGTTCCACGTCGAATCTACCATTTGGGGTCAGGGGTTAGTGAAAGTAAATTGTCCTGATTATTTTGCGTGTAGAAATACGTCTTGCGATGTCTAAAACTACATAATGTAAACGGGCGCTGGAAAAAGGTGGTTATCAGTTTTTTGTTCTATGTTTTTAATAATTCGTGCACCTTAATTCGTGTGAGTTTTCAACAAAGGGAACGTGTTTCTTTCCTTTTGATATTGTTGTAGAATGTCGACCTTCCTGTTGTAGCCGACAGTCCTTGTAGGAAAGGTTGATATCGAAATTCCTCAATTAATTTTAAATTTGAATAGTCTTCCAGAAACTTTGGAATTTATGATTTCCTTTGTATCCAAGACAATGAAATCTTTAGATTTTCCTTGGAAGAGGCTATTCATCTTCAGCATTACTTCTATCTTCCTGCTAACATTTTCAAGGACAGCTGGCTTCCATAGCGTTTTTTTTTTTTTCCTTTTGATGATATCAACTGCACATTTTCCTACGCTTGTGAAAAAATTGATATCTCAGACTGTTCTTGGACACAAAAAATCTCTGATCCGACACGTACCCATCTCGGAGGGCTGCGGAATTTTCGGTTATGAATTCGTTCGCCGTTGTCGCCATTCTATTCTGTCCCTGGTAAGCGGTGAGGGGAGTTCAGGAGAGCGAGTGGGGGATTAACTCCCTATACAATGGTACTCACATTCCGCACGTTTGGATTATAGTTATAACGAACTATATTTTGTTGAGTTGTGCGCAAAATAAGTTCGCAATAATCGTCCTTATTAGGTTTTAAGTATGATTCTACATACTTTCAATGGACCGTATTACCTTTTTAGAATCGATGTAGCCCATATTTCTTTAACATCGTGCTAAGACCTGTCATTGCATATGTACGGTCAAGAGGATTTCGGGGAATATTGTTTGTGGATGATTTTATACTGTTTGCATCAAAGAATCTGATCGAGTCGAAAAAAAGAGACACATTTTTACAATTGTTGGAGGATTTAGCTTGGACCATAAACTATGAGAAATCATCATTAGAGCCAGAGTTAAGTAAAACCTTTGTTGAATATTTAATTGATAATACAGAAATGATAGAATTCACAAATTAAAGAAGGATATTAGGTGGACATTGAAAAAGGCTATGTTTCAGTAAGAAAATTGGCAAGGATAGGTGGACAATGTGTGTCTAATGTACAAGTGTATTTTATCAGTTACGCTTTTGCTACGGAATCATTCAGGTCTACGGGCACAGCGTTAGTTGTGCAGACGGGAATTTTACAGGAAACTGCCATACAAATAAGAAGATAGACGGCACAAGAAGTGTTAATGAATCAGTGGCGTACTAAGGGTAAATGGCGCCCGGGGAGACGATGATGGCCCAAAGGGCTAGAATACGAAGCCCAAATTTTTATCAGCTGTTATGGCGCCCCTAAGACCTCTGGCGCCTGGGGCAACCGCCCCCCCCCCCCCCCCAATTAGTACGCTACAGTGATGAATCATTATGTGTACCAAAAGGTGCCACATGATCATACTTCCAAGGTTTTGGTCACTGAGGAACAATTTATTAACCGTTATTAGAGTGTAATTCAGATGAACATTTTTTTTCAGTTACTGTTTCAGTGTTTAAGGTAAAGACAAATAAGTAGTTGCTTCCAAATATCACCTAATGTTTGTTAATCATTATGAAGGCATCACTGTACATAGGCCAAACTGTGTAACTCTAAATGAAGGCATCACTGTACATAGGCCAAAATGTGTAACTCTAAATGAAGGCATCACTGTACATAGGCCAAAATGTGTAACCTTAAATGAATCATCATACAGTATTAGGTGTGTTAATAACGCAGACTTGTAAAAATCGTAGTTACAACGAACGATATTTTGTTGTGTGGTACACACCAAAAGTGCGCAATACTCGTCTTTTTCCATGTGCACAACGTGTAAAGGGACAACTGATAATAGAGTTATATATTTATATTCAGTGGGTTTTAATTGTCTTTTAGTGACACCTTCCACTGAGTGCATAAAGAGGAAAAGACAAGCATCATACAATATTAGGTGAGTTAATCGCGTAGATTTGTTAAAACGCATTTTTCAAACCTGGCGGTACATCATTAGACGCCATTTTAAAAAACTATATGTACATGATTGGGTCACCTTTAGTAAATAGAGAAAAATGTTTCATTCTTTTTCAGAAAGTTTTGAAATCACTAATGACATTGAAAGTCATTTTGAATGTTAACCACGTGGAAAATGGACTACAGTGTAGTATTAATTTATTTACTTATTCCTAGAACGTCTTTATACCATATGCTTTATGTCTTATTATTACATGACCACTTAAATAATTTACAGAATAATCAAACGTTATCCGTTTCGGATGTAAAATAGATGCTGAGTCCGTCGAGAGGCTATGGAATCTCCACATACCATAAACAAGTGACGACTCCAGACTCTGAAATAATTTTGAAAGAAAAAAAAATATTAAGGCTTGTGTCACAGGTAAGACAATGTAGGTGCAATATCATGAGAAAACTAATTAGGTCGTTTAAACTACCACTGATTGGCAGTAGCTATATCGGATGAGACATCACTTTCTTCATTTACCGCCGCGTGGAAACAAAAAAACAGGACATTATTTTCTAAGCGATTCTTTCCTAGTTAAAACCATTCCTTTGATCATATTTGGTTTGAACACGCAAATTAGGTTTTACCAAATGGTGTGGTTTCTAATATCTACACGAAAATAGAACCATTATTAAATTTGTATATCAAAGCTGAGTACACTTGTTTGATCTCCAGAACGAAGATAATATCAAAGAAAACTAATGAATAACTTCAATAAGAAGTTAGTTTAATACTAGAGTCAATATTTTTCATCCATTGTGAGGTAGAATTAGATGAATATAGAAATCATAAAGGTCTGTGCCATTTATTTTTTACGACTTGTAAAGATTGTAAAAATTGAACACTTTCATTGCATGCTATTATTCACATTTTAAAGCGTTTTGTATGAAGATTCAAATGTCTTGACGGTCAAAAGAATGGTTGGATAAAAAATCCAATAGCGTTATCCTATGACTTCAAGACCTGTTATATCCTGTTGCAATGCTAAGCAAATCTTGATGTTATCGTTGAAAAGAAGAAAAAGACATAAGGATCATATTGGTCAAAAAACAAAAAACAAAAAGACAACAAATTCACTTCATTCCAGAAGGTTTAGAGTTTTTGTAAAAATATATCCCATAAAATAATAAAAGAACTCCGATGCAACATAATCCAACCGTAAATTATGTGTGTGGTTGGCCTAAAGCCACGGTAGATCAGTTCGTAGAGCTTCGAATTCGTAATCCATGGGTCGCGGGTTCAATACCCACCCAGGCGAGCCCAGGTCGCTTGCCTCAGTGTGTCCTTTATGAAAGGCACTTAGCTCCCATTTCCTAGGCATGATGCAGCCAATAATGTGCTAAATGTGCAGTTAAAAACCAACCAACCAAAGTCATCTTTTGAAACTCTTCATCACTGCCGTAGTCGTTATTTTTAATCGTGAGATGAAATGTCGGCGTCATGTTTCTATATCTACAAAAGGGAAGATATAAATTTGCGAGTCTTTTCTAGCAGCTATGAAGTATTATGAACTGCATAAACATTTCCATTATAGTTTTGTTTTCAAATGGCATCGCGGCTGGTATCAGATGTATTATCTAAAAAAAATCTGTTAATGCGAACGGCCTGGAAAAAATGCCTAAAACCGGTTCCTTTTAGGTGGGTTTCGATCTTTTCATACTGCTCGTTCATCGTTTATGCAAACAGCAAGCATCCAATTCACCCCGTGGAAATGACCAGAAGTTGATATGAGTCTAGAGGGTAGTCTGAGTTTCCTTTGACATTTCCCACCCCGTTTTAGATATTTGAGCAGTTATGTTGGGTGTGAGGTCAGAGCGTATTTCCTATCGAAAACACGGAATTTGCCGAAATCACGCGGTCGCGGCATGGGTAGTCGCTTTAAACGGGCTGGCAAAATTAAGCGACATTGTATCGAACCATACCTACCAGATATCGATAAGTAGAATAATCATCTTCTCATTCATAGCAATTGTATAGTATTTCGTCTCTTTGATAAGATGACGCACAGGCCAAATTGGACAACGTTTTGTACCATTTTTTTTATTGCATGGTCAAGTGATCCCAATATCGCGGGCTACATTTTTCTTGACATCTGATGTCAAATAATCACACAGTGGCGGCGCGACGTGGGGGTCGGGAGGGGGCAATTGCCCCCAGGCGAACAGGAGACAGGGGGCGCTGTCGGGAGCCTTTTTTTTAGATGTAACCGGGGCGTAGATGGGGGTGTAGAAGGCTGGCAACTGACATAAAAACTGTTCTCTGTGCAAAGTAGGGGCGCCACTAAAGAGCGTTGCCCCCAGGCGCCTCGAACGCTCGCGCCGCCACTGGGATCACATGATACAGACCTATGTAGGAAAAGGCCGATTATGATCGAAATCTGATGCCGCGAGATTTGGCAATCTTGTGACTAAGCAATGCTGCATGGAAAACTTGACTGTTCATAAACACTGGATACTCGGCAATTTGTCGGCTTATGAAAGTTTCTAATTGTGTGTTAACTGCTAAGTCTGAGAAGATAAATATTCATCTTATCGATATCAAACAGATAGGATTCAAATTTGTTAGTCGGTGTTTCAAACGAATCCCCATGCCGCTAACTCGCGGTTTTGTCTAATTCCATGTTTTCCATAGGAAATGCGCTCTGACTCAACATCATCGCAAGCAACGGGCGACAATCAGCTATGCATCTTTATCATCCGGGGCTGCCTGCGATAAAATTTCCTCGTTTTTCATGAATGTACATAAACAAGATACGTCATCAAAAATAATATCCTACGCATCAATGAAAGTGCCCTAATTTATCGATCGATTAGTGACTGTGGCTCATTCAAACAACATGAAAGATCATGTTGGGTCAACATTCCAAGAAAATTTCACTCGTTCTCGCAGTGATTAGAAACGAGGAAATCTTATCGGAAGCATCCATGGTGATCGGAACATCGCTCGGTAATTTCTGTCAAGTCGAGAAACCTCTGATGTACTTGTTGGAATACACATACATTTTATGGATTTGGTGATTTGCCTTCCACGGAGTGCACCACATGTGTTGCGACAGAAAATGCCGACAATGTTCTGATTGTGACTTTGTTTCCTTCCGCCGCCATATTGTGCCACTGGAACAAAAGTAGTACTGAATATAGGTTTCTTTCTCGACTTGATGAAAAAGGCTGAGGATGTTCTGATTGCAGCCACGGGTGATAAGAGAAAGTAGCGGATAACTTTTGCCCGTGGTTGATGACGATGTGACCTCACACACCAACATAACTTTTCAAATATCTAAAGCGGGGAAAAAAATACCTAATAATAAATAATAATAATAATAATGAGGACTTTGTATAGCGCTTAATCTTTAGAAGCTCTAAGCGCTTTACAACATTAGATAACACCTAACAAAACATATATAATGATATGATTACGAAAAACAAACACCATGAAATTAGAAAACAAAAACATGCTGAAAATAGTTAGGGTAAGGAAACATTATTAAGTCTCTAGGTCTATTCTTGCAGTCGAAATAGGTGAGTTTTAAGAGCACTCTTGAATGAGATCACTGTGTCTTTGTGTCTAAGTTCAGTGGGCAATTCGTTCCACATTGCTGGGCCCTGGTATGCAAAAGAACGTTGTCCGTATGACTTCATTTTGATAGTGGGAATAATGAGAATACGAGTGTCGGAAGAGGAGCGTAAGTATCTTGCTGGTGTGTACACATGGGTAGGTGAGATAGGTATGTTGGACTGGAGCCAGTCAATGAAACGTAGCAAAGAGAACAAATTTTGTGTTTGATTCTGGATCGAATGGGTAGCCAGTGTAGGGTACAGAGCAGGGGGAGGTGTGCTCTGTTCGTGGTACTCTAAGAATGATCCGAGCAGCTGTGTTTTGAACTTTTTGAAGTTTCTGGAGTAGATACAGAGACCAACCAGATAGAATTGAGTTCCAATAGTCCAGTCTTGAAAGTACTAAGGAACACACAAGTGTTTTAGTGGCATCAACTGAAAGATAATTGCGAATGGAGCTGATGCGTCGCAGCTCAAAATATGCAGCCTTGCATATGTTCATGACATGTTGGTGCAATGAGAGAGTACTGTCTAGAGTAACACCTAGGTTTCCTACTGACTGTGTGAATTTAATGTTGGTGTTGCTGATATTTATTGTTTGAGGTAAAGGATGTGAATGCGAAAGTCTTTGTGTTGTAATCAGAATGGCTTCAGTTTTATCATCATTCATCTGCAGCTTGTTACATTTTATCCATGATTTCACATCGGAAATGCACCTCTCTACACCTTGGATGGTAGCATCAACTTCAGTTGGGTGGCTCGATTTGTATATTTGGGTGTCATCAGCGTACACTTGGTGAGACACTGGATGACGATTTATGACACTTGAGAGCGGCTGAGTGTATAGAATGAAGAGAACAGGTCCAAGAACAGAACTCTGTGGAACACCAAAACATAGATCAACTGGGCTGGAGTGTTTTCCATTTGTGGACACAATTTGTGTCCTGTTGACCAAGTAGGACTTGAACCATAGTAAGGCTGTATCGTGAATGCCAAATACATGATGGAGACGGTGAAGTAATATATCATGGTATATCGTGTCAAATGATGCAGACAAGTCAAGGAGGGTGAGGACTGTAATCTTTCCACTATCCAAAGCAGAGAAAAGGTTGTTAACTACTTTCAGAAGGGTAGTTTCGGTACTGTGGCGAGGGCGATATGCAGACTGTACATTGCTAAAAAGACTGCTTGAATTCAGATGAGATACAAGTTGGGATAGAACAACTTTTTCTAAGATTTTTGACATGAATGGGAGGTTAGAAACTGGGCGGTAGTTCTTTAAATCGTTATGGTCAAGTGTTGGTTTCTTCAGCAGAGGCTTTACAATGGTAGTTTTGAAAAATGATGGGAATTCCCCGGATGAGAGAGAAGAATTAATAACATCAGTTAGTGAAGACAATATTGGATCTAAGCACTCAAGCAGCAGTGATGTCGGAATTGGATCAAGTTCACATGACTTTGGGGCACTCTTCATCACGACTGTACGTACTAAATCCATAGAGACAGGTTCAAATGCTGCTAACGGTTGCCGCTGAAATTCTGTATCGCAACTGTATGTTGACGACGAGTCAATTTAAATTGTGCTGTCAAGCTTGTCTCTAATGGTTTGTACTTTGTCACGGAAAAAATTTGCAAACTGGTTCGGAAGGTCGACTGAAGAGAAGGTCGTTGGAAGTGGTGTACATTTGTTCCTTGACATAAGCTTGTTAGTAATCTCAAAGAGCTCTTTGCAGCTGGAACTTTCAGTAATCTTAGTACTGTAGTGGGCTGATTTCGCTGCATGGACTATGTTTGTAACATTCTTCTTAGCGGCTTCGTAGATTTGCTTGTGAATAGTGAGTCTGGTGGAAAGTCAAAGCCTCTCAGCCTTACGGCGGTCTCTTTTAGCAGTGCGAAGCTGGTCCCTAACACTGCTATACCACGGAGAACACTTTTGAATTGACACTCTGCACTTGGTTGCTGGGGCATGTTTGTCAAGCAATGAACGCAGGCAGTTATCAAGTTGTTATGCTGTAGGAGGTAACAAAGTTGTTATGATTGCTTGGATGTCATGCATTAGTTGGGTTCTATTTATCATACGGAGGTTTCTCTTAGTTACAAATAAAGGTGGGGGGTTAGGGACTGATACGTCAAGATGGCATATAATGCAGAAGTGATCTGATGCAAGTTCGTTGAACACCAGGGAGGACTGTAGAATATTATCATCAGGTCTATGAAGAATCCAGTCTAAAATGTGACCATGTTTATGGGTGGGTTGGCTAACTGATTGTTTGAGGTTGAAAACGTGAATGGAATCTAGGAGTTTCGATGTGTATGGGTTTCCAGGACAGTCAAAGTGAAAGTTGAAATCTCCAAGAATAATCAGGTTGCCACCTATCGAATTTCCATACTCCAAGAGATTCGGAAACTGCTCCAAAAAGAGAGATTCAGTCAGCTTGTTTTTTCTACTAGGAGGAAGGCGGTAGAGGCAGAAAAAATGGACTGACCTTTGTCCCAGTGTGAGTATGGTTTGAACTAGTTCAAACGATGTGTGGTAGAAATTGAAGGTTGTAGTGTGATTAAGACGGTTGATCATGGAGTTCTTTGCGATGACAGCAATTCCACCTCCGCAGGAGTGGCGGGGGAACGACTTGATGGAGTAACCGGGGGTGGGGGGGGGGTGTTAGATCCGCGCACTTGGGCTCATCGCCTGATGTTTTAGCCATGTTTCTGTCAGGAAAAAGATGTAGATATTCTGATCGTTGATAAAATTAGCTATTTCTGTTGCTTTTCCGGTAGTCCTACTGATTGGGCATTGAATAATGCGATGCGCGGTGGTATCTCTTGGATAGTTGACACAATGGTTAATGATTTCAGAGGAATTTGAATTAAGTTATTTAAATTAACGGCCGAGTTTTCAAATGGCTGTGCCGGAAATGGCGAAAGGGAGATAACTGGAATTATTCTTCCTGTTCTACGCCGGCCAGCTTTGAAACAACGTTTCTTTTTTCGCTTCCGTTTACATTTAAATAATGATGAATGTAGTCCCAGGTCGTTTAGTCTAGTGCATAATGTTGTGTGGAGAGCCAAGGAGTGGTCATTTAAAGCAATTAATGAGGGTCCATCATAGCATAAACAGGTGGACTGGCGAGTATCACGTGATGGCGGTATATTCAACAACAAAGGTAGTTGTAGCAGTGGAGCAAAACGGCTGAGAAAAAGTCTAATAGTTCTCGTTTCCAAAACAAGAAGATGATGAAACACATTCCAACAGAACAGCCAATGCATGATGAACACAATAACGTAGACGAAGACAGACAACAAGCACATAAATCATGAAAAACGGCACAAAAATCCGGAGCAGCTGCCTCAAGCCTGTTAAGCGATAGCGGCCATCTTGGATACAGGTGTGATCGCCATTTATCGGACGGTAGCTTCTATTGTTTGCATCAGGATTTTAAAACATCGTGTTTCCGTAATAATAAAGAAATATAAACATTTATTTAAAAAAGTATAACTTTGTATGAAGTCAAACAAAATAAAATACATATTACTGAAATGAAATAGTACATGACCGCATGTAATCCAGGAGGTTGGAGCCTGAGCACTCCTGCGGGGGAAAAACCGTTTGACGACATTACAAGCGCCTTGATATTAGAGTATGGAGGGGAATCGCCGATATGATTCTATGTATATATTTTCTATTAGAATTGCCTGTTTACGACTGCCAAAATTTTTACTGAGGTTGTTAAGTGTGAAACTGCAATGTCATGACTTTAGAATCCATGTGACTGATTCTAAGTGTATATTTTTAAATTACGTACGTCAATATTCCGAATTGCATTTTTCCGACTTTACATTTCCTCTTTGCACTCAAGAGACTATATTTAATGATATACTGTTAGGTATCATACCGGTAAACTATTAACATCTTGGATGTTACAACGCTGCACAAAGAAAGTTTGCAAGTAAGCTGTTAATGTCCCATTATGACAATAAATGTAGACGCAACATCTGACTGAAAAAATGCCCGCGAGTCCAGTATCTTGCCGATTCTAAACATGAAGCACTACTCTGCGGATCTCGATTACAACAAAACTTGAGGATCGTAGGCGTACCGTGTCTCTCAGCAACGTAGAATTTTATAAATAATTCTAAATATTCACTTTCAAATAAGACAATATAAATGTTTCTCTCTTCCGGATTATTCTTTTTTCACAAATAGATACTTCCTCGAGAGGCGAAGAAATTATTTTCACCTTCACCATTTCTTAGTAGTTCCAGCATTACATCGTCTTAGGTTTTCCTGTTCATTTTATTTTGTCTTAAAGTCCATCTTTTAAACTGATTGTCAAATAGCAAATTATTTATCAGGAGAATTGAAACTAAAACATACATTTTTAAAAAGTTCAACATTCCTCCTTCCCTAAACTCTCTCTCTCTCTCTCTCTCTCTCTCTCTCTCTCTCTCTCTCTCTCTCTCTCTCTCTCTGTACAGTTGGTAAAATATATCAGCACTGTACGTGTATGTAATCAACGAGGGCACTACCATAAAAACATGACTTAAAACAAACTCCAAAAAACAAAAAATAGGTTTTAAGTATTCACTTATCTAATATAGTATTCTACATGAATCGTGCAAATTGTCATTGACTAAACTTCCATAACCTATTTTTTTAAATGGTAAATAATATACTAGTATTACAGGCGTTTTCCGCGATAATTATGTTTATTAGCTACTTGAATGAAATCAGTTATTCAATATCTTCACAGAATAATAACCTGTAAAAGCAAGCCTTGGTTGGATTATACTAATTTTTGATTGTCTATGAGAAAAATCACAATGATGGCTCGCGTCCATGCTAGACGAATCGATAAGCAAGGGGTGACCCAGTTGCAACGCTTGCACTATGACGTGTTTTTCGTCACGCCAATCATTTCCCAGAAAAAAATTCATTTAATCATGGATACGATCTCAATAGGAGCATCCTCAGCCTTCTCTGTGAACAAACATCGGAGGCAGCCATTTTGAATTTCAGTCATGAAAAGGAACCTATTTTGTGCTGTTTAGTTTCTTGCTTTCCCCACAAAATGGGAAAATCAATTCGCGGATACATGCGAGTTTTTTGTCTGACTTGACAGAAAAGTCCGAGGTGGTTCCTATTGAGTACGTTCTCTTGTACAGGCCACTAAATTGGAACATACTGAACTCTGAGGTTTGTACAATTTATTTACAAACATAAATTATGGCTTTAGATAAAGATAGAAAGAAAAAAAAAACGCCAGTATAAACAAATGTTCAGCGCATTATATTCTATATTCAATGGCAGTCGTGCCTGTTACACTCTACGACAAAGTCTTAAAATGTTTTAGGGCAAAACTCTGGATTAAATATAATCCAAACAATTGTTTACTTGCCAAATTTAACTCTAATCACACTCATAATCATGTTTGAAAACGACGGAGAAATCGAGAATGAATGAGTATTTATGGCAAGCCGAAATTAAGTGACTAACGAAATTTGGGTGCGACCTCTGTTACCGAGCCAAATTGCAAGCTTGTCAAGGCCACAGAATTCATGTTTGAATGTAGAAATGAACAAAATAAATAAGCAGAATCCTAACAAGAAACAGAAATATGGATATAAGAGTGTGCACATGAAACTTAAATCGTTCATAATCGCTTCTACTGAAAGATATTTAAATTGCCACAAAATACTTTGTTATGGTTTATACTGAATGTGGGAGATATCCACGTTTTCTTTCGTGTATAATTGAAAGTGTGAAGTATTGGATAAAATTAGTTAGAATGAATAAAGCGCGATATCCAGCACAGTGTTAAGTTTATATTAAAAGGACTGACAAATGCTTTTAGAATAACTGGGCAAGTAAAGCTAAACATTTATTGTTTAAATATGGATATGGCTACATTTAAATATGGATATGGCTACATTTAAATATGGATATGTCTACATTTAAATATGGATATGTCTACATTTAAATATGGATATGTCTATATTTAAATATGGATATGGCTAAATTTGGATTGCTCAAGATGGAGGTGAAGTATATTTACTTTTGTTAGTGACGAGCAAAATATTTAACAAACATGGTCCAAGCAGAACGTGCAAAACAGACAATGTAATTTATCTCATCGTGTTAGATCTGCGGCCTTCAATATGACGGAGAAACCGAAAAGTTACACAAAATGACCAATCTTCAAAGATCTCACTGGATGACAAAGAACACTTCTCTTGCCATAGCCATTCTTGCAGTGATATAATACTAACGGCAAAACCGTTTAGGCGCAACATCTAAAATTGTCAATACTTCCATTAGACATTGTCATGTTAACTTTTTATAATTCAACGCTTTCTTTTGTGTTTATTGTTTGTCTTGTTTTGTGTCTGTTTTATAATTGCCTTCGACAAAGACCTAGTGATAAATCTAAAGCGCTTAAGCTAGCTAAAAATAAGTATGGCAGTGTTTGTTGTCAGTTGTTTTGCATTTATCTTAATCAATCACTGACACACATTAATCTCTTGCTGGATCCAGTGTACTTGAAAGGATTGTTATTTGCCATATGATTTGTTATATATATATATATATATATATATATATATATATATATATATATATATATATATATATAATTGCACAGTTTTACAACGGACAATTATAACTGTATTGTCTTTGTATAATTGTACTATTTCGTTTTTAGATGCCATGCAGGCACAACCCCGAGAGAGAGAGAGAAAATTATTGGCCGAAACAGATTTCTGTTCTTGCATGTTATTTAACCGAATAAACCATAGTTTTAACTAAAAGGAGTGGTAAAACGAAGCGATGTACAATAATATCATGCCTGAAAGTGAAATCAGTCTATTACAATTGATAAAACTGATTCTCTTGTACGTTAATTCACGAAAATAAAGCTTATATTGGAAAGAACAGTGTACATATTCCAAATGCACTTCCACTCTTAATGAAATCTCTAGAGCGTATCCTTTTTGTCTATCCATCCAATGTAGAATCACCCAGTAGGTCCAACAAGTGATTGATCATATATTTCATATAAAACTTGGTCAAATATATCCATTACTATTTTCCTTTTTATTACGGCCTAGAGAATGCAACACTGCCAATGTCTCTGTACATTTAATTAAATCTTTTGAGCGTCGGCTTTTTCTTCTATATCTATCTATATTTTTCGCCATCCAGGATCCACTGTAGAATTACCAGGCAAGTCGGAAAAGAGACGTGACATTCTATAAGATGGATGAATCTCGCTTAATTATATCCATGTCGGCATGGAGAACGCGAAACTGAATCAGCTGCAAAGGGGCTGTCAGATGACTTCTAAAACTTGACTGAAACTTAGAAGCATCTGGCAAGTATACTTGGTCATGTAATTACATCAACCACTACGCAGCAATGATGTCAATAGTATCAGCGAATTCAACAAAGGGGTGATACGATATTGAAAATGTTAATATTCTTCTATCATCGTTTAAAATGCACTTTTTAAAAAAAAAAATTAAATGTGCTGTGAATTTAACTGATATATCCATATTTTTCTAGCTAGTCTAATATCTCGGTACAGCAGAAAAACTGTACAACTATTTTTTCATGCAGCTAAAAAAATATGAATATATGAAAATAAAATAAAATAAAACAAAATAGTATAATATATGATTAGTTTCAATGACTCTGAATGTGTACGTTGGCAAAGAAATGACAATTAGTACAACTTCGTTAGCTCTCGATCGCAAATCCCTGCATGTTTTATTCAATATTTTGAAATGTAAAATAATTTCGACCATATTAGTCTTCGACATTTTTCCCTATGGACCTATACAAAATCGACTGAAATAATCTAAGTATAATCTGGGTTTGTTCTACAACGCCGACCAATCTGCTGACGTCACCGTTTTACTGACCAATAAAATGTGCTGACCAAATGCTAAAACGCTAACGTGCTAAGCGTTGTAAATGTCCGTTATTTTCATTCATTTGCATATTTTCATAGTAGAAAACCACGGCTTGGACTATAGTTTCGTCGTTTGTTAAGAGAGGTCATAACATTATTGACAAAAATAACCGAATTTGTTTTCAAGACCCGTTTCTGAATGAACCGTTATGCAACTCACTGACCAATCCGCGATACAACGGGTGCGATCTGACAGATTGTTTAAAGGCAATAAAACACACCATAACCACCTAGGAAGTCGTATTTATTTTTAATTATTATACCTATGTGACATTATAACAAATACTAAAGCATATCTTCTCAAATATACAAACTAACATAGATTAGGTAGATATTAACGTGTAAAATTCCATTTCTTTAATTATTTATTAGTACCACAATAATAATAATAATAATAATAATAATAATAATAATAATAATAATAATAATAATTGTGGGGTCTTTTTGTATATCTTTTCACATTTTGCCAATTTTTGACCAAAAAGAATCTATTCATGGCATAAATCTTGTCAACAAACGAAGCAACAAGTGGATTAGTTGTGTATGTCGGTTTTAAGACAGTTGTAAGGATAGAAATGGAAGTATTGAAGCTAGCAAGTAAGTAAGATTTGTATCATAGTGGCAATCGCACACAATTTATTTAAATGTAAAATTAATACCAGGCTTCATGGACCTACAAGTCATTTTTAGTAGATATGAATATAAACATTTTAAGGCGAGTGTTGAATCATCGTCACTACAAATAAAAATTTCCTTTCTTTGGTAATGTTAGGGACATTTATTTCGTATCAAAAGGTAAATTAATTAATTATTTGAAAGCATTTGTAGTTAATACAAAACAGTATGGGAACCAACTAATTTAATTTATACAGTAGACAGAACAAAGTTAAACTAAAGCACATTACCACTTTCACTGCAGCGGATAAAGACCATACAAATTTGTACCTGGAATATTTCGGTTTATTAAATAAGGACCGTACCAATTTGTACCTGGTATACGTCCGTTTATTACATAAACTGAACTAATATGTAATGCGGAAATATCTACTTTTAGCTTCAAATAAATGATATCAAATTCCCGAGGTGCAAGTCCGTCATGTAAACACCAATGTCTGGTTTTGATATAAGATACGTGAGGTTTGTTTTGGAATTTAATGTGGTTGAGAAATTCATTCATGCATTTCAATAAATTCAACTTACATTTTATATACTCTTATTAAACAAACTCAAGAGCATTCATTTGAGCACAAAAAAATGCCGTCGTTAAGCTTCTTCATAATAATGACTTAAAGCAAAATGTTTCTCCAGTTTGTTACTGACCAGCAACAACACCTCCTAACCAACACCAACACTTACTCACACGCACCTACACCTATATAGATAGTCCAGATTAGACAACATGCTGGAAATAATGGTGAAAGATTCTACACTCGCATTCATCAGGTCTTGAGAATGGATGTCACAATGGGTGAACGCACTTCTATATATCGACTAGATCCAGATTAAAGCTGAATTTGTGTCTTGACCAATGTGAAGACGTGTCACATAGTTCCGAGATGACGTGTTTTCTTTCCACCAATCAAAATGTAGAAGCACTGTGGCGTCACTTTCGGTGCATTGGAGTGCGAATACAGTGCGAATACCAAGAGTGACAGCACTACTATTGCTACTGTGGCAAGTATTATTGCACCGATGATAGTTTCAATTATAGAGAATGACTTGGATCTGGATTTGACTTCCTGCGATTTTTTTTTTTTCATAGCAGGAATTTTTGACGGTACCACCTCCTCCTTTTTCTCCTGCATTTCTACCGACACTACCAAAATATGTTGATATTACAAAAGAAACAAAAGGAAGAGCTACAGACTTTTTTTATCACGCCAAAAAAAAAAAAGAACATACTTTTGTACAAAAACAAGAAAAGAAAAACAGAAAGCAACAAAAGATAAAAACGACGAGTTGTGAACAGAATGAAGTGAGTGGAAACAGAACTTCAGAAACTGTCAAAGTGTTACGGGACATTCTGTCTGAGCTAACACAACCAAGAGGAATGTATGAAGCCTCTTAATGAAACGCAAGAGAAAGATACTTTCACAATCTAAAAATTATAACCCCTCCATGGTATCGACTACCACTGAGACGCCAGCAGCGGCAGCAACCACTACCGCAGCAAGAACAGTGGGATTTGGACGTAGAAAAGGTTTAAGGCAGTTGAACCTGATATTAAAAAGCACGTGATGTTTTTGTTCAAACCCAACTAGCCTTTTCAGGGTCACCCATATTTCTCAGAAAAGAGATACTACTCACTATTGCCCAACAAAAAAGGTAAAAATAGCAAATAACAAATGTTTAAAAAAATACACATCCTCTATCTAACAAAAATGTGTGTGTGTGTGTGTGTGTGTCTATATCTTATGAATATAAAAAAATCAAGACATTGACACACGTACGTTTGCTATGTTCTCGTGAAAAAGAATCACAACACATTTCAAACAAATCACAAAAGTAATTTTTTCTGTTACTTAGGAATGCCATGCTCCGGATTTCTTCCCTGGAATGTACTTTCCGTTTTCTACTATTTTTTCTAAAATCTTCTTTTTTTCTCTACCTTCACATTTTTTTTGAATTTGTTTTAGAGGAAGTCGGTTCTCCTGCTTCTCTCCCTTTACTTTCATTGGATATTCTACACACTCTGAAGACCAATGTCCCTCTTTTGGACAATGATAACAGGGTTCTTTACTTTAGTCTCTGGACCTGATTTCTCCTTTCTTAGAGGGATAGTCTTGAGTCTCTCCATAGGTCTTGTTCGACGATGTGTATTTTCGAATCACTAGCTGTAAGTCTCTGACCAGATGTGTAACCTATCTTCACAGATTGAAATTTGGAACTGAATGATGGTATTCTCTTACGTATAGGATCTTTATATATAAGGAGAGATTGAGGTGATCCTAGTCACATCAAACTTGAATTGTAAGCCGTCATAAAACGATGAGACCATTCCAATGAGAAACCAGAAACAAAGCGTAGACGACGATAACGTTCTCTGTTACCCAACATATTCAGAGCAGTTTTGGCAGAAGTTCACCCAAGCGATGTTAAAGAGGAAGTATTTAATCCATATCAAACAACATCTTCCTCCTTCTCCCGAAGACCCAGAGAGTCAAGATCGTCCAAGAAAGAATGTCGTTCGGTAGCTCCTGACGATTATATTCACATTCATCTATTCACAAAATTACTTCCAGAAAATTTTGAACTACCGCTTTCACTTACACTGTCAAATTCAAAGAGTTCAGATCCCTTGTCTCTGCAGAGAAAGTGGCTGCATTTATTACCGATTTACTGTAGTCTATTTTGGATGAGTTGAAACGGCAGTGCCAAGCTGAAGATCAAGATCGTTTGAGACTTTCTATCACTCACGACAGTTTGAAATCTCCTGTCTGGATCGAATTTAGTACACCTGCTGAATTAGCATCTTCCCAAATCTTGGACACAATTCAACACGTTCAAAATTCGAACGATGGTATTATTGGTGGCGTGATAAGTTAAACTGTGCTGGACAAATTGTTTCTTTCCTTGCTGAAGATGGTGTTGAAGTTGCTTATTATTGGGTTTGTTACTTGTAAGTTATCTAAAAAGTTAAGTTTAGCAGCTGCAGCAATCATTAGTATAAAAAATAAGTATTTGTTTATTTCATAGTCAATATTTTCTTTGTCGTTTCTAAATTGGTATGTATCCTTTGAATGTCCGAGTATCGGATCGCATTAGCAGAACTGATAGTAAGATTATCTTCATCATAATCCCTCTTCTCTACATAATCTTTAATCACTTTATTTTCTTTGTTATCTTGTACAATTTGTTGTCATACTGTCTCTGTATTACCTCAGGACTAATATTAGAGTTTACCCCAGCTTAAACTTGTCGCTGGACTTATGTAAATGGTTGTTGTATTCAACGATCCAACTCTTTCTCATCACCATGTACTTCGGTAAATATGCCGTCACTACCAGCAGCATAATCCAATGCAACTATTTAGTCTGATATGTACTGTTGTAATACCAGATTATTATAGTTTCCATTATACAGTGTTCTTGTCTCTGGTATTTTGTATTTCATTGTTCCATTTCCTCTGTACATTTGTAAAAGTTAGAACTACCTTTGTTTCTTTAAGACACACCTCCTCTAAATATGATTGTATCATTTATTTCATGTTTTTAAGTAATTTACTTTCATTCACTATCAACTAAAACTTCTCTGAAAACTGAATATTCAAAATCTTTATATAAACACACTATGAAAGGTGTACTAGTTTTACTTCTTCCAGATGGTGTAAATATTCTTCCCATATCAACTGGTTAATTTTGTGGTAATTCTCTTTATGACTAAAGGTTTTATGGATGAGTTAAAATTGTTAATGGTAACAATCTTGTCTCGGGAAAATGCATAATTGATTGAGTATTTATATGAATCGCTGTAATACCTTTTTTGAAAATAGTTTTTAAAAAGTTTAAATGGACTTATGATTGAATCAACATTTATGGGATTTTCATTACCCTTTTTGCATTTAAAATCTCACAGACCATCTTCACATTTTTTATGTTATCTCTATTTATTTCTTCTGTGATGTCTTGTATTACAATGTTAGGATATTGCATACTTGGTAGTCACCATATCACGTTTTTTATCTGTACAATTTTATTGTTTAACTGTGATGTTTTTCTATCTTCCTTTTTTTCCTTCTGGTTTTATGATCAATACAAATTCACATGATATTCATGTTTCAGTTCCTTCATTTTCTAATGCGCCGGTTTTTGTTACATTTCTTACATTCTTGGAAATCCTTCTGTTTAAGAACTCCAAAGTTTCCATGTTCCTTCATGGCACTATCTATGTATTCTGCTTCCTCCATTATGTCCAGTGGCGAGGTGCGTCTTTGACACATTTATTTTAACGTAATAATATTTTCTGCTAGTTACCACCTGTTTCTTTCCGTTGGACAAGTACATACTTTTTCATTTGTTCTGTTTTATTTGTTTCCACATTTGATTTATATTTATGTAAGAAACTTAACTATCAGGATCCTAGTAAAGGTATTTTAAATACTACTGTATGAAACATCCAGTGAATATGTTACGCTTGACAAATTGTCTTTAGGTTTTACCAACAAACCAACCGGAAATCATCCGCAACAGGAGCTTTTATTTTCAACAATTTGTAACGTTCCTTCAATCTTTTCAAAAGAATGCATGATTTTAGATCTATGTCAAATTTTGCCATTTCTATGGTTGATTCGAAAAGAGTTATTTCATACACTGCGCCACCGTGTACTGTTTTTGTTATAACTTTGTTTTTCATGAATTCTGACTCTGTCTTTTCTGCATCATTTTAGATTGACCTTGTAAAGTTTTGGAAAACATTGAGTTGTACTGTAAATTTAGCGGAACACAAATTTTTATATTTACTCACACCGAATAAATAGTTTATTCCTTTTTCATTCCGTACTGTTTTAACCATCTTGGTATCAGGAGTGATGATGCTAATAGTATCATCATTTAATGTGAGCAGTAAATCTTCATCTTTTCTAAAACATTACAGGATATCTTTTGTATACTTGAAATCAACAAATTAAATTTGCATTCTCTTATAGATTATCTTATAATGCAATTATATTTGACCTCACTTTTATTCCATCCAATCTGGTAAATAAATGCACGCTACCTCTTGATACTTAAGTTGTTGCTTTTATGTTAAACTCATTAAATATTTCTATCACCTCTCTGAAAACTGTTGAATCTATAACAACATAGCTTATTGCCATTATTTATGTTCATTAAAATTTCATTATTTTTTCTTTTATGATGATTGAAAAAAATCAGTAGCTCGATAGTATGGGCCTAGAGTAAATTGTACAAGTGTTTCAGAAACCCTATTACGAAGTACAGATAATATCTGATATCTGTGCTTTTAAAAAAGTGGGTTTTTAAAACACTCTACCATCGAATAGTTTTAATAAATTCTACAAGCATTTAGAACTAGCCACATATTTGCACTTATTTTCGGCATTTTCTCTCACACTCCAGATTTAAATAATTTATACAATAAACCATTCTTATAAACGAGCAGAAATCCTTTTGAAAGTGCTCAAAAGCACAATAAACCCTTTACTATAGCTGATATACATGTTTATAAGACTATGGAGTAGAAATATTGCATTAACAGTTTCCAACCCTTTCTTAAATCCAAACTGAGAATCACTCATTCTATTCTATCCTATGTATTAATCAATTCATTCCTCTTTGATTAAGAATGCCGGCAAAGAAAAAAAAATCTTTAAAATAAAACTCATTAAGGTCATACCTAGATAATATCTGGATTCAGAATTATCCCCACCTTTAAATATTAAAATATCACCCCCTCACTTGAAGAGGTAGGATGAAAAACCACTATCAAGTATTACATTACAACGTTTTACTTTAAAAAAAATAAAGTAAATCTCGTCCGACAATAAAGAGCTCATTAATCATCTGATCGATTCTGCCTGTCTTATTTCGTTTATACTTTCTAATAATAATTCAGTAACCAAACAAGGCTAAACAAAACTGATAAAAAAAAACAATTATGGAGTTATACACTGATTGGTGTGTTTAATCAGCTCCTACGTCCGGGGCTTCTGTGCTGGAAGTTCGTGGTCACATCCCGCTTCAAACAAAAGTAATTGGATGTAAAAACCAGGCTTGATATGTAGCTTTTGCAAATTATCCTTGCTTTTATCGGGATTTAGGAAATGAAATACGCATGTCAAAGAAATAAGTAGAATTGGCACCGAAAATCAACATGTATTATTTTCATCATATTTTTTTTAAAAATTATCCCTGTAGATAGCAATGTTTTCAAACACCAGCAAGAGATATTTTGAAAAGCAATTTAAGCAATAGAGGCAGGAATTAGAAAGAAATGGTCAGTTTACAAATGCAGATTTTGATTACGAAAGAACAATTCCGAACTTTGGCATGATCCGCAACTCCATAATGCAGACGTTGTACAAAGCAAAGGATGTCACATCTGAAGTGTATTGTATGCTCGTGTCCCTCAGTGGCTGATTCACATGGAGTGCCCGATGTGGTATCAGCAATCATCTTTTGGCAAGAAAAAAGATTTAGGATATCCACACATTTATTAAGAAATAAAATATGTATGTCAAAGAAATCTGTAGAAGTGGCACAGAAATTTAGTTTACACAATGTTGCAAACATACAAAACAGAAGAGGATTTACGGCTTATTTTCTTTCTCCTTCAGCTGTAACCTGGAGTAAAGTTCAGGGTTCCGTGTAACTTTCCAGACTATTTATCTACTCAAGAATAATTTCTGTCACTATTTATAATCCGCGGAAGTTAATTCGGTGCTTTAAGAGGAATATAAAAATGCATACGAGTTGAAAAATGTTTAGAACATGGATGATCTTATAGATAAATAAAACATGAATGGTATAATCTAACTTAATGCAGCCATCAAGCATGTTGGTGTAAACGACATATAAATGGGTCAAGTAAATTTATGGAAATATACTTCATAAATTGACGTTGTATGAAAAATATGAAAAATGCTTATACCAAAACAATATATTGTTTTAAATTGTATACTGGTTGCTTGCTCAAGTAGAAAATGATCATAATTATTATTATTATTATTATTATTATTATTTTAAAAGATTTCGAAAATCAGAAAATAAAAACAATATTTCTGCCAAAACAATATATTGTTTTAAATTGTATACTGGTTACTTGCTCAAGTAGAATATGATTATTATTATTATTATTTTAAAAGATTTCGAAAATCTGAATAAAAACAATATTTATACCATTATGTATATTTTTATGCACAAATGTTATAGTTGTTGAAATATCTTATCCTTATACCTGAAATAAAAACACAACTGATATTTGTAGGGACTACTGGATCAGTTATCGTCGGCAGCATGGCTTATAGTAAAGTAAAATAAAAACAGGAAAAATCAATATACTTTTATATCTGTCGTTTAGGTTTCTACATTTCTACGGCAGCAAAATTTTGAAATATAGAGCAATAAAATAATTAAAATTTACTAAAAAGGAATCCTGAAATTTTGCCTTGGACAAGTTGGAGGTAAGTCTGCAATGTCCTCTCAAGTTCAGTATACTACAAGTGTGTGAACTGGGGTCCTCATAGTGCATGTCATTTAACATACGTGTTTGACCCTGCTAATGTATGTGCAAAACACACCACGTCAATGAAAAATAAAGTTAGTCTTTCACAAAATGTTGACCCAAGAGATGTGTTCTTGCGTAATAGCAAACAAAATCCGCTATAAGGGAAGCGTATAAACAAAATCCACTACAAGGGAAGCGTCCACACAAAAGTCACTATAAGGGAAGCGTACAAACGCCCTCCTTGAGGTGTAACTCCACATGTATATGGATTTACAAGGTTCTTATAATGTAGGTAGTGTGTGTGTGTCTGTCTGTAAAAGGTGCGAAATGGGGACATCGGTGACAATACACACCAACATACTGGGGACACACCTTGAGACGGGGACGCCCCCGTTTTGAAACGGCAGAAATGGATTGCCACGACTTTACTTAGTGATAAAAACCTTGAAATTAGACTGATCAGGAAAGAATGAAAACTGAATAGACGGTTTTGCCAATTATAGTGAACACAGCTTTGTTTTTAAAAATATAAGATTTATACAGATATTCTTCAGAAAAATTACGATGGGCATGGGACTCTAGCCATTCAGCTCTGCTTGTGCGTTTTTATCTTTTAGTTACATGTGAGTCATCTGCGTTATGTAAAGTATCGCAAAATATAAACGCTTGAAATGTAGTTAAAATATGATTGGAGTATTAAAACGCCATACCAAAGATTGTTGTTGTTTGATTGTAAGCATGTGTTACGATTTGAATTTTCATTAAGAAATTGTAACAAAGGTGATTTTGTATTTTTGCATGCAGTTTAAATATTTGTCTCCATTAAGTTCATTACTACTATTAGTAATCCTGCTACTACTACTACTATAAAATCAACACCACCACCACTATCACTAGCATCATTATCATCATCATTGTTGAAAGGAGCATAATAATTCATTGGCGACATATTAATCAAGTAAATAACAATCAAAACCGTTACTTTCCTCCACTTTACAGCATTAGAAGTAGATCTGACAAGTTAATATTGAGCTAATTGGAAAAAAATAACATTTTGTAAAACTTGTACATGGTACGAGTCACGACCTAAAACATAAAACAGTTTTCATAGTTATATTTAGTGTTTCTAATTGTATCTTCAGTGAGCAAGCATGCAGCAGTACAAATAATATAAAGAAAACATGTATATGAGTACTGCAGACTCAAAGGTAAATTGTCGAATATTTTGCTTTCTTTCTTTTTCTTTACTTCCTATCTATCTTTCTTTATTTCTCTCCTTCTTTCTTAATTCCGTATAGTCGGTTTTTCTTATATTTTCTTCATTTTCCCTAATTACGTTCTTTCTTTCTTTCTTATTTTTTATTCTTTATAAGAAATCCACAGACTAATAGCACACCTCTTTGAATGATTTTAGCACTTAAATAATTGTTCTTCGACATTGTAAGCACTGTGGTTCTACAAATAATTTATTATACACTCATAACACAATCAAAGTTAACTTTCACAGTGTAAAATGTATACATTTCTTTCTCTATCATTTTTTTTAATGCCTTAAAGATTTTAACAAGCATAGCCTTTCTATCCTCAAATGCGGAAGTGTCTGGTTACAATAATAATGGAGAAACATGCTTACATTAGCAAAACTGTGCAATCTATTTGACATGACAATGATAACAGAACCTGAAGCATCCTGCTCAGTTTGAGTCGACTGAACTACCTTTCTCATAGGACTGGATAAGTAACTGTTTTTATGACTCCTGAAAAGGCGGCAGTTCTCAACCAAGCGTATGATGCACACGTGCTACAACCATGCCCCCCATCCCCCAACACAACACACATTTACATGGATGTATATTATGTATATCTGACTCTTTCGTAAAGCATTTCCAGAAGAATGCCATATTTGTTTTAAATTTATGATGTATATTTTTTATTATTATTTAATTTGCATTTTATTTCGTTTAAGCTAATAATGCCTTCCAGTCATATTTTTGCAAAAACTATTTTCAATAAACATGTCATGCGGAATATACAAAAATAGAATTAGATTAAATTGAAATTAATGAATTTTAGCGAACTGGTCTTTAGACTTTTACGATGGAATTCACATTACATAATTATACCGAAAGTATATGGTTTGTAGCATTGTGTAGTCAGCGAGTTTGTGAATAATATAATGAACATATGATAAGACAGAGAATGGATTTAGGAGGATTCGTGGTGTTCAACTGAGCTCATTTTCCAGTAAAAGTGTTACACTTTTCAATTTTAAAAAAGAGAAATGTGACCTTCATAAACAAAACGATCCAGCCCAGTTTTAGACTCGACCCCATTAGAAAAAAAAAATCATGGATTCGCCTGTGAGATTTATGATATTCTGATGCAAAATAATGACCATAGAACGCGAAAGTGGGAAAAATCTAACACTCCCTTTCTGATCTCCATCCTCTCTACTTTCCCGAAATTATGGACTGGAGGAGGTAAATAATAAGTTCAGTCGGAGAGATGCACATGAAGTGTCATTTTTTGCGCATTAATCCAACTGCCGAATGTGTAACTTAATTTGTTAGCAAATAAAGACATTATTTCCCTTTCATCTTATGTTTCTTATTGAGAGAGAGAGAGAAAGAGCGAGAGAGAGATCACACTAAATGTACTCGAAAATGTGTTCAGAAAATGCTTCTCTTAAGACACGATATTTGACTTGTCATACGCGTATGAGGGTGAGGAAGGGGGTGGGGGGATTTCTACGTCGTTAGATTTTCGCGAACTTTTGTACAAATCCAATGCATAATTGTTTTTCATTACTCTGTCAATAGATTTGTCTCTTAACATACTAGTCGACAGCGTTTTTTCACTTAATTCGTTATTTAACTTCTTCATCTAGTGGACACAGTTCGTCGAGACGTAGACAATACCTCGCTGCGAATATGAAACTTAACATTAAAGTATGGCATACCTAACTTATTAAAACGGGATCATATATATTAGATCAAATTCGATTTTACATTAAACGAAGATTAATCGTCAGACGTTTTCATCCATAGAACTAATATTGTGTTTCAATAGACATAATCTTTCTTTTATGAATTCAACTTTCTCCCTTACTCTATCCCGTATGTAGGTGAGTCCCTGCCTTATTACGACTTGTGCTACAATTGCAGACTCAAATTGTATAGTACAAATCAATATTAATAATTATCTTAAATATTGAAGATAATTTGTGTTTACATGATATTATATTTCCATTTTTTTAAATGTTATTACATAGATAATATATGTACTGCCATCATGGAGTTTGTCATTGTTTTGTTTATGTATACCGAAGTCATTAGTTCTTCTCCAACTATTCACACACACACCCCCCCCCCCACACACACACACACACACATCCTCGACTATTTTTCAAAATGATTCACTTACAAATAATAATAAACATAATAATAATAATAATAAAGAATAAATTATTGGTAATTTATAATCATAAGGCTCTGAATATAACCAATATGCATAGCAAGACATTGGTCAGGATTATTAACTTATTCGCAAGGCCTTTCTTTATTTGTTTCAATTGTTAAAATGGAGAGAGAGAAAGAGAGATATTCATTCTAAGGGTAAGGGAAATACACGAACCAAGCTGCGTTGAAATCTGCTAGTAGAACTAAATTACCATCTGAATATGAAATACATAGGCAAAACTCTATTTTTAGTAACAGTGACACCTTGACATTGAAACGTGAATGACACTGGAAAAATAAATACATAAATAAATAAATAGTTGAACTTTAAGTCATATTTGGTAGCATAATGTTCCTAGATAAAGGATAAACTTACTTCATTCATCTATTATTTACATATGCAATCCGGCACCATCGATGTTTTGTGTGTATGAAAACGTGGCACGTTCCAGCTGCATTTTGCTTGATATATTTTGCCTATTCGACCTATAATAAACAGTGTTTTGTATGGTGCATTGATTATATTATTTATTTTGTATGCAACATCATCTTGAAACACGATTTTACTTATTAGATGGGTTTATATCTTTCAAAACTTATTATTGAACAAAATTGATCAAACATCATGCTGAAGGAAGCTAGGACTGAAATAAAACTCTGCAAATATCAGACTCTACGAAATGAATTATAATATCAGTTTTAATTATTATTTTGTAGAAATGTGCATTTTTCTTGCAACGTTTGGGTTGATTTCATTAGTCTGTCATCTCCTTTCAGACTGGTATTCATTCATTCATTGGTTTTCTGCCCTAAGGCAGGTTCGAGGCATCCACCTTCTCCACTCTTCCCTTAACATGGCTCTACGTTTCATGTTCGCATATGAGTTATTCTCCTTGAGATCGTCCAGTGGCATGATTCTAGGCTTTCCTCTCGGTCGCTTTCCTTCCATTCTGCCTTCTATGACGTATTTAACAGGCTTTCACCTATTAAAATGTGTCCGATCCACGTTTTCTTCCTCTTGAGTATAACATTCAATAAAGTTCTCTTTTCATCGACCAATCTTAGGACCTCTTCATCTGCCTTTCGGTCACTCCAGCTAACCTTCTCCATGCGCCTCCATATCCACATCTCAAATGCTTCGAGTATTTTTTTTTCTTTCTTCTTTCCACGTTTCTGAGCCACAGAGCGCTACAATCCATACAATGGTTTTGAAAATCTTTTTCTTTAGGTCTTTGCTCATTTGTTGCCTTAGCAATTCTTTCCTCTTGTTGAATGCATCTTTGGCCATTCCCATTCTTATTTTTACTTCGTCTTGGCACCTTAAATCATCTGAGATCAACGATCCTAAATAGCTCAACTTTCTCACTTGTTCTACTCTTTCTACGTCGACTGTAATATTCATATCTTTACCTCCTTCTCTGCAAACTCTCATGACTTTGGTCTTCTTCACATTGATCTTCATTTCGTATATCTTTCCATATTTGTTCAAGGAGTCCATCAACTTTTGCAAACCACAAACCACATTCTGATCCTGAAATCATTCCTTGATCATCGGCGAACCTAACATCCTTCTGTAGTTGTCCTCCCACTCTAATTCGTTCTTCCACTTCTTATATTGCTTCAATCATCATCATCTCTGCGTAAATCGAAAAGAGTAAAAGTGAAAGTACACAACCTTGAGTGACACCACGTCCAATTTATCCTGGTTCGGAATTACTCTCTTCTACTCATACTACTGCTTCCTGTTGTATATATAGTTTGTAATGAGTCTTCTATCTCTCTAATCCGCGCCAATCTCCTTCAGAATTTCCATCAGCTTTTTTCCACTTAACACGGTAAAATGCTTTCTCAAAATCGACAGAGCAGATGAAAAGCTCATCTTCATGTTCTAGCCTTCGTTCACACGGGATTCTCATCACCGCTATTGCTTCTCTCGTTCTGTATCCTTTCCTAATTCCAAACTGTGTCTTGCCGATGAAATAATTTGCTTTCGCCTCTAACCGGTTTATCAATACTTCTAATATGATTTTAGATGCATGCAAAATCCGATTGATTGTTCTGTGGTCTACACATTCTACAGCGTTTGCCTTCTTTTGTTGAGTCACTATTACCGATTTTGTAAAATCCTCAGGCCACTCACCTTTTGTATACATATCTTTGCACAGAACACGCAACTCTTTTTCAGCTTTTTCTCTGAGACTTTTGATAAACTCTGCTGGTATACCGTCAACTCCCTCTGCTTTTCCAACTTTGAACTCCTTGATTCTTCATTTTCGAGATGTATGCCTTCTTTATCAAACAATTCTTCGATGTACTCCTTCCATCTTTTGCGGATCTTACAACTTCTTGAAGCAAGACACCATATTTTCGTCCTTAATCGCTATTCTGTTGCTCCTTGACTTTCGCATACATAATATCCATTTCACCAATTTTGTCCAGCATAGCCAACTCAGAACATTGCATTTCCCACCATGTTTCTTTTGCTTCGACTGTTTCTCTCCTTAACTCGTTGTTAAACTGTCTGTACTTCCTTTTACCTGCTAACGTATTCAAACTCTTTGCTTGCCTTCTTTTTTCCATCCCTTGGATCATTTTCTCGGTTATCCGTGGTTTCTTTATTTTATTACTCTTTTTGTATCCGATGGTTTCCATAGCGCTATTTAGAATCGTTTCTTTTAAAATTGTCCACCTTGTGTTAACGTCTTTTTCTTCCATTTCCTTGCCTGTTATTCTTTTCTCGACCAATTCTTTAAATTCAACGTCATTCTCTTTCAAACATTCGAGGTTCCATTTTTTTTCTAATCTTCCCTTTTCTAATTTTCTTTAATTTTAAACCAAGTCTCATCATCACCAAGTTATGGTCCGAGTGAACATCTGCACCAGGATAACTGAATGAATTCTTAACACTGTTTCTGTATCTTTGCCGAACTAATATATAATCAAGTCGATATCTTTTTCTATCACCCGGGCTCTTCCATTGTATCTTCTCCTTTTTTTTTGTTAAAAACATGTGTTTGTCACCACCAGTTTTTCTTTCTTAAATTTCTCTCCTCTCTCGTTTCTTCTACCAAAACCGAACCTACAGATTTCTTTACCGTCGTTTCCTTCTCCCAACTACGGCGTTCCAATCTCCCATTACAACTAGATATGCATTTCCTTTCTCTGAGTGGATTAGTCCCTCCATTTGCTTTTACATGTCGTCTATCACATCGTCTGCACTTGCAGACGTTGGCATATTTACCTGTACACCAAATCGCTCTGTTCTGCTTCAACTTTTACCATCAACAATCTATCGCTATGCCGTACTACTTTTATCACCCTTTTACCTGTTTCGGCATCCAAAATGATTGCTATGTCTCTTTCACTCTTTTCTCCTCCTGCATGAATCACTCGATATCCGTCGTCATAGTAATCTCCATTTTCTTTCCATCTCACTTCACTCAATCCGAGTATGTTTAACCCATAACTCTCCATTTCACGGTTAACATTTGCTAACTTTTCTTTTCTGAGCATCGATCTTACGTTCCGAGCTCAATTTTAATAGTCGTACACGGATTTCGTTGAATGCCGACCTTGAAGGCCTTGCACCCTCCACTGCCGGACGCGACATCTGTGACCTCCTCATAGATCCCGTTAACGTCGTTTGTGGTGCATCTGTCTTTGTCATTTCATTGCCTCTGTCTTTGGAAATAGTCGAGGTGATATCCCGTGGCCTTTCCCGACAGCTGTGCGAGCCTTTCACAGAGTGTATCCATTACTTGCCTCGACTTACAGTGTACCATTGACAATACTGTTGGGTTCTTCTGCCACCTGTGTTTGAGAAATATCCGTTGACTGACTAGCAGCTCTTCCGCACATCTCATACGTCACTCTTGCCAGCTAACAAGGATCGGTGCACTGGCTGTACCGTTTAGCACTCTTTATACGGTAGCGACAGCAGACTATCGGCCAGACACCACAAACTGGTATATCACTGCTTTGTATTATTTTTTATGTTATTTCTGATTCCACACTAATTATATTCAACCCATGTATGGTCATTTCAAAACATACAAAGCTTACAAATTATTGTCATTTTGTTGATATTTTTTAGTGCATAAATGTATACGTCAGTAAAATTATTGATTAGTTTATCTTAACAGAAACACTTCTGACGACTATGTTTCTTCAAAATCGGGCACATACAATTGTACCTATGCATAAATTAAACGTAAAAGAAAACTTAAACAAATTTCAGTTTAGTTGGTTAATATGGAAGGTAACTTGGTACATGAGTTGGGATTACTGAAATATTTGTATTATTTAAGAATCAAAACAAATATTTATGGAATGTTCCCGATTTAATTTTTTAGTTCCCGACACTTTGTATATATGTGTTTGTCCCCATTCTGATGGTAAAAATGCAGATATAGTAATGTTTGGAAATCAGCTATAAAAGACAGCAAAAGATAGAGACGATATTTGCTTGAAACGTGTGAATAACGGATATATTTCGTCGAGTGGGTAAAAAGCGTAGCACTTTCACGAGTGTCGAAGATACGCGTGAAAATACTTAAGTTTTCACTCACGAGATGAAATGTATCCGCTATTCACTAGGAGCAAGAGAATTTTCTTTTTATTTTATGCACAAACGTATTAGCTTGTAATATGTATAACTGATTGAAGTAGTAAGATTTTTACTGTATCCCGCGCGATAATGTCAGCGGTTAACCTTTTATTGTTCTGCTGCGTTTGGTGTATATTCGCACAGAAAATATCAGTAGTGACATAATTGTCTTTCACAATTCAAGGCAAAACGAATATATATTAAAATAAAATTGAAGAAAAAAGCATATGCACATAGTTTGGTTTGAACCAGATCCGTCTGCATGCCTGGCGGCCATACTTACCACTAGACCACGTAAGCGTAAAAAATAGTTTAAAAGTTCTTGATCATAATGTTATCGATGCGGCAGTGAAAAAATATATTTCGCATTTTACTCCAGTGAACTATCAAAATTATTTCTCTGGAAAAATCCAATAATTCATTGCCAAACATAAAATAAATAGATATATCGATAGCATAGAAAAACCGATCTTCCTCTCCATAAATTTGTTTAGAAAAAGATGTCCTTATTTTGATGATAAAACTCTTATGTAACCATTTCGTAGGTTTTACAAAAAAATGCGTTACAAATTCTCTTAGTAAAACGTGGTTCTCTTCAGAAGCACGTCTTGGTAAAAATAGATCTCTTCACAAGCATATTTATCTGAAGCCCCATTGTTGGCGAAGATTTTCTTAGCTACATATATATTAATATATTTACACGGACATCTATAAAAAAAAAAAATTAAAAAAAAAAAAAAAATAACCGTAGGTTTATAGTCACAACATGGAGATAGAAGGAGCTAGTAGGATGTGAGCTGTCGTTGAAAAATGCGCTGAAAGATACAGAGTTACAGCTGAAAGTTAATGTCATTATGTTAAGTTAACTATGATTGGAAAAGATGTAAAAATAAACCGAGAGATAAACAGAGAAGAAGGGAACAAATAGCGAAATAGAAAGATTACAGTAGGGGTCTTTAAAACGTCTGAAAAACTTCACTTGTCTAATGTTTTTGAAGAGAATTTTATTATATGAAGCGATCTGTATTCCAAATTAGTTATCTCCAGATGAACGTTGTCGTACAAAAATAATTATTAAAAAATATGAAGACAAGCCGAATGAAGGGTCACCTGAAAATAAATTCTATTGTGGGAACTGTCATGTTTTACGAAATGTGCAATTTTATGGGGAGTCAACAAGGGCATATAAGGTAAAGCTCACCTGATACAATTATCTTAAGTAAACAGGTGTAATATATATGAAAGACACCGCCAAGGAGAGGTATCCTTGATAGCGAACGTTCCTGCAGTGGTTATCGTCTGACACACCAGGATGGCCACCATTCCTCCGCCCATCAAAGAACCTGAGATCAAATATACCCAGGTAACAATTTATTTTTAACCAATGGAAATAAGTGCATTTTCAACAGGTCCAATTCCTTTATTATACGCGTTTTCTTAGGCCTAGCTGGAACTCATCCAATGAGTGAGTAGAAGGGGTGGTAGAATTGAACGGCGGGGTAAAAATCAAATTCAGCAGCAAGGAGACCAAATCATGAGATTGTTACTTAAAAGAAACGAAATAAAATTCAAACACTATAAAATCTACGAAAGTGTAATATAAAAATGTTGGACAGGAGGACATCCTACGACCCCATATAGCCCCCTTTTCGGTCCCATTTTCATACCCGGTAAACCTGTAACTATCTTGTAGTGGTTTTGAGCCGGAAAGGTCATCTGTTGTTATCACGTACTGTTAGGTACCTACAACTGAAACTTCGCAAAAGGGGGGGGGGAGGGGGCTGGAATTCACTTTCCAACCGGGATGGGGGTTTTTAAAAACTTTTTTTATCTCAAGATTTTTAAAAAAAATAGCATCATGGATAGAATTAGTTCTTTTTTCTACAAATCAGAGTAAGAGTATTTTTGTTCAAGTTAATGGGGAGCCATGCCCCCGAAAATTAAATGGGCAGTCTCTTACAGACGCACGCGTCAGAACCAACACTAAACGATTTTTAGTGAATTAGTAATTAAGATTCTCTCAACTTAGAAATTCTGAAGCTAAAACATTCCAACCAAAATAAAACCTTATTTTCACGGAACGTCGGACACGTTGAATATTTGAAACAGATTAATCTAAGGGACATCGCGCAACCTCCTACCAGACCCCCGTTTTAACGAGACTTCTTGAGCACGCAACCCAAACTCAAATTCAGTGACCCAAATTTTGACACTGTATCTTTCAATTTAAGAAAGCGGTTAAAAAACAGTCTATATTTTTGTAATTCCTTTTTTTTTTTTTTTTTTTTTTTTTTTGATTGGAATGCGACTTCCACGAGATAGACTATCCAAATAGCATGTTCTGGTTTATGGTGCTGAACCTGAGTTTGAGTTTATTGCACAAGAATTATTGGCAAGAGATAGACTTCAAACGAGAACTTCGTAATGAATATTGACGAGAAAAGGGTTTATTTAACATATGTATTGCATTCCTTCACACCGACAAAGTGAATACCAGACTTAGTCGCAATTGACCTTATGAATTACTATCGACTCGGATTGACCGTAGCATTTCACACTGCAGTGTCGAGGGAAAGGACTTCGTTCTTAGGCAGAACACTCTGTTTCCAAAACTAATTACAATAAATAAACTACGCTTGAAATCGCCTCCATAATTGCTGAGACATCCTGTTTACTATTCCTGGCGGCTCGTTTCAGTCAAAAGCTCTTTATGAAGCAGGTAGTATGTCCAGTGTATTGATTTTTTCAGCTGAAGCAACTATACATACTCTTCCAGATTATGGATTAAGCTACGGTCGCCAGCATTTGTGCATTTCACGTTGAATAAAGGCAGCCACTGCTACCCTCTATTCTAATCAAGAGTTTGACTTCTTATAACACAGTATCAGCAGTCGAGCACATTATACTAACTTATCTGGATTGTGCTTGCTAAGTACTTACCTTGTATCTCTGCAGTGACGGGTTCGATCCCTGTGTCCTACACGTGCAAGAAGGGTACAAATATTTTATTTTTTTTTTTTTTGTCTCCAGGTTCCTCGTTTGTCTCCACTTTAAAGACAACTCAAAACCAACAAATGAGCCATTGAGCGTAAATCGTATAAAATGTTATTACTATAACGATCAGCATTACTTTGGCCAGTCTTTTCTTAGCACTTATAGTGCTTTGATTACCTTTTTGAGGTGTAGATGTATCGGCGAGGGCGTCTGCTATCTGTCGGGCCAGGAATGATTTTTGTGTAAAATATGTCAAAATACGGCTATTTTAATCCAAGATTTTCCGTGCAAAAGGCTGTCAAATATTTATTATTTGTAGTCTGAATCGTTGCTGGGAGGAAACTATTAATAATGAAGTTTTTAACTGTGTTTGTTGTGCTACAAAGATCTTGTACGTGCTTCACGTAGATGCCTGATACTCTATGGATGGACAGATAAACGTATGAACACTTAACGGGTCTCTCTGGTGAGTAAATTGTTATGGCGTGTTTACTATGTTTTTCGGTTAGGTTTAGAGTTTAAAGTTTGGGTTATTGCACACATGATAATATTCAAGTCTTGAATATTTTAATTGTTTTTATTTAAACTTACCCCGAAATAATAAGTTAAAGTCAGTCTTGCAAAAAGTTATAAATTTACTGTAATTATCGTGTGAAATGATATAACTGGTTATTTTCTAAGCGAGCCATATATATTTGCAGGACTTTTTTCTAGTCTTGTCAGCCTGATAGAGTTCTTCCTCTTTGTCTTCTTTTTGTTGTTAAATATTTCTACGTCATGTTTAAAGCTGGAAAACCACTATCTCCCGTGGCAACCTTAAGTGGTGTTTGTGTACCTGAGAGAATGCGACCGAATAAAGAAACTGCAGGTCAGACTCGGACATTTAGGGACAGTGTAAAGTGTTTTTCTTTCTACGGAACAATAAAAAGAACTGGAATTCCAAAATATTATATATCTATGTTCTTCTCTTTTCTTTTTCTCTTCTGTCTTTCTTTCTTGTATATAGAATGTACTTAAGCTTCTAAGTTTTTAAATTAATATTTCTTTTTAAACCACACGTCTTTCTTGATTTCCATGGCAACACTGGTGATTATTAACAAATGCAATCAAGTGCATAATAATCTAAGTGGATATGGATTGAAAAATCTGTATGATTTCATGCCCAAAGTAGTTCATCGGTTGATCAACTATGCAAGAACGCATAATGTATATATTTGGTTCAATAACAATTGTGTACCGAATATTTGGGGATCTATTTTATAGCATTTCATAACTGTTGTAAAAACTGTTGATAACTGTTGTAATAGCTCACAAGAGACTACAAGCAATGGTGAAATGCTCAACAAATTTTAAATCATAATTATAACTTAATACCAAGTTTACCCCTCCAACATGTCTCTAGTGGAAGTAGTATACCGGACATATGTTGACCACCACCAACAACATGTTCATCTTACCGCTAGGAAATAGAGGAAAGCTATTGTTCTATCCCTGGCGTCGGCATCTGCACACATTAAACTAGATACATTATGTATAGCCTTACTGCATCTCATCGTCGCAAGCCATTGGCGAAAATCCGCTGATCTCTCTTTTCACTTGTTGCTGCCTGCGATAATATTTCCTCGCTTCTCATGAATATATGCATACCTGCTTAACCAGTCATTGCTAGCCCGAGCCGAGTACAAGTTTTCGGTAGTTAACCCAACATGACCTTTCAAGCTGCTCGTGTGAGCCAATCAGATTTTCTCTTCCAAACACATTCACGTATCGGTCAATAAGAGGTCACTTCTGTTTATGTATAACCGCTTATTTCATTGGCTCATTAGGCTTATCCATGAGAAAGGAAGAAATATTATTGCAGACAGCCACGGGTGAAAAGATAGCGTAGCTGATTTTCGCCTGTGGCTTGCGACGATAACTGAATCTCAACCATTCTTTCTTCCTGGATCGTAGACAAACAGTTTTGAAGTGGATGTCATACCCACCCACATCCAGAGGAAGGTTTTGTTTTGTTTGGTTGGGTTTAACGCCATTTTAGCACATGATGGGCTATAGATGGCGGTCAGTATTCTTGGTGGAGGAGGAACCCGGGAAGAACTATCGTCCCATGGGAAGCTACTGGCAAGCTTTTTCACATACCCACGTTGGTGGAGCCAGGATTCGAACTGACGCGGACAGCGGTTAGATGTATGAGTGATCTGTAAAGGCGAGCGCCTCTCACCACTCGGCTACCTAGTGACCCACTCAGGGAAGGCGGCTAAGGGGTCTAACTATGTAGATTAGTTGTTCTTTCCTGGTTTTAGTTTTTGCGTTCAGGTCAGATTTTTGGTAAACTGTATAGTGCATACTATTATACCTGGAATCATGAAACTTAGTGAGAGGGTGTATATCGACGAGTTCTGCTCTGAGGGTCGCTGTAACCCATATTTCACGTTTCATAGACTGTTTAATTTTGTGTTTCAAGTTTAGTTTCTTAAGTTCTCGTCATGCTAATATCATCAAACTATATGATTGCATGCGTCTCTATTAGTAACACACCCTTACAATAGAAGCAGGTCACTGTGACCTACATTTCACATTTGACTGGCTATGGTTAAGATTTTGCGTTAGCTCATGAACAAAGAATTTTTTTGCATCCTGTATGCATCCTCGTATACCTTGAATCGTGCAGCTTAGTAAGGGGATGTAGCTTAATGAGTACTACACCCTAGTCATAAAAGTAGGCAACTGTGACCCATATTCCATGCATCACTGACTCTGGTTTTATTTTGGGCTTTAAGTTTATTTTCCAACACTATTTATGATATAATCATCAAACTGCACGATTGTATGCTTTTATATTAGTACCATATCCGTACAAGAACGTCACTGTGCCATATATTTCATGTTTTACTGGCTTTGGTTAAGTGTTTGCATTTAGCTCATGGCCCAAATTAGTTTTTGTTTTTTTCTGTTCCTTTCTATATACATGTTATTATACCTCGAATCATGAAACATGGTGAGTGGATGCATGTTGATGACTACTACAGCCTCACCACAAAAGTAGGTCACTGTAATCTATATTTAAGGCTTCGCTGACTTGGGTATAAGTTTGTGTTTTAACTGTACTTTAATCATTATATAAGATAATAGTATACATCTCTGTTATTACCACACCTCTACAAAAAGTCACTGTTCCCTACAAATACAGTTGGTAGAAAAGGGGCCTACAATTCGCAGTCAAGATCACTTTAGTTTGAATTTATTTTTCCACGTGTTAATAATGTTTACATTGGCTACTGGAGATTACTAAAAGCTTAGTAGCGGTGAGCTCAAATCACAATAAGTTTGATTTTTTTTAAAACTTCTAAACCCAAAAATTTTTGTTTTGTTTTTCTTCCCCTAGACAACTATGGATATCTATTTTTTTTTTTTTAAAACACCAATCATTGAAAATATTATATCAAACAAAAGATAAGTCCACAAATTTGTATTTTAATTTCTAGACCGCCATTACAGAAATTCTCACGGACAAAAATCACACGTCAAAATCACTCTTTAAAACACGAAAAAAACACACATAAAAGAGAATTCGAATTAAATAAGTGTATTTCTATGCCCTTTTCACGCCTGGCCCAGTTGAGCTTCGTAACGCGATAAAAAGTATTTAGAGCAAAAGAATTAAAATGTAAAAATGTCAAGCTGCTAAGAGTTGCGAAGAAGACAGAGCCAAGGGCTTACGGCGTTAAAGTTTTTATGTTTAACTTGTAATATTGGTTGTAAGGATGATTTAATTTCTGTTTGCAATTAACTTGCCTAAAATTTCTTTTTCCTACAATTTGATCCTCTCCTCCCAAAAAGTGTTTTCCCCATTTCCTCTCTGTCCATCTTGACTGAGATTCCAAAGTCCTGGCTTTCTGTATTATTTAATTTCTTTCTGATTTTTTTCTTCTTTTTGCACCGTTTGTGCTCACTGGTGATTAAAATAAACTCATTATGTTTGATTTCATTGTTACGTTTTACTTTACTTATCATGTCCTCAATGCTGTTTAGCTTAAGAATCGAAAAAGTTACTATTTCGTCACGCTTTAAAAAGTTGTTGCAGATCAACTTCTGTTTTGCAACAAATCCTACCAATGTTGCACTAAACCCAATAGAAGCCAAAGGAACAATTACACTGGTCTCTATTCCAGCAACATTCACTCCTGCAGCTGTTATTTCCATACAAATCTGCAACTGTTGCCACGCTAGCCTCCGCCCAATTCAAAATTTTTAATTCAACTTTCTATTTCTTTCTAACACTTCTCTGGTGTTCAGTCTCTTTAACAAAATCATTTATAATATAGTTAATTATTTGCAGTATAAAATTAATTACTTTGTCAGAGGAACAAGCCATTGAGAGTGTATGATATAACGGGGGAGCACTTGGTGGTTTAAAACTTCTTGTACCTTGTTTAATAGAGAAGCATGCTGGAGCGTCCAGATTTATGAAAGACTTAAGGACTGAGGAATTAGCAAACCGACTTCTACATAATACTTCAGGGACTGGACAAAGTCCAACGGCAGAGCTTGTGCAAAGTCCAACGACACGACCTGAATATCCGTTAATACCTACTGTTAGTCAAATACAACCAAGAAAAGTCCCCACGGAAATAGAGATGCGAAAAATAGACCGTAAGGAACAACACCACAGACAAATTCAATATGGAGCGCTTACATCTTCAGTGAAAAGATTATTCACTACACAAGAGGAAAGAGAATTAAGGGTTTATGTCAATGGTATAAAAGTTATCTATTCGAAAATAGAATATATGCAATCTGATGTTGAAATGTATGATAAACGAATCGAAGAGTAAAAGAAAAGGATATGTATGTATGTATGTATGTATGTATGTATGTATGTATGTATGTATGTATGTATGTATGTATGTATGTATGTATGTATGTATGTATATATGTATGTATGTATGTATGTATGTATGTATTAGTGTTTAACGGCACCAGCACAAAAATGACTATATGGTTCCAAGCAAAAGTAAAGTTCTAATGAAAAGGAACACGTTTAGCTGAATATCTAACATGGTTAGAGAGAGCTTTCAGAGAAAATATATATTCTTTCCTTGTCGAACATGTTATTTTACTTCTCTGGGACATTAATGGGTTTAATATTTGCATTTTTGATCAAAGGTCTAGACACAACATCAAATATAATTAAAAAGTTCATAACCTATTTTTTTTTTTTTAAAAAGTAAACTATACCAGCTCCTGGAGCCATCAGTAACCATGGAAATGATTATTTGTTTATTTTATTACATATATTGGCTTGTTTGTGCGGTGAGTGGGTTAGTGTTTTTAAAATATCATGTGTCATTTGAATATTCAAATAGCGAATCGAGACGGATGCCAGGTGTTTGTGATTATGACATTTAGGATTATTTGGAATTTGATTCACAATATTGTAAGTATCTATTGAATTTCGCTTTGTACTGTAGGGAAATAAATTGCTTGTTGATATTACTTAACATTGTTGGTTTCACTTTCTTTCTGTTACATATTTTTTAAGACCTAGAGTCGTAACAATATTTAAATTTTAAAGAATGACAAAACATGTCATATTGTTTGGGTCAAAATCACCTAGGTTGTTGCTTTGGAAAAAAAAAGATCCCACAAAAAGTGCTTCTATTCTCGAAATAAATGGATCTTAAGAAATTATATCACTTGTGTGCACTTAACGTGAAATATGAGAACTTTTGAGATCCACTGGTCATTTCCGGAAATACAAAAACTGCATAGATAATAGTTCCCTTAACATTGTCATACATATTTTGGAATAAAACATAGTGCCATAAATACAAGTTTCTCACTTTTAATAAGGGAAAACTTATATTTTCCAGCATTGAATTCTTAAGATATGCACCAAATAATTTATTTATTTTCTCATTGCATTTATTTTCATTCATAAAAATAGCTGTGAATGCGTTAAGGAGGCTTAATTATCAAAACAATGTGTTGACCATGGATTTTCAACTTTATGATATTCAAGGCATTACTACACTAATTAAGTTACACATATATTTCCTTCATTTTTTTCAACATTTGTTATGAAATCCAGTGCATTGGGTATAAATTTAGATGCACCAATACTATCCACCTTATATTTGGCACTGACTTGGAGACAACATATCCAAATATCAGCATATGTTAAGGTTGCATTTTTTTAAATAATAGTTTTTGTTAATATTTTTTACCAAAATAACTGCAAGTTTAAGTGCAAGTGACTTTTCCGGAACCGGCTGAATCACACCTACTTGCTTTGTCATCGTCCACAAAAGCCCAGAGACTGAACTCAATAAACATTTCATATTCTGTTTAGGCTTTAATCTTGCATTCTTTTGAATGTAAGTAACATTCTTCACTGCTTAGCAAATTTCAATACGAATCGGAAAAAAATATTATTGATTTTCTTACGGACCCAAATAGCGTGCAATAATAGTTGATTTGTTCAACAAGTATAGTGATACCTTATACTTTTTCAGCACAAGCGTAGTTTGAGAAGACATCTATCACTGTTAAAATGTACTTATTTCCATTGTTGCATTTTTCATATGCTGGAATGTAAACAATGTCTGCCTGCTACTGGGCATCCATGTGAATAACATAAACCGTTGTGGTTTTTTTACATTTTTTAAAATTTTGTTATTTCTTTTCCTTGCTTGTGTAATGTGTCAATTGGAATAAAGTGCCTTGCCAAAGGACTCACCACGGCAGGCTACCCAGGCTTATCCGATGCTAGAATTCGAACCCATTTTGTTTTGTGCCATTTTTTATGATGTGAATAAACCTCAAATTAGTAGTTCCTTCACCATTGTCGCTCCGCTAAGTGCTCAGCAGTTCCACTAGTAATTGCACCTTCGGTACGATCATTCACTTTAATCAGATTGTTCAATATATATATATATATATATATATATATATATATATATATATATATATATATATATATATATATATATATATATATATATATATATATATGAGTGTGTCAGTGTGCCTGAAAGAATGATAGCCAAACAGGTAGTACATCACCCACTCTTGTTGCAATCTCGTTAAATGGGATGTATCTTTTATTCGCGTATTCATCAATTCATGTGTTCATTGACGCGTTTAATGTAATAGTCCTACGTGAATAAAAAATAATTCAAAAGTGAAATTAATACATTAGTATCACCAGTTTGAATGAGCTAATGTGTGCAGTCACCATGCAGAAGCACGTATTTCGAGTGAAATCATTCGTGCATCAGCTTCTCCATTTTGTGAAACAAGTATGTATGAGCATATCGCTTATGTTATTCTCATCTCCCTGACAGTTATTCTGCTCAAACATTTCTTGTTAGAAACCCTTTCCTGCATATGTGATGCTTAATTGAAAGGCAAGAGTGGCTTTAAAGACGACGTACTCATAGGGATCGACCATTTAATTTTTTTTTTTTTTGGTCGGGAGGGGGGAAATAAACGCTGGCCCCCAAATAGATTGAATTATACGTTCTTGTTCTGTTTTGTACCGAAAAAAGAACTAATTATGTCCATCGTATTAACTGAAAAAAAAATTATTATCATCAGGTAAAGAAAACAAAATATTCTGGTTTGAAATAAAATACCGCCCCCCCCCCCCCCCACAACAAACAAAACAATTGTTGGTCCTTTACACTGTTAAGAATCCTCTTGAAGTTCTGTATCATATGATGTACCAAGACAAAATGTGACAAATTTACAATTACCGGTCCAGCGATAATTCTAAGCATTTTATTAAAGTCCTCATCGTTGTAGCGATATATACAATTACACCACTGATTAAAGACTATTTTCCCTCAGAAGGGTTAAATTTGTTTCATGACGATATCGGCAAAACCACTAAAATCCAACAGAGCCTGTCATTAATGTCTGAAGAAGAGCCAATGTGTCGTGATGATCTATGTAGATCAGACTTTGCTGTCTTATAAAATACCTCTTCGTCATCAAGTAAAAGTATGGTAGACAACTGACGCTTTAAAACATGACCCTCGTACCATTTGCATGTGCATGGAGATTACGAAGATGGCATAATATGGCCTTACTTCAGGCGTATTACGGTTTATATTTTTACCTAGCATCAGGTTTCCAAAAGTTCGTGCTTCCTTGAATTTTTAGGCAGCTTTTTTCAATGAAGTAATAAAACAGTTCACTTTTTTTTAAAGCGCTGACTAGTGATTTCTCTATTTATCTGATGAAACCGTGCCTGTGAATACATTCATAAATGTGTCTGGAACATTTTACATGACAATGGACTTTGGAACTTTTCGCTAACCGGATCAGATATTTCTTCACATCTGATTTGCCCACTACGAGTCTGCTCCTACCTTTGTCAGGGCTCATGTTCACTGCTAATATGTCACAGAAAGCATTGAATTGTTTGACATATCTTACGGGCAAATTAAGCGTCTTCTACCAAATTTTCAGAGTACATTTTCTCCACAATTCAAGAATGCTATTGAAAGTTCAACATTTTGTACATGTTACTAAGAAGTTTAGATGCATCCTATATGGGTCGTCTAAATTGTCTTTAAAATATTTTCCGGTTTGGTTATAATAGTAACATTGGTGTTCCATGGTTTTTCTACCTGAATAAAAGATAGTGATTAATGATTTTTATTAGATTTTGTTAGAGTAAACACAAAATTGAAACACACTATTTAAATTGGCAACAGGAAATCTCCGAATCCGTAGACAGCGAAAACAAGAGCACACCAAGAAATCGTACCCGTAAATTCCAAATAAAACTTAACCAGAGGTGATGAAAATCGCTAACATTTACTACAGCAAAAAATCTGCACATGATTCGGAGGAAAAAGAATAACAATTTGTCATGAAAGCCCATGTGTTTCGCACGTAACAGGAAAATTACAGAACACTGTCATCAGAAATTACATTTTACCCAGGACACCGTTTTTTTCCAGTGGTTTCAAAGCACCTTTCCCCTGAGGACGGGGCTAAGTGGCTAACTTTGTACATAAATATACATTATTTGTACATTCTTGGTTATATTTTGCGTTTAATTCATAGCCACATATTTTTTTTACGCTGTATACATATTGTTATATCTGGAATCGTAAAACATGGTAGGGGCATGTAACTTGATGAGTACTACACCCTCGTCACAAAAATAGATGATGTAACCCATATTTCATGCTTCACTGACTTTTGGTAAATGTTGTGTTTTCATTATTATTTTTTTTTTCTCATTGAACTGTTTATGCTAGAATCATCAAATTAAATGATTGCGTGCATCACTATTAGTACCACACGTACAACAAAAGAAGGTCACTCTAACCTTCATTTCACATTTTACCGGCTTAGGTTAAGTTTTTGCGTTTAGCTCATGACCACATAGGTTTAGTGCATGTTATGTACATACTAACCTGCCCAGACCATGAAACTTAGTGAGGGGATGCATCTTGATGGGCACTATACCTTCTTTACAAAAGTAGGTTATTATAACCAATATGTGATGCTTCACTGACTTTAGTCTAATTTTGTCTTTGATGTTAATTTCTCAGTCACTTGTTCGTGCTAGAATCATGAAATTGATGATGATATGCATCTCTGTTAGTACCACGCTCTTACAAAAAAAAAAAAGGCTCAATGTGACCTATATTATATATATGGACAAGTTATTTTGAGTTTAGCATGATCACATGAGATATTTGGCATATTATATGCATACTATCCTACTTAGGATAATTCACTTTCACTACACCCTTTATTGCAAAAAGAGGTCTCTGTTACCTATATTTCCTGTACATGAAAGAATCATGAAACTCGATAATTGGATGTATGTCTGTTATTGCTACACTTACAAACAAAAAAGGTCACTGTGGCCTACATTCCATGCTTTACTAACATATGTCAGGTATTTAGCTCCTTCCTACATAGATTTATTTCATGTTGTATACATCGTAGCATACACCGAATGCCCTTCTGACCAAAGTAGATGAAAGTGGGAATAATTATGTTTGTTAAATCGTTAACTGTACATTTTATGAGCACACATTGTATATTATGATAAGTTACTCTCAATAGGTTAACAGTGTGTTGTACATGTGAATGAATAGAAGATATTGGAATAGCAGACTGCGTGCATTTCATGTAAAACCTCAGTTTTAGTGGCTAATTAAAGTATTTACTGATGCATACACTATGTTTGTAATAGTGGTCATACTAGCTGTCATTCCAAGGTTACTCAAATTTCTCAAGTAATTTATGGTTTTTATCAACTGTTTATATTAACTCAACTTTGACATAATAAAAAAGAAATTCCTTTTTGCTATTTGGTGTAATTTATGCACTGTCCTGGGGGCCATCATTTCAAATATTACAAAGCTGTAATGGGTGATTATAGACAAGTAATCGTTAGTTACATTCCACGTACAGAATTTGGAAAAATTAGGAAGTTCTGAAATGCATTGCCATGGAAACGCTTGATAAAACATGCAACTGATTAAGTTTATCTATACATTAATTATTCAGAATAGATAGCCACACAATTAACAGGTGAAACAATCATGTAATGCTATAAAATTTAGCAAAATGACAAATTCGCCCTGACAGACTTAATATGTAATGCTTTTTATGAGGATGGCGACATAGTGTGAACTTGATCTTACATCTCCAGATCCACTAGCACATTAAATTATCAGTTCCATCCATGGTCAATTTTCAGTTACGTTTCAGTATTGTTGGAGGCTGGAAACAGGTGTCTGAGCAAGGAACTGGAATATATATATATATATATATATATATATATATATATATATATATATATATATATATATATATATATATAGATATATATCTTTTCTGGGTGACCTTGACCTTTTAATAAACCCTTGAAGAAGAGGTCAAAATTGTGGCTAACAGTCTATTTATTACAACTTGCATAATAACCGTTTTAATGATATCACTTAGCCTTTGTTCTACCTTAGGCATGGGTATCGAATCCCGTGCAGAAGTGTAAATGCTCCAGCTTCCATTTTTTTTTCACGCACGCTTATTTTGCTACGCTTAAAAAAAGCGTCAGGGATATACGACTAGGGGTATATGTAACAAAAGAAAGAACAACTCAAACGAGCTTTCACAATTTCTAAAATACAAATTGCATTTTCTAAAATATAAAATATTTTAAACAAACAAAGTGAAAGAATTAAAAATAACTTACAGTTTAGAATTTCCTTAATTAGTCCTAATTGTCCTATACACTTCAATAATCCAGAAGTTAATCCAAAGTATTCCGAATGAATGAATGTTCAATGAAAGATTGTTCCGAATGAATGGGTCTGGGATGTTCTAGTATACCAATGATTTTCAGTTCTAAATCCAAAATATTAATAATCCCAGGTAAACTCCTGTGAATGTGGAGTATTGTTAAGTTCCTTAAACAATATTACTTAAATCCAAAATGTACTATGAAGAGAATAGATTTTCCACCAGCTGATTATACAAAAATAGATAAACTTCCTCTATAACTCTATGATCTGGAGAACTGCTAAAGAATGAGGAACGCAGTGGTTAAATATCATTATATATCAATCTGCTGCGAAAAACGCGAATTTAAAAACCTCTAGTACTACGTTCTAGCACTATCCAGTAATAAGTTATTCTAACCAATCAGAAACCAGGTCACGCATGATACCAATGAGTCAATCTCGTGATCACAATGTTATGTTGAACTGACCGACATAATTATTGATTTACCCTGGACATAAACACTGACTCATTGTTGACGTACATATGTACTTTACAAATAGCGCAGGCTACTGAATTAAAAAGTTATAATACAATGGTTATAAACCCAAATGAAAACTATTATAATTTAAAAGATGATACATAATTCCGTAACAGTGATACTGTCTGACTGTCTGTTAACACATCCCCTTCTAAACCACTGGGTGGAATTTCACGAAACATAGCATCATGTATCCATGTGGTAACCATCTGCGAGAGGGGTGTCATCCTTGTCTCCCGCCCATGCGGTGTCTGAGAGGAGATCAAAGGTTAAATATGCACAAATTGCAATTACAATAACATTTTAAAATATTTTCTGACCACACTTTACATGTGCACATTCACAGCAGGACGACACGTCATAAATGTTATGGATTTTGCATAATGACCCCCTGAGTCACTGTCAGGAAGAGTAAGGGTTATTACGGGGGATGGGGGTGGGGGTTAGTACTTGTGAACACTCCAATGTTCAAATCTTTTGTAATTTCAACCCAGTCTCCTAAAAAGCTTTATCTCAATAAAGTCTGTGCTGAGTTTGATGATCAGCATATTTTAAATAGTTTTAGCACTTAATTCATTTCCAATAATCCTAAATTCTAGGATTACGCTTTTTAAAAAAATTCAGTCAAGTTATCTTTGAAGCTTCATATTAGTATATTTTACGGATTTGATGCCAATGACTGATTTAGTAAACCTACATACTTCACCCAGTTCATAACACTTTTATCACAGTGGGGTCTATATGGTCACGTTACTTTTAACTTTTTGTTGATAGTTTAAGGGATCGACCATTTAATTTTCGAGATGATGGGGAGGGGGGAGGCGGGAAGGTTGGCCGATGGGATTTTCTTTCGAGCCGGTATATTGTTTTTTCTTTCACTCCAAGATATTTATTTTTTTCCGACTAATATAATGGATATAATAGGTTCTTTTTTTCTATTAACCAGACCGCGAATATTGTTTAAGCTATTTTAGGGCCGGAATTTTTTTTTTTTTTTTTAAATATAGGTACTTAAAAAATATTGTACCCGCCAGATCTGTTCTTGAGCAACGTAGCCACTTCACGTTTACTGTGACTTGTTATATATCGTTAAGTTCTGCCAGCTGCTACCTATGTAGCTGTCACCAAGCGAGGAGACTTTCTTGTATCCATTCCTTGATGTTGTTGTGATTTACTAAATACTCTCTCTCTCTCTCGTACACACACACACACGACTTATCCAAAATATACGACACAAATACTATCTTCTTTTCTTAGTTTCGTCCAAATATACAGTACAAGCCATGGGGCAAAAACGGGGACCCGCTCGTCTGTTTCCTGTGAAATATCAGAGTGGTAATTTTCTTTTTCTTGCCACTTTTGGTTTACCTTATTGGTAGATCAACAGATTTTAAAACTAAAGTTGATTTTTCTGATGCGAAATGGTGGTGGAAAACTGGTCAAAGACTGAATTTTTTCATTTGCTAGTGAAGTTTTGTTATGGAAAGGTACGGTACAGGTCTACCTTGACCCGCTAACGTTATCTGTGTCGATTGACTGCAGTGCTAACGTGCTCAACGGGGTTAATATATATCACAGTTGCTGCAACGTGGCTCTTAGCTGATTCCTGCTGGGGTTTATCTGCCAGAACTTCGAGATGTCCACCATCCCACCACCGATCAAAAACCCTGAGATTAAATACACACAGGTAACAGTTGACGATGGTCTTACATAAGAGGTTTTATGCTGACTCATTGGAATGATGCAGTTTTCTGACGTTTACTGAACATGGGGGTTGGGGTGGGGTAATGGGTAGCCTTCAAAGGAGTTATGGTGCATTTGATTTATTTAGGACCACTATGACAATTTGTTTTAAAATATAAAAAAATACTAGTATCATGCGTAAAATATCGAATACACCACACGACATCCCGCTGCATGCAGAACGAGATCTTTCAGACGACATGTAATTGTAAGGGACCGACCATGTAAATTTTTAAAGGGGGGGGGGGGCAGCATTTTTAAAAAGAAATGTACGGCCCCAAATACCCTAAAAAATATGCTTGCTTTGCCTTGCGGGGAAAAATAACTAATTATATCATTATATTAGTTGAAAAAATTAATTATCTTGAGGTAAAAGAAAGAAAACAAATATCCTGGCTCAAAAGCTAATTCCAGGACCCATTCATCAGGTCGGTCCCTAAAACAACGATGTCGGCTAAATCTGCGCACTTAATATCGCACCGTCAAAAAGAACACTACCATGTGTATAAAATTAGATTAGGCAAGTGTTACACCTAGGATCCCAAGGGCAGGGGACAATGTGTCCCTCACCCTCCAGATTTGGGGTACACACAACATTTTAAAGGGACAAAGGTAAATTGTAGTACACAATGCACTATAGAAGCGCTAAAAACACGAGATAATCTAATTTGCTTCAAAGTTTTGCGACCTTAACTTGGTCATATTTACCTTGGACAATTACATAATTGCAATAAACGTTTTATCATGTGATAAAGTAATTCGTGAAAAGACTGTTTGAATACAATAGAATTTTCCGTTCCTGATCTTGCTCTCATTTAAGGTAAGTGTTCACTCATTCTGTATCATCACTTATTATAATAAATATCCATGTTTTCGTAATTAATTTTCTTTTCAAAGTAATAAATCATTAATCAAATGAAAAATTGTGTATTTGAATAAATTAGTCTCTTTTATTGTTAAGTCTGCTTGAGAAAAAATTAAATCTTCCTTGAAATAGCTGTGACTTTAACCTCGAAAATACATTACACTACTGGCGGTCAAAGACTTTAAGCAACTAAGCCGCCTACCAGAAACCTTTAATGTTTTCATTGCCAGATTCATTGTTTTTACTGCCATCTTACAGTTTTTATCACCTTTACCGACTTTGGCTATTGCTAACACCAGCATAGACGTGGTTGGACATCCACTAAAGAAAAGTTGCAGGCATATTTTTCGGTTTTTGCTCCTGACCAAAAATCGCGCAGAGTGGCGCACAGGGTCAAGATTTGGGGGACATAGGACGAAAAATTTGCGGGAAATCCATGAGCCCACGCTCTGGGTGTAAGGGAGGTGTCATTTCATTTTGGGTGGTTAGGAAGGTCAGGGATTTTCCACATGGGCTCATATCATTGCCTAAAATTTACCTATATTGATAATATATCTACTATATATAATAATATTATTATATATAGTATATATATTAGTTATAGGTAAATACTAAGCAACAATATGAGCCCCTGTGTGATTTTCTTTCCTAACACTTCAAATTTACTTATAAATAATATATATATAATCTAAATAATATTGTTATATATAGTATATGTATTATTTCTAGGTAAATACTAGGCTACAATAAAAGCCCCTGTGGGATTTTCTTTCCTAACAGTGTATTGTTTTTTTCTTTTATCACAAGATTTTTTTTTCAACTAAAATAATGAATAAGATTTTTGTTGCTGCAAATTAAAGCAAGGAATTTTTTTAGGCTGGGGGTGTGGGGGTGGCTAGCAATTTATGTAAGATGTAATTTCTGCTAAGGTTTATGTACCCATTTGGGTCATAACACCGTGTATGCTTGCGATATGACTTTAAATGAGCACAGAAGAGATTAGATCAACAAGTTGTTCTGCATCTCTTCTTTTTTTTTTATGACATTACTGGTACTACATGTACCTGTACATTTATAGATGTTATTTCAAAATAGCTTTGTAATATTTTGCACTTGGTCATTTTTTGGTGAAGTTTTAGAAACTAAAATAAAATAGGTTGTTTTAATGATAGTTTAGTAACAATTACCATAATGTAATATATGTACTTCTGTCAGTTAGAATTAATTACAACGGATAGTTTTCTGCTGTGCTCATTTGAAATTGATGCCCAGATACATGGTGTAACGACCAAAATAGATATGCAAGTACATGTATAAACCTAAATGCCTACATTATCAAAAGCAGTCACTGTTACAACAATCCAGATTGAATAAAATATTGAAAGAAAACTTGAGACACTTTTTTTGGTGCCTGCCAAAAGACAGTTGTAGAAGTTTGTAATGTTATCTGTCCATCCACCTGTCTCTCTGTCTGTCTATCACCAATTTTGTTTCCACACAGTAACTTGAGTTCCCCACCATCAACAGGTACCAGACTTTGTGGATGACTTGCACTTTTGGTTAGGAAGAAACCTATCAATTTCAGAGTCAAAGGTCAAGGCCACTGTAACTGAAGAAAAATGGTTTCCACACAATAACATTAGTGCTACATCACATATCTGGACCACACTTTGTGGATGCCTTGCCTTTGTGGTAAGGAACATGTCTGTACACTTTGAGGTCAAAGGTCAAAGTTAATCTGACTGAAAGAAGAAAAATGAATTCCACACAATAAGATTAGTTCTACATCAGAGACATGTGCCGAACTTGGTGGATGACATGCACATGGGGTAAGGAAAAAATCCAAATGTTTTTGGGGTCAAAAGATCCAAGGTCAAGATCAGTGTGACTGAAAGAAGAAAAATGGATTGTGTATGATAACTTTTTTTTTTTTTGACCATGTACTTTGAGCAACATTTGTTAGTGCTTGCACTTAAAGTGTGGAAGAGGCCCATTGATTTGGAGATCAGAAAGTCAAGGTCATTGTGGCTCAAAGAATAATGGGTTTTTCAGAATAAGTTTTGTTTAAGAGTAACTTCCTTGACCAAACTTTGTGAATGGCTTGCATTTAGTGTAATAAAGAAGCTTATAACTCTTGGGTCTAAAGATCAGAGGTCATGATCATGGTAAATCTTGTAAGAAAATGGTTTCTGCACATTAAGTTTAGTTCAAGACCGCATGCCTTAACCAATGATCCAAGTCATTGAGACTACTTGGTCATTAATCTCCTGAGTCAACCATGTCCTACTGCTTCCTTCATGGTTTGTATGTGTGTGTGTGGGTGGGGGGGGGGGACTATTAAATATGGGTCAGGTAGACAATGGGCCATTCACTGTGTTCTTGTTTTCCTTAAGCTAGTGGCTTGTTGGTCTCTCTGACTTTATAATGTATGATGAGACTGATCTTTAATGGGAGTTAGAGAATTCAGCTTTGAAACAGGTATCTTTCCAATGATTTTCTGGCCAATTTGGGGATTTATGTTAAGACTGAAATTCTTATGCAAGAGAGGCTTAGAGAGAGGAATGGTTGGGGGCAATCGGGGCAGTTTGAAGTTCTGTCTTGATTGCAGAGTCAAGAAAAATGTAACATTAAAAGTTCACTTTTATGTCATTAGCAGCTGTTTAGCTCAATTTCATTTACTACATTGTACATGTATAGTCTTGCCATGAAACATAATATATGTTTAAATATTTATCCAGAGAAGTATGAGGCACCATCTACCAGTAATTATTCATTATTTTAATATATTTATATATGATATCAATAATTTTCGTTTTTGTTATCAAGTATTAGATAATGAAATTAATTTTATTTCATGATATCATAGCTAAGAATTTTTACCTTGGAATTTATATCATGATTTTGAATTTATGATGTCATATATTTAAATTATGATATCAGATATTCAGATATGTGATATAATAAATTCACAACATTTTATGATATCATGATTTTTGTGGTTTTGTGGGTTTAATGCCATTTTTCAGCATATGGTAGGCTATACATGGCGGCCAGTATATTAGGTGTAGGAAAAACCCGGGAAGAACCACCGACCCACAGGAAGCTAATAGCAAGTTTTTTCACATACCCACATTGGCCAAGCTGAGACTCAGACCCACATGGACAGAGGTGAGATGTGAGTGATCTGTAAAGGCAAGTGCCTTAGATCACTCAGCCACCCAGGGCCCCTTATAATATCATGAATTCAAATATATCATGAATTAGAAGATATGATATCAATTTCATTTTAATGTTGTTATAAATTCAAATATGGAAGATCATTATTTTAATGTCACAAATTCATCAGCTGGTATATATCAGCTATTTATTGTAATATTAACAGAAATGACCCCAACCTGAAAATAACAGATGCATCAATCACCCTTCTTAAATGGTGCATCAGGTGGCCAAGTATAGCCTATCATGTGCTGAAAAATGGCATTAAATCCCACAAAACCATACCAATCCCTTCTTAAACAGGTTTGGGACAACACTGTTATGTCATAGCCCGTACCCAATGCCCTGGGGGAGCAGTGCCATAAGATAACTGCATTGAGAAGACCCCCCCCCCCTTTATTCAGTATTGTCTGTCCCCACTAAAAAATGCTTTTTAAAAATATTTACTGTCCCAACAACCCCACATTTTCAACCTGAACTTCTCTGACGATCCATCTGTAGCTGTCAGGCATGTACTTAGCGACTTCAGACCACAGCACCAAACACACATGCATCCAGTTTTGGGTACCGGGCACTTGCAGTTCCATAAGGTTTTAATTTTAGGGCATAGTCAATGACAAAAGACCTTTTTTTATGACTTGTGAGTTCTTAAAGAACCCCTGTTTCTAACTCTGCAGGGCACATACCTCCTCATATAGTGGGTTGTACTCCCATGGGCCTAGCATCCCAGATGCTTTTAATTTTGTTATATAGTGGGTTGTACTCCCATGGGCCTAGCATCCCAGATGCTTTTAATTTTGTCATATAGTGGGTTGTACTCCCATGGGCCTAGCATCCCAGATGCTTTTAATTTTGTCATATAGTGGGTTGTACTCCCATGGGCCTAGCATACCAGATGCTTTTAATTTTGTCATATAGTGGGTTGTACTCCCATGGGCCTAGCATCCCAGATGCTTTTAATTTTGTCATATAGTGGGTTGTACTCCCATGGGCCTAGCATCCCAGATGCTTTTAATTTTGTCATATAGTGGGTTGTACTCCCATGGGCCTAGCATACCAGATGCTTTTAATTTTGTCATATAGTGGGTTGTACTCCCATGGGCCTAGCATCCCAGATGCTTTTAATTTTGTAGTGGATAGGCACAAGAGTCTCTCATATAAATAAGCAAATTATTTAAGAAAAATATAAAATTAAGTTGCTGTTGCAAGGGTTTTCTCCTGGTATATTTTTAACTATCTTTTAATATAGTAAAACTTCCCCTATACCAAAGTTTTTGGAGTTATTTCAGACTTTTTCATCTTTGCTGCTGCTCATATGCAGTGGACAATTTAAAGTTTGAATTGGTAAAAGTAATTTATGATATCATAAGTTCAGCTGTATTCATGAGATCATAAATTCAATTAAATAATGCCATAAATTCAAATGCAAGATATCATAAATTAGATTATATTATTCAAAAATATTTAAAATAGTAAAATGGTGCCCATGGAGAAATACCATCAAAAGTAAGTCATAGTGATCAAATGTTCATGCTCCTACAATTTTTGTGCATTTAACATCATTTCTCAGACACTGTGACATTTGACAGTCATGTCATGTATGTTTACTTATTTCTTCTTGTATCAAAAGTGTACTTTTTCATTAGTACTTTAAGTAGGTCATTGTGACAAACATTTTAACTCCATTGATTTTAATTATCCGCACATTTTAGTGTCAAAGATATTGTGAGATGCCTGTCTGTCCATCCATCTGTAACTCTCAGGTATGAGACTTTTCCGTTTTCTGGTGGATTTCTGATTATTTTTCTTGATAAGGAGGGGTCCTGAGATTTGCATAAATTCGCAGAGAAAATAGGGGTGGGGTGGAGGGGGTATCCTATTCCTGTCGGTGTGTGCCAGTGGGTTGCCAATAGAGTACAGCCAGTAAATGGCTGAATATATCAGTTGAGTATGTTGTTGAACTGATCTGTGAGTGCATTTATTTGGAGTTAGGTGGTTCTCATCTTTATTTATGTACAAGAAACAGCATCAATATTGCAGCAAAATGCATAGATGAAAGGGGAAAGGAATATGTTAAAGACACAGTGTATCAACTGAGATATTAAAAGTGTATAGATATGAGAATGGATGGAGCAAGAAATTGACAGCCAAATGCTCTGACAATTTTTCAGAAAAGGCAATGCTCAAGGACAAGCATATTCAGTACTGCACCTTGTGTCAGAAGGACATGAATTGTGCTTCATGTGTAAAATAGTCATTGGAGAGTTATGTGGAAATGAATATTCACGCCTCAAAAATGAGTCAGGGAAACTAATTTGAGTCTGTCAGGTGAGTTTGAACTTCAGATTAATGTATGATTTATTTATTATTATTTTTATCAAGAAATTTTAAATTCTTTCACATGTTGTATGGGATTAAATTGGGTATCCCCATCCACTCTGGCCCCCAACTTTTCCAGGGTATATTAAAGGAAGGGGAAAAAGACAATAGGCTCTGTCACTATGTTCAGTTTTTTTGTGAAGGGTTGGACTTTGTCATTTTTCTCCAAGGTTGGTATTAAAGGGAAAAAAAAGAACAAAGTATTGACTATTGGTTAAAAAAATTAATAGTGAGACGAACAAGAAGTACTAGGACAGCAGGTTGGGATGGTTTCTATTTCCTCTCGGCCCTCCGAAACTATGAGTGATGCCCCGTCAGACCCTTTCTGGGGGTAGACCAATAGACCCCCATTTAATTTGCAGAACTTAGAATTGCTCAAGTCTCATGCCTGAACTGTATTCACTGTATTTCTTCTGTTAAACTATTGTGTAGAATTTCACAAAACTTTGTAATCTTGTTCATATGGTTATCATCTGCAACATATCTTTTTGTTTTACTGCTTCAGGCATCCATGTGAGGCATTCAGGATCAAACATACAGATATTTCAATTACTGTGGTGCATTTTAAAATATTTGTTGACCACACTTTTTATATCACTTTTTGGGGTGAAAAATATGAGACATAGCTATGCTGGTGGTAGTGTTGGGACAACAGCATAATTTTATGTTCAACTTTTTGTGCAAGACCCGTGTTAACAAGATGAGACATACAGTTGGGAAAGTCACAACTTTTGAGGACATTCTCAGATTTCTTAAAACATTTTCATTTTTTATTTTAGTGGAAGTTACTTAAGTGGCACCAACTGGACAAAAACAACTATAACCTGTGCTTTGGTGTTCCTTATGTCAGGAGCTGTAAACATACCGTAGTTATTTTTCTTGCTTGAAAGATGTTCAACTAGAAAAGGAGACTGTCATTTAGAAAATAGTTAGCATAAAATTGATACAGAGTACTGTTTCATAATATCCAAGCATTTTCCTTCAACCATGTATATTGATTTTATATTTCCACCCATTTGTCTCATAATTTTTCATGAGAGGGAAAGCAGTAAAAAAAAAAAATGATGTCTTGGAATGTGAGGACGTCCTACAAATTTTGACTTTGCCCATTGACATAGTTTCTACAAAACTCTCTTTTAATATGTAGTCATTATGCAGGAAGACACATTGTACAATACTCCCACATTATAAAACATCTCGGTGTAAGGCAGTCCCTTTTATAATGAATTCATGGGCATGAATGCCATTTTAATAATTAATAGTAATATTGTGTACAAAATACCTCAATATAAGATGACCTCACCTATAAAACAGCCAACTTGTATGGCTCCTATGAACAACATTATAGTGGGGGATTACTGTATATGCATGCATGTAACCGATTTTGAGTTCTATCCCATTGGACAAACTCCATGGAGGGGTTGTGGGGAGTTTTGGAGGCTAGGAGAAGATGAAATGAAAGGCATGGGAATATGTGATGGCAAGCTATCAGAGTTGATTTAGTTAAGTGTTTGTGCTTTTATCTCTTTTCCTAGGAAGTCTTTATAGCTAGCCATGAAACTTCAAGGTGGATTCATCTTGAGATGTACATCTATTACTGGTAGCACTGCTACGATAAAAAGCTCATGGAAATAACTTAATTTTGTTAGCTCCATGTATTATTTCTATGCTTAGTTTTTACTGTATCGTCTGTCATTGTTTTGCAGATTTTTACTTCCAGTTGGTGGGAATTCTAATTTAGTTTAAATATATTTTATTTCATAAATCTGTAGTTGGAGATTACAAGAGGTGCAATATAGAAGGTAAGGATTAGAACAAAAGCCAATGGCTTATAATGTTCTCCTTTTATGATACAAAAGTTGTAAATATATATGAATATATGGCAGATGATATTAAGTTTTAATGACAAAAACACTAAATTATTTAAAAGTCAAAGTCTTTGGGAATTTCCCACTTTTAAAACTTTAATAAAGAGTTTTATTTTTGGTTCTAGAAGAACAGAGCTTCCATATTTTATCATGTTGTTACTTATTAGGTCTAGATAGCTGGCTTTTTTTTTTCTTCAGTTTGTTAATGGCTTGTTGTATTTGAGCAGTTTTGTATTGGTTGGTCTAGTTCTGTAATTGGAGAGTTGGAGTATTTTTCCATGTTGTAGAGTTAATTTATCAATCATCTGTTTTAATTCTGTCTTCAGATAAATTGCTGATACCTAATTCCAGAAAATATTTTTCATGTCAGTAACAATTTCATCTTGTATGTTGTCATAATTGCTATTATTGTCAGTTATTTTGTTAATTAGTTTCCAAAACATTTTTGGTGTCACTGTCTAATATATTTTTTTAAACTTGTCATATATCTCCTCCTTGAATGAATTTAATTTTTCTTAATGCTTTAACATTTTCTTGCAATAAAAAATATTTACCTCGCAAGTGGGGTTTATGGGGGTATTTTTGCAAAAGTAAAGTTAGGTTTTTTAGTTCTTTTAATTTTGTGTTAAAGGCATCAGTTCTTGTACTCTATTTACATTTACAGATTTTTTCATAGTAATTTTCTTATGTATGCTCCTCTGTGATGTTGAAGGTGGGGAAGCCTGCATGGCCGCCTCTGTGATGTTCAAGTGGGGAAACCCTCATGGCTGCCTCTGTGTTCAACATGTAAATCAATATCAGGCTGGGATGAATTAGTATGATTCTTCATAAACTCATTGATTTTATGTGTAGTTTGGTATGAATGTAGTTCTTTGAAATATTTATCTTTGTTTTTGTCTATTTTAAATTTTGGAGGAACTTGTGTGAGATTAAGAGTGTTTTTCTCCTTTACCTTAATTTTACATTTTAGAACACTTTGTAGCAGGCTAATGAATAGATTTCATATTGGATCTTTGAAGATTAAAACAATTTGACATAAACTGTTCACTGGTGACCACATTGTCGACCATACTGGAACCATTATAGTGATGGCACATGAGTTTTCCTGAGTAGTCACCTGAGGTGTGCTCATTCATAATTCTTATTTGACTGCTACTACAAAATTTTATCAGATTGTAGCCATGTTTATTTTCTTGAGTATCATGGGATTTTCTACTCCAACAGTCACTGTCATGAGGGTAGTGTTTGACATTATCAGTGGTTTATCTCTAGGTATGAAGTCTAATGTAGGTTTAGCTTTACTGACTGTCCTGACATTTAAGTCACCCATAGTAATTATATAACCATGTGAATTGAGTGAGTGAGTCAGGTCATTTCTTGTTCTAGTATATCAAACTGATCTGCGAAATATGGTGATACTGCAGGAGGAATGTATATAATTTGCAGGTGTAAATGTCCCAATCCAACAGTTTAGTTGATTCCCCTCTTCCAGTTCTCTTTGTATGCTTAGGATTATCTTTCTCGTAGAAACAGCAGCTCACTTGTTCCCCTAAGTTCCTTCAGCACTCTTTCTATGTTTAACACTGTTTCTCTACATAGGAACAACAGTCCACCTGATCCCCTTTGTCCAGCACTCTTTCTATGCTTAACACAATGTTTCTGTACATAGGAACAGCAGTCCACTTGTTCCTCTTCCTCCAATACTTTCTATACATAGCACTATGTTTCTCTACATAGGAACAATGGCCTCTCTGATCACCTTCTTCAAGTATTCTTTCTATGCACTGTTTTTCTACAGAGGAACATAAGTATACCTGACTTTCATGGGTAAAACATTTTTGAAATTCGGTGGTTGTCCCTGGTCAACCAGCATTGAAAATCTGGTTGCCCAGTCAATTACTGCAGTTGCTTCAAGATCACTAAAATCAACATTTTCACGAACTTTTGACATATATATATTTAGTCCTAATTGTACGCAACACTTTTAACTTACCATAAGTGCTGCTAATGGAAAGTGTCACACCAGTTTGATCTTTTTGAGATCAACCAATGAAAAAAGATCGAACAATTATTTTGAGCTTGTCTTGTTGTCCATCATCTTTCAAGTACAGTAGTTGGTCATCACCAACCAGAAACTTAACCATATTTCATGTTTATCTGAGTTTACGTCATTATAGTTCATGATATCATTAATCCGACACTGTTAATCCTGTGTCATAACTGTCGAGGAGTTGGTAACCTTTCACATGCGATTTTTGTTTAGCTATTACCCCACAAGCCAATGTACATGTAGTGTGCAACAACAAATGTAAAGTTAGCTACAGTAACAGAAGCAGCTGTCACATACTCTACAGCTAGTGCTGATTTCTTCAACAGACCAGTGAGAAAGCATAATGCATTTTCAAAGGTATTCAGTGTGTCAAGCTAAAGATGAAAGAAACTGCTACCATATGTTGCTGTGTTAACAAAAGACAAACATTGGCAAGTCATGTTTCTTTAAGGGTTCTCCCTGAGGGGCTGTATGGACAGTAATTGCTAAATCAGATAATGAGTAGCAGACACATGTGGATTAATGTGGCCTCTTACCAATAGCCATCACATACTCAGCTACGGAATTATATGGAGATAATTAGAGCACCATACTAGAGGTACACAGAGGGACAATTCAGTGATTAAATATTTGTCGCAGGAAAATATACAAAATTCAATTATAATTTTGAACGCAATAATTTTTTAATAATATTTTTTCGGTTGCTCAACCGGGCTTTCACATTTTTGAAAAATGGTTGCCCAACATTAATATTTAGTTGTCCTGGGCTCCAAGACAATGTATTTTTCTACCACTGTCCTTCCTCCAGCACTCTTTCTATGATTAACCCTTAATCCGGTTCTCTTTGTATGCTTAACAACGTGTTTCACAACATAGGAACAATGGCCCACTTGATCCCCCAAGTTCTTTCTATGCTTACCTTCTGTTTCTCTACACTAAGAGAACAGTGACACACCTGATTCCCTTCCTCTAGTATTCTTTGTATGCTTAGCAATGTTTTTCTGCATAGGAACAGCAGTCCACCTGATTCCCTTCCTCCAGCACTCTTTCTATGCTTAGGGTGCAAGGGACAGTTTGTATGCACAAATTTAATGCTGCATCCACTAGCCTTATATAAAAAATTAAAAAAAATAAAATACACAAGTGAGGTCAAAAAGGTCCATATTTTTAGATAGCTATATTAAAACAAAGCATACAAATATTATTCACTTGACCTGACAAATCATTGGCAGTTCATAGCAAAAGAAGTTTATGCACACCACCCCAAATTTATACCTGCATTTTTCACATCCGAAGGTCATTTTTGACACCAAGTGATGCTCACAGTGCAAACACAAGCCCTTTTCCTAGGTGATATTTCCGCAAAACGTTGTGTACTAAACAGCTTGATGCAATTCAAAATAGTTGCCATCCAAGCCGTTTTTGAGATATTCTTCTTGCCTTGAATCCACATGTTTACTGCTATGGGTGGCTAGCTCTGCTTCCTAGCTGACTATTGGTATTTTACTGTCTACATACTGTGAACTGACTATATAAGGTGTACATGCCTCACATCAATTTGAAGAACAACACAAGCCCGAAACAAATAATTCACAAATATATCCATATCTTTAATTATTAAACAATAATAGCTCAAAAAGTCACATCATAGCCTGAAGTTAAGAAATTTGACGGGCCAATTTATGAAACTGTCCCCTGCCACCTTAATACAATGTTTCTCTACATAGGAATTTGCAGTCCACCTGGTTCCCTTCCTTCAGCATTCTTTCAATGCTAAACACAATGTTTCTCTACATAGGAACAACAATCCACATGCTTCTCTTCCTCTAGCACTGTTTCTATGCTTAGCATAATGTTTCTCTACATAGGAACAACAGTCCACATGATCCCCCTTCTTCCAGCACTCTTTATATGCTTAACACTATGTTTCTGTACATAGGAACAACAATCCAACCGATTCCCTTCCTCCAGCACTCTTTCTACGCTTAACATTTTTTCTTCACATAGGAACAGCAGTCCACCTGATTCCATTCCTCCAGCACTCTTTTCTATGCTTAACATTATTTTTAACATATAGAGCATACTGGAATAACCATGTGCCATATTGGCAATACTTGTATGTGTTTCCAGCAAACAGATGAATTCATACTCCATAAGAAAGTTTTAACTTCATGATTCTCTAGTTTTCTATTAACACCATCTACATTCCATGATAAGATAGTAAGTAGACTTTGTCTTTGGATGTTCAGTATTTGTTGGCATATAATGAATGGTCCCTTATGTAATATTACATAAACATGAATTACAGTAATATATACCCTAGTATGTGATGTAAATGAACATTTTTCTTTAGGTACTGTGACCATATTTTATACAAAGCTATGTTCTGAAAGCTAATTAAAGATTTGCCTGTGCATAACAAATAATGTACTCAGTATAATTGTGCACATTGCAAATGCATGATAACTAATTCCATGGGACCATGAAAATTTTACAGCATGAACTTGTTCACTGTACATGAACTTATACATATTAATGCAAGAGATAATTATATGATGGCATGTAGATATCTGTCAAATCTTATTTGATACTTTACATAGTTTACATCTATTTAAAAAAGCATCTGAATCAATACGGTTATCAATACTATGATTGTAAATATTGTCTCACACCACAGCTGTAGAGTGTACCTAAAAATGTAACATGTTAAACCACATCCCCCCCCATGTATTAGCATAATACAATTAGTGAATGATTTGTGGTTTGGTTTTGTAAGGTTTAATGCCATTTCTCAGCACATGATAGGCAATACATGGCTGCCAGTATATTTGGTTGAGGAAGAACCACCAACCCATGGGAAGCTACTGGCAAGCTTTCTCACATACCCACATTGGTGAAACCGAGACTTGAACTCACTTAGACAGGGGTGAGATATGTGAGTAATCTGTAAAGGCGAGCGCCTTAGACCACTTGGCCACCCGGGGCCCTCAATTAGTGAATGAAGTATTGGTCAATATGCATGTAATATCATGTTAACATAATGAAAACAAACCTCCCAAAAAGTTCTCAACATTTGGCAGATACATTATGGAATATCATCTAAAATGAAGTTTATAAAGAGCAAAATGAATGTGATATCACATTTAGCTGTGATGTTACAAGAAAAAGAAGAAAAAAATGTTTTGTTATTAATATGACTAAATAAAGATTAGGTCAAATAGAGTAGTCTCATTTTTAAAAAATCCTAGATCACAGTTTGGTGCCTCATCACTTTTGCAATTGGAGTGAACAGTACCTGACATTTTTGAGCTTATAACAGTCATACCTTCTGGTTCTATGCCTGGACTTGCATCTAATTTATCAAGGATATGATCTGCTTTCCTCGGAGATCACTGGGTATGCATGACTCTTGGTTGAAGCACTTTTTGATTTTCAGCTATCAGTGTTTACATGTACTTGACCACATGACATAAAATGAACACTCCAACCATGGTAGCCTATAATCAGTTAAGAGTACTGTAACATATCCCAACTTTAACTATGACCTCAGCATAGTCAGTGTGTCTGACTGTTTACATCAGTATTGACATAGGCAGAGAGAGAGACAGAGAGAGAGAGAGAGAGACAGAGAGACAGAGAGAGAGAGACAGAGAGAGAGAGAGAGAAACTGACAGCAGATAGATAGTTAGATGGATGGATTGAATAAGATGTGGTCACTTGTGGAAATCCAGCACAGGATGTTGTATAGATCTTGTGCCTTTTAACTTTGCAGGGTTACATGTTCAATATATTTGTAACAGGCGTTGTTGCTGTAAATCTTTTTTAATTGGATAGACCGTGATAATATTCTTGGAGTTGTCCTTTTTATCTGATTTCTAGAACTCAGTTTTGCATTAAACATCTGTATCATAGGTATTAGTGTACATAATTTCTCAGTACTTTGTCTCTGTAAAATTATGAAGAAAGTCACTTGGGATCATGTGAAAATAGAGAGGATATAGTCAGATCCAACTGTAAATTGCATAGATCCAAATAGGCCATTGCATAATGCACCAGCGGATCTGGATCTGTTCGGTTTTTAGGATTAATAAGTAGAGAAAACAATGTAGACCCTGATTTTCCAGCTCATTATATTATCTCAGATCAGGGTCTCTATTATTTGCAGTTTGACATAACTTATAGGTGAGTATATATGGTAAGCAGTTTCTCATTAATACACTGTTATGGATTCCCTAAACACATAATTTCCATTCAAGAAAAGTACAGTGAATCATTGAAAATGACTATTTGTCGACAGAAATTTTTGCAATTTGCCTTTTGACATTATGCATTTTGCATACTTCAGTGTTGCACCTTGAGCACATGATCACAGGTTTCCCACAATTTTGTGTCCAATGTCCCCCAAATCTTGATCACTGTGTGCCCCCTGGACAAGCATATTTGTCAGGAAAAAAATTTGAAAAATATGCCTACTACTTTTCATTAGTGCATGTCCATCCACGTCTATGTTGGCTCTAGTAATGGCCAAAGTCCCTATAGACAGTAAAACTTTAAGATGGCAATTAATATCTATTTTAAACAACATATTTTGCAATTAAAACATTCAAGGCTTGTGTTATAGTCTGCCCACTTGCATTGTTAAGTCTTTGACAGCTGCTGGTGTAATGTGTTTTCGAGGTTGAATGACAAAAGGGACTAAATTTATGCAAATACACAATTTGTCTTTTAATCCATGAATTAGAAATTTAAAAAGAAAAGCAAATTCAGAACAAGAGCCCCTCGAAGGGAATGATGCTCTTCTGTTTGAAAAGAATTTCCAGGAAATACAGATAACACCATTTCTTCCAGTTCACTGTTGAATGTTGAAACCATCTCTGATATTCAGCAACAACTAAATTTTCAAATTAATGGCTGTGTTGGACATATTGGATGTCTAATTGGGACCATTTTGATTTACGACCAACAAGATATTATAAGAAGTCTTCTGATTGAACCCTATACTAATATGACTTTCTGTTTTGAAGGAGTAACAATAACAAGATTTTTAAAATGGCTGCCATGGTGGCCATATTGGTTATCTGATTGCTACCATTTACATTTAGTAGCAAATAGATATCATAAGAAGTCTTTTGATGAAAGCACAATGTAACAGAAGTAGTAATAAAAAGTTTTTCAAGATGGCCATTGTGGCAGCCATATTAGATGTCAGATTGGCACCATTTTCATTTATGACCAACTAGATATCATTAAAAAGACTTTCAGTGAAAACTCGATGCTGATATGATGCTGATATGACCATTCATTCAAGAGAAATAGTGATAACAAGATTTTCAAGATAGCCACTGTGGCAAGCATATTGGATGTCTGAGCAGCACCATTTCATTTTGGACCAACTAGACTGAAAACCCCATGGCCATATTACTTTTCATTCAGGAGGAGTAGCAATAACAAGATGTTCAAAATGTCCACTGTGGCAGCCATAATAGACAATATATCTGCAGCATTTTCATTTAGAACCAACAAAGATATCATAAGAAGTGTTTTAGTGAAAACCCCATGTTGATATGCAGTTGTGGCAGCTATATCAGACATAAGATTGGTACCAATTTCATTTAAGACCAACTAGACATCACAAGAAGTCTTCTAGTGAAAACCCCATTTTGAAATTACCATCCATTCAGAAGGAGTGGAGATAAGTTTTTTCAGATGGCCAGTGTGGTGGCCATATTGGATGTTTGAGCAGCACCATTTTCATTCAGGGCAACTAGACCATGGGATGAATGTGTGTGTAAAGTTTCATGGCAATCCTCTAAGCAGTTTTGGAGGAGTATCAATAACAAACTTGTGCTAATGGAGGAATGATGGACCATCCATAGGCTCTCCTGGACTATGACCAGTGGAGAAAAATAAAAAAAGGGAATTATTATTAATAAATGCTGATAGATAATAAGTGAACACTAAAGTTAAACGAGAGCAAGATCTGGAATGGAAAATTCAGTAGTGCAATTCATTTCAGGTGAATCAGATATTCAAACATGTTAATAAGTTCATGAGTTACTGAAACACTTTATAAAACATTTATTACAATATGTAAATGTCCAAGAAAATGATGATACAGGTGTAGTTCAGTGCAGACAACAAAGTTAAAGTGGCAAATCTATCACAGCAAAAAAGAATATCTCATTGTATATTAGCATTACAAGTACATTAAGTACTGTATACTATTTTCCTTCCTCCCTTTAAATTGTTGTGTGTCCCGCAGATTTGAAGGATGTGGGACACAGTGTCTCCTGCCCTTGGGATCCTAGGTGCAACACTGATACTTCTGTTGCTACTGTGTGTTTGAAGGATGTGGGACACAGTGTCTCCTGCCCTTGGGATCCTAGGTGCAACACTGATACTTCTGTTGCTACTGTGTGAACAAAATTTTTGCAAATTTAGTTCTTCCACTAAATTTGAAAAAAATTGTATGCTCACAAATGTGTTGTGATGTAATTTGGAAACCATACATTGCTGGGAATTAGCATTAAATTATTTTCCTTTTACTGATACAGGGAAAATTAATGCTTATTAATGTAGTTAAAAGAGCGCATGGATTGAGAGACTAGCATCACATATAAGTCAAATCCAACTGCAAACTGCACAGACCCAGATCTGCCACCTCATAATGCACTGGCAGATCTGGGTCTGTGCAGTTTATGAGGAGTAATCAATAGAACAAACAACATAGACCTTGATCTGCTGGTGCATTATGTGACTGCATAATGCATTGGATGAACTGGAATGATTACCGTATATACTCGTATATAAACTGATACTAACTGCAAACCGCATAGACCCAGATCTGATGGCGCATAATGCGCCAGCAGATCTGGGTCTATGCAGTTTGTAAGAACTAATCAGTAGAACAAACAACACAGACCCTGATCTGCTGGTGCATTATGCGATGGCAGATCTTGGTCTATGCAGTTTGCAGTTGGACTTGCCTTAGAAGTGAGTATATATGGTAATAGTTAAATTTACCATTTTTGACTAATTCTGAAATTTCTTCTTTTTGTCAGATATTCATCAACAATGAATGGGTGAATTCTGAAAGTGGAAAAGTGTTTCCGACCATCAATCCATCAACAGGAAAGAAAATCTGTGATGTCCAGGAGGGAGATAAGGTGTGATAATAATAGATCAGACACTGTATTAAAAGAAAGATATTATAGCTGACATGAGCATACATGTGAACCTCCCAAATGGGAGGGTTTTCCTCTTGAGAGTGTCTTCCATCCCTCCCATCACTCACTAAAATCTCCCGTGTATGCAAAATTACTATTGATTTATCTTTTTTTTCTCCATTTTTTTCACACTTTGCTTCCAGCGTATATAGTTACTGTAATACTGCCTGTGATCATTTGACTGTCAACTGGCTTAAGCAGGGCAAGATGAATTTGTTGCTAATTTCAAGCAGCATAAAACACTTAACACCCAATTGATTCTGTTTGCAGGGTCGGTTGGCTTCAGTGTTTGAAGTTTGTCAACATGGATTATACAGCATGTGGTGAGAAGTAATTCTGAAAGGATTCAAGAGATTAAGTGATTATTGTGGGATTACTAAAGAGCTCATTTAGCATAAAAAAGGGTCAGTTTGTCTTCGGTGTTTAAAGTTTGCTGAGGGTGCATTATCTCCCAATCTCCCAATGCAAAAACAACAAAATCTAAGCAACCAAAATATGACATAAAATTCAATGATAGATGGAAACAGGAATTTCAGTGGTTGGAATCATGTTCAAAGGACATGAATATGCATTCTGCCCTTCCCATAAAGCTGATTTAAAAATCTGCTATGGTGGCAAGAATGACATTACACATCGTGCAGCATATTAAAGCATATTAAACGCAACAACAAATATGCCATGACTGAAATCCATGTTCATGGAATCTGTGCATCAAATGGGGATAAATATATATGTGCTGAGACACTGTCCTGTTTATTTAAGCGGGTTATTTTTTTAGATCTAGTCAAAATAATGTTCCATGACTTGGAAATTGCACAAAAGTTCTCATACAAACAAATGAACACCACTCACATAGTGCCCAAGCTTTGGGTCCTCATTGAGATAAGAAAGTCAAAGACATGTGCCACAATGAAACATTTGCCATTGTCATTGAAAATCCTCCCTCTTTTGAAGTCAAAACTCTCAACCAAATTTTGCGAATCACCAGATTTGTCCTAAGCTGACTTCTCCGTTCTGTCACATGTATGCTTGAGTGTGTATCCAATATGAGATTGATGAAGTAAATACAATAATAAATGCAGCTAGCTGTTTGAAGCAAGTGGCCTATTGTATATTATTGAACAAGTTTGAGACATTTTATGTCTGATGAACATGTGTTAGTTTGAGATTTTGTTTATACCATAAATATATGCACTTAGCATGTATGCAGCATTCCTAGGTGTTATATGTCACCTTTTATTGCATACTGTCTATACTCACTTATAAGTCAAGTCCAACTGCAAGCTGCACAGGTCGAGATCTGCTATTGCATAATGCGCCAGAAGATCTGGGTCTATGCAGTTTGTTAGTAGTTATCAGTAGAACAAACAACATTGACTCTCATCTGCTAGCGCATTATGCAACAGCAGATTAGGGTCTATGTATTTGCAGTTGGATTTGTCTTATAAGGGAGTATATACAGTATGTAGCATTCCTGGGTGTTGTATGTCACAATTTGTTATTGACCTTCAATATTGATTCTTCATGATATTTATAGATTTTATGACACAACAATATGACACCAAAGTTATGTTTTAGATAATCTTACACGATTGCTCATTTAATATGAAATATTTGAAACAGAATCAATAATATATTGCTATGGAAGCCTTTATCTCATCAAAACATTGAAATTTATCAAATCTATATTTATTAAATTAGGTGTCTTTGTACCTAGCTTTATGTTAAAGTTCCCTTCATCAGGCTATATGAAGTTTGTGCAGATATCTACAACATGTCATTCAATAGGGCCACCATCAAAATTTTGAATGAACCTTCACCAACCTTTTAATAACTGCCTAATTTAGACTTTTGTTTTTCTTTCCTCATTTTTATTGAGCCACGTTAGTGGACAGTGAGACTTAGCAGTTTGTTAAGGTTTTGGTTAAAGTTTTTCAGCAATGCTTTGATGAATGGCTTGACATGCAGGCCCTGGTTTTCTTGTTTATCCTTAGTAGTATACACTTAAAGTATAGGTACCGTATATACTCGCATATGCAAAACAACATAAACCCTGATCTGCTGTCACATAATGCGCCAGCAGACCAGCCTCTATGTTGTTTGTTCTACTGATTGGTGCTTACAAACTGCATAGATCCAGATCTGCCGGCACATTATGCTATGGCAGATCTGGGTCTATGCAGTTTGCAGTTGGTATTGGATTATACATGAGTATGTACGGTATTTAAAAAATAAATATATGAAAAAAGTTAGAATTATTATGTTCATCCACAAATGTCGAAAATCCATATGGTGTCACACATGTCCATCCATTTGTCTGTATGTCTTACCAGTTAAGTTCTTCATTTGGATCACTTTGAAGGGACATTCATTGGACAATTAATTAGTTTTGGCAAAATTTCCTTGCAGATATCAATTACATATTTAATTTGACCCATTGCATCCAAGTTAGTGATGTCTGAGCCACATAAGCCTCTTACATTTATATAGACTATAAGGGCAGGAAGTTAGAACCATAATGGAAATGAGATATTTCCAAAATGGTTTAAAATTGAGGAGACTGTATATCTCGAAAATGAAGAGTTTGATATTAAAATTTATTTAGGACTTATTTTTGACCGTAGAATAACTTTCCTTCCACATATCTGGTACCTCAGGGACAAACATAAAAAGACTTGCATTTAATATAAGGCATGGGAAACACAAATTGGGGAGCAGATTGGAAGGTCCTAATTTCCAGTTATACAGGACTTCAGTAGGATCTAAATGTGACTATGGCTTGATTGTGTATGGATCAGCTTTTAAATCTTACCAGTTATACAGGACTTCAGTAGGATCTAAATGTGACTATGGCTTGATTGTGTATGGATCAGCTTTTAAATCTTACCAGTTATACAGGACTTCAGTAGGATCTAAATGTGACTATGGCTTGATTGTGTATGGATCAGCTTTTAAATCTTACCAGTTATACAGGACTTCAGTAGGATATAAATTTGACTATGGCTTGATTGTGTATGGATCAGCTTTTAAATCTTACCAGCAGATGCTTGAACCAATACACAGTCAGGGATTAGACTTTTTGTCTTGGGACAGTTGGAACTTCGCTTTCAGAATGCCCCTATGTTGAGTGAATGAACCATCACTTTATCTCAGACAAACAAAACTGGTTCTTCATTATACTTCCAAACTATCCTCTAATAGATCTAACCCTACATATATGATGTCATCTTTGGTCCAAAATACCAAACCTGGTACAATCGGAAAAAAAATTTAATTCCACCTTTCGGCATACAAATTTGTCCTCATCTTGAAACTTCAAAAATCAATCTTGCCAATACCGCAAAATTCTCTCTCCCCAAATCACCATCTTAGTTATTAAAAGCCCCTAAATTAATATTTGATGTTAGCTATTACAAAAAACCCTCCATCAATCCTCTTGTTTTTCAGAGTAAATTCAATGAAATCAGAGCCTCCTATTATGGCCATATGTCCCTGTTTGCAGATGGTTAGAAAGATGGAGACAAGGTTGCAGCCACCATTGCAACATTCCATGGCATCATCTTGAGCTGGTTACTGCATAAAGCCACCATTGTTACTGCAAAATTTGAATTACATCGAAGCCTCTTAAAAATATTTCATCTTTTTAGGGGATTCCTTTTCCACACTGAAAGCCATTACAAAACCTTAAATTTGAAGACCTGTTAATACTCCAAATATTATAGAAACATGATTTGTTCAAGAAATCTGGAAAAAGTATCCTATACTGTTGGCTGCTTAGTCTTGATAGTATTAAGGGTACTGAATGATCAGATAAATCAGCCAAAACTGTCCCGCGATGACCTGTTTCTGAATGGCCAATTCCAAATGGAGAACAGATATTATATAAATCAGCATGTTTGATATCCTTGGTAAAATGTGTGGAATGAAAACTCCACAAACAAGTTTTGGAACATCAAACCCATCATTGGAGAGTGGCATCCTTCATACAGAACAAATCATACAGATGAGATATATTGTTCCGCTCATGTATAGCTGACCCATAATACCTCTCGAATGGTGAATCTTGACATGTTCTTGTCATGAGTATCAACTTCAACGCTGTGAGACAGAATTTTGTTTGCAAACTCAATTAGAAACTTATTGATAATGTACCACCAGAGAAAATCTTGAACTTTTTAAAAGAATGCACTTTATATTTAAAAAAATTTGACTATGTTTTAAGGATTTTTTTTTTATCTTTATCTTTTTTTCACATACTTTTTGGGGAATTTTAACATATTTATCTTGTACATTTGTCTTTTTGAGTACATATTGATGTTTATTTAGAAGGGTTTATCTTCCTAAAGTTTTTTTGCTATGAATTTTGACCTTTACATTTTTATTAAATTTAATTGACACTGTATAGTCAGGATTGTGCTGATGTGCCATTAAACCCTATGCATACGTACCAAGCCTCCTGAAATTGTTGTATATTGCCTGACGTGTCTTATGGCAACAAAATATTTAGCAACTGCAACATACTTCTGTTGAACGTTTGTTGTTATGAATGTAGATTTTATTCTTTTTCTTATATTTAACACCACAACTGTAAAATCAAATAATTTCAAACCCTTTATTTGAGAAAACAAGCACAGAAAGGCAAATCTTTGTATGACAGGTGTCAAACTGTCTTGAGCATCAGTCATAATTGTTCCTGAATCTTTGTTTCACTCTTCCATCAACAAAGCAGATTAAGGTATACACTGTCAGGCCCAAGTGATCCCATCCCATATGGCTGTGCATGCTGTCAAGCATCAAACAATATCCACTTTAAATTGTTGACATTGCTATAACAATAAATATGATTGTTGCTTTGTTGCAAAAAGAAATATTGATGCAGAGAACAACAGGAAAGTAAAAATCAATCAAGCAAACAAACACCTATCTGAGTTTTGTTATTTGATTATTCAGTAATGTATTTAAAAAAAACAATCAGCTAAAAATTTGATAGAGTCAGTCATCACTGATTAAATATTTAGCAATTAATAACATCATAGGAAAAACACAACATTATTGATTTTCGCTGGGGTTATCATAGATAGCATTTACATAGGCAAAGCACTGTAATTACATAAAGCACATCAAAGCTTTAACCAGTGCTTATTACCTTGAAAAAACCACGCTGAGTCAATGAAAAATTGATTGCTTATAATTACAAAGAAATATCAATCTGATTAAAATTGAGATCTGCTTATAATAAGTAGATTCGACAGACACTAATCAAGATTCATGTTTTGTCGACCTTTGGAAATTCCAGTCCACCTATCAGAATAAGAAATGCATTTAATGTAAAGGAGAGTTATTGTTAGAAACAATATGTTCCAAATTAAGTCTTTCACTTTCATAAATGTGAAAGCTGTAATTTGATTGGTAAATTGAAAGGTCAACAGAACATGACCTTGTATGGTGTCCATCAGATCTCTGTTATGTCTGAGATCTCTATTTGGATCCGATTGAAAGAAATATCAAATACTGTGACTTAAGACAAGAAATAAAACTAAGAACCAAGTTTATTTTCCAAAGAAAAGTAAATTATTTGTCAATTTCATAAATTAACTTGTTATTTTGTTTCATGATATATATCAATGTTACTGTAATAGACAATCCATAGGCACAAGAAAGATGTCCCCTAAATGTTCCTGAGATGAGAACATCAGCACTGCTTGAATTCCTAAAATTATATTTCAGTTCAATCATGAATAAAGAAATTAATAAATGAAGACAAAATGTCTTAGATCAGCAGTTATTAAATATTGAACATTTATGAGTATGGTAATCATATTTTTTCCACTGCAATGCAGTTTGAACATAATCATAGCAAAGTAGATGAACAAGTTACCAGTCATATTTTCGGTTGAGTCACAGAACAAAAAACTGGACAATGATGTGAAATGAAAAGAGTTTATTAACATTAAACAATCAATGGACAGGACTGTTGAGGTTTGTAAGCTTCATTTCTTTCTTTAATATTTCACAAGCAGTGAATGTGACACATGTAAGCAGCTTTAGTGCCACAATCCTTTTGCTGGATCACAATGGAATTTTTTTTAAAAAATTTGGTTCTGCTTTAAAATGCACCCACTCCTAGGTATAACAGTGCACATTATACATATGAAACTATGGTACATACATACATATTAAAAAATGTTGTAGTTTGCCTTGAATATCAAATCAGGACAACAAGCTGATGATTCTAAGGTTGCCCTGATTTTCTCTTTGTTGCTCAGTTAGTGGTAGTGTAACCTAAAAAAGACTGGGTCTCTGCTGTTTGTACTTGGGTGTTGTTTGTGTTATGCAAGGGTATTATTAGGGTATTTGCTGTACAAATTTCTGATATTGTAATCATAACATAATCTGTTATGTAATTTCTTCCTAGGCTGATGTGGACAAAGCAGTAGCAGCTGCCAAGGAGGCCTTCAAGTTCGGCTCGGAATGGCGCAGGATGGATGCCAGCAAGAGAGGGAAGATCCTCTTTAAATTAGCTGACCTCATGGAAAGAGACCTGGTCTATCTGGCTGTAAAGAAATTTTTTTTTCTAGATGGCACTAATTGATCATCCAATTTTTACTAATTAAAACTAATTGATTTAGATACTGTTTAATCTCATTATTCTGACTTCTGTTTATGCCAGATGAAAAAAACTTCTGTAACAGGCTGGGAAATGACTGACTGCAGTTTTTCTACATAAGGTGGTTTCAATTGCAGTGCCTTAATTTAGATGCACTCCCTCACTATAAGGCCCTTCATTATAACACCATTCCTGTAATAAGGCAGGTATGGTCATGGATCCCATTTAATTATGTAGTAGTGAAATCATGTATGTATGTATAATGTACTTCATCATCATAAGGCAGTCTTACTATAAGGCAGAATACTCTGTGGCTCCCATGTACATCCTTATAATGATGGAGTGCTGTATTAATCAGGTAAATAGGTTACTGTGACATCCAGTTTGAGAGCAATTTAACATATTATGAGATTTGCCCATTGTTCAGTTATCATGCTTCTCGGTAACCACTAAATTAATGCAGTTTTAAGTCTGTATTTCACAATTAATTTTGATAATTAACCTTTTACCATACCCACTTCTATTTCCAGGCAACATTTCTGTGTGATTGAAATTGCTTTCAATACTGTAAAACAATGTACATCATATGTTGACATTATAAAAAAATACTTTTTTTTCTGTTGTAGTGTTAGTGACTCTGATATGTAAGGAAATTATCCTTAAATAGGGAATTCATTTTATGAATTAGAATACAGATTTTATATATTATTGGCTGATACTTATGTGCAGGGTAAGGTTATATGAACAGGGTATTATGCAATACATTAAACAGGACATAAAGTACCAGGAGTGGGAGGCAAGTTTCATTTAGACCTGCAACCAAAAAAAAATGGTTTTACCATGGTGCCCATCACATAAGGGAGTACTTTTTCCATAATAACATCAAGCTATAGACATAATGATCATTTTGTCTTGCCTTTCAACTCTGACAAATCCTTTTAGATGCAATAATCCTAAAATGCTTATTATACAGAATAGCTCTCGGCTATGAGGGTCCCTGCTTCCATTGCCTCCAGATTTTGGTACTTGATTCTCCAGTTTTTGGAGAAATGTTGTCCAAGGCTTCATTTTCAAGATCCTTTAAGAGGGTTTAGTAAAGAGCATTTTGATCAAATTTGAGATAAAAAAAAAAGATTACAAAATCAGCATGAAATTTAATCAAAATGTGTTTATGGTAACTGACTAAAATGTCATTTCAGTGCTAAATTTTGAAAGTTTAATGTCTTTCCATTGATGATACATTTTTTTCCAGTTGAATTGATGGTTGAAGGGGCATCTTGATTCGGTCCATGTCTGTCCATCCTTTTGTATGTTGGTCTTGTCCAACCATCCATCCATCCCAAGCAATTTTCCTCTTTTTTTTAGGCATTTGAGGTAAAGAAATGAACATTGGTAGGCAGATATATATATGTATGTAGATAATGTGATTAGATTTTCATAGACCAAAAGAGCTTATCTGATGGTCTGTTGTACATTGTCCATCCATCTGTTAGCACAACTTTGTATCACTACTCCTTCTAAACTTCTTGGATGATGGCCATAAAACTTTGCACACACATTCATCCCATGGTCTAGTTGGTCCTGCATGAAAATGGTTCTGCTTGGACATCCAAAATGGCTGCCACAGTGGTCATCTTGAAAATAGTGTTATCGCTTTCCTCCTGAATGGATGGTCATATCAACATGGGGTTTTCACTAAAAGACTTCTTTTGATGCCTAGTTGTCCTTAATGAAAATGTGGCTGATCTGATGTCGAATATGGCCACCACAGTGGCCACCTTGAAAATCTTGTTATTGCTACTCCTCCTGAATGGAAAGTCATATTGCCATGGGGTTTTCACCAGAAGACTTCTTATGATGTCTAGTTGGTATTAAATGAAAATGGTGCCAATCTCATATCCAATATAGCTGCCACAGTGGCCATCTTGAAAATCTTGTTATTGCTACTCTTCCAGAATGGATGGTCATATCAAAATGGGGTTTTCATTAAAAGACTTCGTATGATGTCTAGTTGGTCCTAAATGAAAATGGTGTTGATCTGATGTCAAATATGGCCATCTTGAAAATCTTGTGATTGCTACTCCTTCTGATTGGAAAGTCATATTGACATGGGGTTTTCACCAGAAGACTTCTTTTGATGTCTAGTTGGTCCTAAATGAAAATGTTGCCAATCTGGTATCCAATATGGCTGCCAAAGTGACCATCTTGAAAATATTTTTATTGCTTCTCTTCCTGAGTGGATGGTCATTTCAACATATGGTTTTCACTAAAGGACTTCTTATGGTATCTAGTTGATCCTAAATGAAAATGGGGCCAATATGAAATCCAATATGGCTGCCACAGCAGCCATCTTGGTAACCTTGTTATCTCTACTCCTCCTGAACAGAAAGTCATATTGCCATGGGATTTTCACCAGAAGATTTCTTATGAATTCTAGTTAGTCCTAAATGAAAATGGTACTGATCTGATGGTCAATATGAAAATCTTGTTGTTGCTATTCTTCCTGAATGGATTGTCATATCAACATGGAACTTTCACTAAAAGACTTCTTATGATGTCTAGTTGGTCTTAAATGAAATTAGTGCCAATCTGATGTCCAATATGGCTGCCACAGTGGCCATCTCGAAAATCTTGTTGCTACTCCTCCTGAATGAGAAGTAATATTGCCATGGGGTTTTCACCAGAAAACTTCTTATGATGGCTAGTTGGTATTAAATGAAAATGGTGCCGATCTGATTTCCAATATGGCCAGCACATATTTCTTCTTTAATTTTTTTTAGAGTTTGGACAGTGGAAATGAGTGTTTTCACCAAAAGACTTCTTTTGATGTATAGTTGGCCCCAAATGAAAATGGTGTTGATCTTGAAATTCTTGTTATCACTCCTTCTGAATGGATGGTTATCAATATGGGGTTTTTACTAAACAACTTCATATGATGTCTAGTAGGTCCTAATGGTGCCATTCAGACATTCAGTATGCCTGCCACAGTGTCCATCTTGAAAATCTTATCACTATTTCTGATGAATGATTGGTTATATCAGTATGGGGTTTTCACTGAAAGACTCCTTATGATATCTAATTGGTCATAAATGAAAATGGTGCCAAGCTGACAGCTAATGTGTCCACCACAGCAGCTAATTAAAAAATCTTGTTATCGCTGAAGAAGATCAAAGATGGTTTCAAGACTCTGCAAGTAAAAGGAAGAAATGGTCTTATCTTGAATTCCTGGACATTCTTTTCAGCCAGAGGGGCATCAGTCCCTTCGAGGGATTCTTGTTTTATTTATTGTCTGTGTGGTTGTGATTGTGTGTGTGTGTATGTGTGTGTGTTTGATCTGACAGTGCTAAGTCTACCAACTATTTTCTGTTTGAAAGTGTATTAAATGCTTCAAAGAAACTTTTTATTTTCTTGTATTCAAATTTGTAGGTTTATATGAGTAGATAACTGTAATTATTCTCAAATGTATGACATCGCTTTTTTTGGATCACATGCACATGACCCCACTTGGGACCTCAAAACACATTTTTTGAGTCCAGAAAACCCATAAACACAGTCTGGGAAGTTGGCAAGTATGGACTAGCACTCAGAGATTGACACAAGGCCAAGAGACAGCAAGACAACAGAGGGGTTGGTCTGTCCTCTTTGCCATCTGCTTGACACTTAAGCCACCTTTCCTGGACTAAGGAGTGCCTCAGATGGGTATTTCGATGGGGACCTGATGAGACACATGAGGCTATGGAACATAGGGCATGCACTTGAGTCACTATAACCTCACACATCGACCTTTTCTCTGTAGCCTCTTTAAACCTTCTAATTGAGTACTCATTGTCTCTAGTTGCCCTACAGAACTGTCAATGGCTCTGTTGGCAGAGCTACTACATGTTTGTAGGGATGCTACCCAGGATTTGTGTAAGGTTCTACTGGACTACAGCAAAGACCTATTACCGGTAAGGACAATCCTCTGATGCAGAATCTTTGTTTGGCAAGTTAATCTTCATGGTGGCATATCAGAACTTGGGAGATCAACATCTTTGAGATTTTCATGCTATTATAGCAATTTTTAATAATATTACATGTTTTTGAACTTGTAAGACTTATTAATTTTGGGCATACATGTTTTACTAACACAAACATAGTTTGGACTTGGACCTTTTAAGTCTGCATGCATTGGGGCATATGTTTTTTAACATATGCAGATCTTTTATGTATGAATTTTAAGTCTTTCAGGTAATGGTCTATATGTTTGCATATATTTGGTTATTGTTGTATCATCATATATTTCTTCTTTTCAATTTTTTTTAGAGTTTGGAGACTTTGGACAATGGAAAGCCTTACAAGAGTGCCCTGGGGGACATTATGTTTTCCATCCATGTGATACGATACTACGCTGGCTGGGCAGACAAGGTTCATGGCAAAACCATTCCAGTTGGTCAGTGAACTGTTTTTCACACCATAAATATATATATTTTTAAGCGCCAGCCAGATTGTCCTTCCATCACATGCATTCCATATGTTAAGAATTTTGTTTCAACTCCCTAACTTAAAAAAGGTTTTCATGGATTAAAACCGAAATTTGGTGTGAATCTTGATAATGTGAAGTCCTAGGTTGAATCAATTGCACTTATTTCCTTCTAAATTTGACCAAGTTAAGGTCCCAGTTCAGCCTAAAACTTTACTCTTGTATCTTGCACCAAGGTTTCTATAGTTATTCTATATTGGTGGGGTCATCCATGATGAGTACATACAGGATTCATACCAGGATTAATAGTGAACCTGTGTAAAACATTACAGGTGAGTACATAAAGAACATTGTTTTAAAGAAGAGTAGTACTGAATTACACAAAATCATACAAATGATTGTTTCTGTAAATAATGACTAAGAAGCTTCTTAAAATCTAGGGAAGAGTCAGCTAACCTTATATAGGGTGGAATGGAATTCCATAGTTTGGCTCCAGAAAAAGAAAAACTCTTTTTATAAAACTCTGAATTTGGTTTAGATAAATATAAGTTGTTGTTTGAGATGGATCTTAGTCCATACATATGTACATTTTCCACAAATTTAAGATTATATTTAAGATAATCAGTAGCCAACCCATGTAAGGATTTGTAAACTAGTAAACCCTTTTGAAGCTGAGTTCTCTATTGAAATGGATGCCATTTAAGGGTTTTGAAAAGATTTGTTGATGGTGTATCTAAATCAGCATCAAGAAAAACTCTAGCTGCTCTTTTTTGAAATTTCAGTAGTCTTTCTTGATTTTCTGTATCACTGTTAATCCAGATAGAACAGCAATATTCTATATGTGGCATGATGTAGGCATTGTAGAATATCTTTCTCTGTTATTGAGACAGATAAGATTTTATTCTGTTCAAGAGATAAAGCAGTGAGTTTACTTTTTTAATGACCTTATCAACTTGCATTTTCCAACACAAGATATTGTCTATCATAATGCCAAGTAGTTATTTATTTTCAGACTGTTCTATATCTATTCCTTTTAGCATTACTTTGAAGTCATCTTTCTCAGTTTTTACTTTGGTTCAACTACCTGTGATCATGGCTTTTGACTCGGCTGCATTTATCTTCACACCATTGTGCTCACACCAGTTATTTACCTTAACCAAATCCTGATTTAATTTAGTGCTAAGGTCATGGCCAGTTGATCCAGTGTTATATAATGTTGTATCATTTGCAAACATGTTGGTGGTGGATAGCTCAATGTGATATAGTAAATCATTGATGTACAGCAGAAAGAGTAATGGTCCAAGAACAGATCCTTGCGGAATACCTGACTTTATGAGTTTCTTATCAAAAAAACTTATTTAAAATAGAAACTTGAAAGCAAGTCGGGTTTCATGGTTAACTTGATATATGCTGAGTTTTTCCAGCAGGTTTTTGTGATTAACAAGCTCAAAAGCCTTTGTAAGGTCAAGAAACACTGTACCTACCAGGTTACCTAGATCAATTGCTGTTAACCAATCATCCACCATTCTAGTTAGTGTAGTCTGGCATGAATGTCATTCATGAAAGCCAGATTGTTGTGAATGTAGTAAATTAAAAGATTCCAGGTAGTTTCGAAATTCTTTACAAACATGTCTTTCTAATATCTTTGCAAGTGATGATAAAACTGATATAGGTCCATAGTTATTCATATAAAAAAAATCTCCCTTCTTGTGTATTGGAGTTATTTTTGCCAGTTTTTAGACTGCTTAGAAAAATACCTGCAGAAATACTTAGATTGAATATATACATAAGTGAAGGTGCAATCACTTGAGATGAAAGTTTTAGAATTTTGCACTTTTACCATCTAGACCTGTAGCTGTTCTGACATCAAGTTTATCTAATTCATTTAAAATGAATTCAAGACTTGTGTTAGGTATTTTGAAGTAGTTTTCTTTGCTTAGTTTTGAGGAAATATGCTTATTTAATTCATCACTTGAGAATCTTTTATGAGCTGTGAAATCCACAAGTTTTTTGTGTATGTTCACAAAGTAATCAATGAGTGCATTTGCATTTCAAGAGTTTCTTGCTGAACGTTACCATTTTCATCACTAATACATTTAAATGGCAGGTTATTGACAGATTTGTCTTTTAAGTCATTGAATGTTTTCCACAGTTTTCTAAGGCTCTTTTTTCGTAATACTATCTGATATTTCACTGGAATAGTAAGTTTTCCTTGCCATTTGAATCATTAACTTGACTCTGTTTCTCCATAATATGTAATTGTTAGTAGCTTTTTATTTAAGGATGGCCACCCCTCAGACTCGGCCAGCGGCCAGAATATTAGTGCAAAAACTATAAAATGTACCTCCCAGGAGAGGCCACATTATATGGTTTACAGATAGAAATCTCAGGAATATTTGTTGATTTCTAAATTCAACACATTGACATCTGTTCCAACATCCCAATAACATAATTATAATCCATGCAAAGAGGTAAGTAATCCAATTATCCCTACTGCTGTGTGTTCATTTGATGTTAGGTTTTGTCACTTTGGTAATTACTGGCTATTATTACCACCGATAATTATCAAGATGATTAAAGCTATCTGCTGAGAAGCACAGTATTGTTCAGTTCAAGTTAGTGTGACATCCGGGAGCCAGAAGGTAAAAATGGTATGTTAGCCATTGTGACTTCTCTCTCATAGATTATGAAATGTACTTGAAAGGGTACCAGACTAAATCCAGTTGATCACATGACAAGCTCACTTTTTTTGTAAACACTGAGCATCTCGTGTAGTAACTACAAATTGCCAATGTTGGAATAAGTTGTTGCAAAAAGTGCAAAATGTCATCAGACATTCTCAGTTTAGAAGGAAAAGTTAAATCAATTCAATAACATTAAAAGAGGGACTGTCCTTTGATCACTACTGAGAAATTTGATGTAATAAAGATTCAAATAAACATCATCAATATACATTCTACTGCAGTGGAAAAACAGAATCGATGGAAAGTGATACTTACAGTCACATCTTTGTGCCTGATTTCATTGACAAGGTGGTTTTTCACCACAAATTGATAATTATTCATAATTATAGTAAATAACATTGATATTAGTTTTATCACATTGATTCCATGACATTCCTGTGATTTTAAATGAAAATATTAAATATTTGAATTTTTTTTTTTTACACCTATTATACTTTATATGTAGTTATTACTCACATATGTGTGATTCCCCTCTAGAAATACCACCCCTCTTATAAGGCCACTTTCCACAGAAGGGGTGGCCTTATAAGATCTTAGAAAATTTTATTATGAGCAACATCCATGCATATTAATGAGGTGATCTTGTATCTGATTGGTTGAGCATGTGAACATCCTAGAGGCCATATTTCTAATCAGATTGGATAAGATTTGGTTTGCAAGTTTATATCATTGAGATCTCAGATGATTTCAATTATGATCAACATCCACACATACCAATGAGGTGATCTTGCACCCAATTGGCTGAACTTGTGAACACTTTAGAGGTCATATTTCTAATCAGATGTTGATCAGTTATAGTATGTAAGCTTGTATCATGAAGATCTTGGGTAGGTTCAATTATGAGTGACATCCAGCAGATGATCTTGCATCTGATTGGCTCAGCTTGTGAACCACTCTAGAGGCAACCTTTCTTATCAGATTTTGATCAGATTTGGTATGTAAGCGTAAATCATCAAGATCTTGGATGGGTATAATTGTGAGTGACATCCATGCATATTAACGATTTGATCTTCCAGCTGATTGGCTAAGCTTGTGAACACTCTTGAGGCCATATTTTTTATTAGATCTGGTATGTAAGCTTGTATGATTAAGATCTCAGATGAGTTTAATTATGAGTGAGATCAGTGTGTATTAATGAGGATTCAAGCTGATGAGATGGTTTTAATCAAACCCACAACCTTCTGGTCAGGAGTCAAATGCCTTAACCACTGAGCCACCACAGCTTCCTTGGGTGGGGATCTCATTGGTTTTCCAAGTTATGACTCCCGGGGTGGAACCCCAGGGGAAGTAAAGACTGACCCAGGAATCCATGCTGACTGCACAGATTAACTCCCCTTAAAATACCAGGTAAGGGTGGCACTATGAACAGTTTCTGAGTTATGAATCAGGACCTGGTATCCAAGGGAGAGGTCATGGGGAGAATGCTGGTTGTATAAATGATTTGTCCTTTTTATGCAGAGAATGTGATCCAGTATATATGGTCTAGGAAAGAAGATAAATGACACCAACATTAACAGACAATGTAGCAACTATGTGCTACAGGCTTTTCTTTACCCACTACTTTTTCAATACATGTGTGAATTTGCATTAACAAGCTGACATATGTCAGTTACTCAGGTGAGCAATATCAGGCCCGATTGGGCTTCTTCTTGTGTTTTTGTGTAAAATGACATTTTCATTGGTTCTTAAATTCATGGTTTGAGGAAGGGTCCTATTATTTGTTCCCACAAGAAAATCCTTCTTTGTTGGATCTTTGCATTTATGGTTTGTAGCAACCATAAGTTGACAAAAAATTGGTACCTCACAAAAAAATTGGAAATTCACAATATAGGTCCCAACACTCTTTCTTTCAGATGGAGATTATTTCTGCTACACAAAACATGAACCTGTTGGAATATGTGGACAGATCATTCCTGTAAGTGAGCTCTCATAATAATAGTCCACTAATTGTGTCACCACTGCTAGAAGCAGGTGTCTCTTAATTTGGTCATTTCTTTCTATCAGACCATCCATCCATCCATCCATCCATAAGTTTGTCCATCCATCCATCCAGAGAAGCTTGTTAGCAAGATTGCACAAAACCCACTTTATATAGACCAGTGAATTTTTTTAGCATATTGGTACCCCATATGTAGATGACCTGATTAGCCTTTTAGGCCATTAAAGTAATTTTTAAAATTTTCACCAATTTTGTTAATTTTTAAACTTCTACTTTTGGTTTGCACTGGAGCCATGGGGTGCATACATGTTTTACAAAGTAATCTGATTTTTTGTAAAGTAGTCCACTTTTGTAAAATCAACAATTACTCCGCAGCCTGAAATGATGCGATCATGATATAAAATGAATGACATAGTTGTGACTTTTATCTCTTATTAAATATTAAGTTTTGATAATTGCAATAACAGTCCTGTTATAGAAAATGATAAAGTCAATGAAAATTATATGAGACCTTGGGAAATTTCCACTTTGCTAAATTTATGTGAATTTTTTTAGCTTGAATAAACTTTGGGTGTTAAACTTTTGTGATTTTTTTAATTTTCCAATTATTTTATTCCATTCTGTAAGGTTGCATTTTCAAGATTTGTGTCTAGGTTGCAAAAATCACAAACAATAAACCACATGGAATTTTTAACATATATAGCATCAAGTGAAGATGATATGCTAAAAGAGTATCAAATTGTTATTAAAAGCATCTTTTGAGAGATAGTTACTTTCATTTTATGCTAAATTCTATATTTTTAGTGGAACTATCCATTGGTGATGTTTTCTTGGAAGATAGCCCCAGCCCTAGCACTAGGAAATGTGGTGTTGGTCAAGCCAGCAGAGCAAACTCCTCTCTCAGCCCTATATGGGGCTGCCCTTTGTAAAGAGGTACAGTACAGGGATTTCCTTTCCACCTTTGGTATTTATTAAATAACACATATTTTTTACTGCTGACATTTTCTGTGAAATTGCAGTAAAAATACATGATTTAAATTTTTATGTGTTCACATTTTATTGGTGAAGAGACAAAGTGAAAATATATAATAACAGATTTGAATGATACATTTAAAATGTAAAAATGTAAAAATTGACAGAAAATTAAGCAGCATGTATTTATCTGTACTCATTTATAAATAGAGTCCAACTGCAAACTGCACAGACCCAGATCTGCTGTCGCATCATGCACCGGCAGATCTGGTTTGATGCGGTTTGTTAAGAGTAATTAATCAAGCAAACAACACAGACCCTGATCTGGCACTGCATTATGCGACAGCAGATCAGAGTCTATGTTTTTTGCAGTTGAACTTGACTTATAAGTGAGTATATATACAGTACAAAGCAAATATGAATATTATTAAGTATTTAATAAATATAAAACAATGATTGCATTTTACATGTAATTTTTTCAGGAATAAGGGGGGATTGAAATGTTGCTAAGATGCATCTGTAGATGATACAAACATTTGATTATTTCACTCATTTGCCCTGGGACAAATTAGAATTCTCACCTGAGATAGGGGTAGAGAAAAGTGATCATTCATTTCTCTGTTGAATACTTTACCCAATCACATTAACATTAGGAATAAACTCTACTACCTCCCAAATCCAGACCTCCCAAAAAGACATGAAGACAAAGGGAAATAAGTCTTACAAATTACCTCCCCATAGCCATGCTAGATGGCCACCTGTATACCAGATGATTACCAATTTTAAGCTTTTGCTTGATTTGGTTTGGTTTGGTGCTTTACGGCACAGCGACACAAGTACGTTATTTAGTACCGAGGTAATTGGAGTAAAGTGTCTTGCCCAAGGACACACCACAGTAGCTGACCCAGGCTGCTCTGATGGTAGGATTCAAACTCGTACCCTTTTGGTAGTGAGTCTGGCACGCTAACCATTGAGCCACCATGACTCCTCTTTTGCTTGAATGGCAAGCAGTGTTCCATTGGAACTTCTGAATCCTTTAGAATTTGAAAAGTTTTTCTGACTGTCGGTACCAGACTCACTTGGACACATATCACATGGAAGTGCCAGGTATAGATACAGTATATTTTAGCTGTTAATATGACTGCCTCTGCATATTGTAAAAGAGACAGGTCTTTTATGCGACCTCCATGCTGATAAGGAATGTCATTATGACTTCCCCTCTGCTGGATCTGTGTCCTTGGCCATTTGTCATGTTGGAGTTGACATGCCTTATTGCCAATGTTGTCAATTCCCTTTAACCCATTTTATCCTGTTTACCAATTTCAACTACACTGTCCGATTCCTGAGAAGCAATTCTAAATACATTGTGGTAAAACTGAGCATCACACAGCAGCAGCAGTTGAAATTGTGATGACCTTCACCATGTTTACTAAAAGTGTTGTAACATTGTTATTTCTTTTTTAAAGTATATAAAACTATGTATCTTTGAAAAGGTATTAAAATTTGCAACACAGTGATATATGTTTTGTTATCATTTACCAATGTACATGCTCACAACTGTATTTTGAAATATGACTTGAAAAAAAATAAAAAAAATAAAAAAACTCGCCATGATGTTCAGTGAATCTTTTGTCCATGAAGATGAATGAAATGCTCCTAATATTATGTGAATAAAATAAAGATAATTCTATTTCTAGTATTTTGGTCCAAATTTGAAGTTTCTAGCACTGTTAGTTCAAAAGTTATAATAATTTTACTAAAATTGGACAACAAAACACCTGGAACAATTTTTTACATCACATTCCAAAACATGTACTTCAGCGTGCAGTTTCTCATGAAAACATGTTGAAAAGTGCATGAAGCCATGCATCATCTCTTTCATCAACTTGATGCAATTCTAACCCATCATTTAAGTCAATATTATCATCAGAATCATCCAAATCATCAACTTCAATGTCGCTACCCTCGCTGTCAACATCCATGTTTACATCTGAGTTGTCGTCCATCATTTTATCGATCGATTTTCAAGCCAACAATTACTTTTGCAACCACGTTTTTTTAAAAATTTCACTGCGCATGCGTGCTTTAACCATTTCCTGTGTTGGTGAAGAAGTACACAAATATTTGTGATGTATAACACATGTTTCTATAGACGCTACACACATACGTAGTAGATTACGACCGTAGTCGTATTCAGGATAAAATGGGATACTACGACCACAGGCGTATTCAGGATAGAATGAGGTATTACGACCGTAGTCGTATTCAGGATAAAATGGGTTAAGAGATAGAGGTTATGCTCATAAAGTGAGCAGTGGAAATGGTTCAGAAACCGGACTCCCCAGGCCTTGATTCCAGACTCTTTCTGGTCACAAAAGCCAATGGAAAACTAAGACCGTTCATAGATCTGAACTGGCTCTGTCAGTTTATTGCTGCTGTAATGTTCAAAATGGAGAGTTGGTACAGCTGTCAGTGTGATGCAACAAATACGAAATCAGCCTTGATCTGACTGATGCATATTTCCATGTACCCATACATCAGGTCTCTCAACAGTACCTTCACTTTGGCTACCATGGGTTAGTGTATTAGTTTAATGCCCTTCCATTCTCTTGGGCCTTCACCAAGACTGGACTGCGTGATTTTCCACATCATGATGTCATCCTACATGGTGATGGTGGTGCAAATGGATGACATTCTGCAGAAACACTCTGTAAGTTTGGTTTTAGTTCAGGATATGAATCACCCTCTCTCCCTCCTTTGCAGTTTAAGGTGGGTAGTAAACAGGGACAAGTCAAATCTCCATCCCTCTCAGACTTCGTTCATCTTGGTATGGAGTTTCTAACTTGTATTATTTTTGTTTGACTTTCTCCCAACTGGATTGATCAAATCGTCCATGTGTCAGAGTTGATTTCTATCAAGGCTTTGATTTTGGCAAGAGAGTTTATTCATCTCCTTGGCCTCCTTGGTGTGGCGGAAGATCTAATCTGTTTCAGCTGTCTATATATGCACCATTTACAGATAGCTCTCCTGGCACAGTGTCCCCCGATCTCAGGTTCATTAGACCATCAGATTATGATCTCATTTGAAATTTGCCACTTCCTGGTCCAGTGGCAAAACAGGGAGTGTTTAGCATCAGGAATACCCCTGGAATCCCCCAGCCTGAAATCATGATCTGTAGAGATGCAAGTTTGTCAGGTTGGGGGTCCCTCTTGCTGCCTGGCTTTGCCATTGAAAGTGGGAAGTGGATGCCATGAGAGAATGCACTTCATATTAGTCTCTTGGAAATGAAGGCTGTTCTCTACACTTTCCACGTTTGGAAAGATCAAATAAATGGAAAGACAATCCAGATTATGTCGGACAAATCAGTAGTGGTGAATTACATCCTCAAGCTGGGATGAGTAAATCATGCCAGCTTTGTGTAATGTTATGCAAGTTCCATTGCTTGTGCATCCATTACCGTATCTCGGTACAAAAAAAAAATCTGATACATTCCAGGCTGGCTCAATATCCTTTCTGATTCATTATCAAGGAGAGGCAAACTGTTTCATATGGAGTGGTCTCTCCATCCATCTGTCTTTCATTGGGTTTACACACTGTGGGACCACCCAATGATAGATCTCTTTGTGATAAGGTAGAACCCCAAACTGCCCACCATCATTTGTCCATTCCCAGACCCAGAGAACTGGGCTGTTGAAGCTCTTTACATCAGCTAGGAGAGGACATGGCCTATGCTTTCCTCCCGAGATGCTGAGCCTGAAGATTGCTCAGAAAAAGAGAATACATACCTGCAGGCTAGTTCTGATAACTCCAATCTGGTGGGACAAATCCTGGAACAACGAACTACTCAATCTCACAATAGACATTGCCAGGAAGATAACGGTGATTACCATGTTGCTCCAACAACTGATGTCACCAGTATTCCATCTGTGTCTGGATGAGCTTTGTCTTCATGCCTGGTTTTTGTCAGGGGCACCTTGTTTGAAAGCAATTCAGCACTTCAGTTGTGGGAAGGATCTCGGCAGCTAGAAGGTCCTCCACTTTAAAGGCATATGAGGGGAAGTGATGCGTTTTCAGCTTCTGGTGCACAGGCAGCGACATCCCCCACGCCCTTTTAGCTTCAATTCCCCAGTTAGTTAACTTCTTTTTCCTATTTGAAGAAAAGAAGTTAGCTAGTGTCAATATTAAAGGATATCACCCTATGATTTCTGTCACATTCAGATATCATGATAGAGAAGATATTGGTCACAACAAGGCCTTTTCAGACCTGTTGTCCAATTTTTACCTGTCCAGGCCTTGATCACTTACCTTGTTTCCCAAATGTAACCTTTCCAGGGTCTTGATGTGGCTCAACTCGCCTCAGTTTGAACCTCTGTCCTCAGCTTTGATGAAGCTATTATCTTATAAGACCTGCTTCCTGATAGCTCTAGCATTATCATGCAGGGTAAGTGAAGCTGCATGCTCTATCCATCAATCCAAACTACCATCAGTTTCATTTTGATGGCTTGGTCATACTGATGACATAACCTGGTTTTATCTCCAAGAACAGGTTTCCATCTACAGATAATCAGAAAGTAATCATTTGCCCTCACTCTTCAGTCAATCCATCAAGAGACGCAAGGCTGCAGGATCATGCACTTGGTGCTATCTGACGCACACGGGAAATGGCCGTGGTCCCTGTTAAAGGCTCTTCATGTCTGATAATGTGGGACAACAAGACATAACCAATCAAGCCCTGTCCTCATGGCTCAAGTGGGTTATTCGATAGACATATACTCTAAACTCTCAGGATCAGGTTTACCTCATGAAGATCTCGGCTCATGAAATTCTAGCAATTTCATCAAGTCTTGCATGGAATGTCTCAGTTAAAGACATTGTGGAATCAGTTGGCTGGCATGCTCAGTCTACTTTCTACAGACGGTCACCATGCGTCATTCATAACAACACAACCTTCTTTCTGGGCACAAGATTTGTTGCTTTTGCTGGATTTGCCTGGAAAACATTTTGTCAGTAAGGCCTTATATGTGTGCAGAACCTCACAGGGGTTGACTTGCACAATTATTTGTTATATATTATGGTTGTGCTGTCATCATGTTGGGAGAAAGTGCATCCATTTTCCGAGGGCACAGTCATATGGCTCCAATAGGTGACAATGGTAGCAGTTGGGATGCTCTTGCATTTCCACCTTCTCTTACCTATTCTTCTAATGTTAATATGATCAGGTAATGTATTTGATGAAGAAAGGAATTTGTTTTGTAAAGTATATTTCTCAGAGAATACTTACCCAATCACATTACTATCAATCCCTCCCAATCTTCCCCACAAATGCAAGCATCCCATTGTTGGTTTTGCTGGAGCTAAAAACTGGTAAACATCATGTATATGGGTGGTAACCTAGCATTGCAGAGGGGAGATAATTTGTATGATACTTTGACCAAACAGATGTAAATATTCCACAAGTTTCTCTAAAATCCAGACCCTAGGTCAGATCCCATAACTGATAATTATTTTACTCCTAAAAATTGGGTCTCAAAATTTCTGCTTTTTCAGCAGAAAATTTTTAAACTACATAGAAACTTCACATTATTACAAGGTTTAGTCTTTGCTAATACTGTACATAAGGGTCTTTAATAAACTGTGGTGATGTCACAGCCCCTGGAACAATTGTACTTCTCCATGGCACATTAGGTTGTCACTAGGGTTGCATGTGTTATATAGAATATTGTCAGTATTAATAACTGATCAGTTTTGGTCATTATTAAGTTTTCCTATTGTATGTGTGTCAATTACACCCACCATGCAAAGAAAACAAATTGATTTATTGTAAAAACAAACTTAGTAAAATGCTGCAGAATTGTCTTTAAACCACCCTTCTTGCCAATAGGAAATGTTCTCTGAAGACATGTAGTCTCTTACTAGAAGTCATCACATCATACAGGTGTATAACCAAATTGATCCATGCATTAAGAATCTGGTAGTATATACTCATTTATAAGTCGAGTCCAACTGAAAACTGCACAGACCCAGATCTGCCATCGCATAATGCGCCGGCAGACCTGGGTTTCTGCTGTTTGTTAGGAGTAATCAGTAGAACAAACAACATAGACCTTGATCTGATGGCGCATTATGCGATGGCAGATCAGGATCTGTGTTGTTTACAGTTGGACTTGATTTATAAGTGAGTATATATGGTAAATGACAAGCGGTGTCTCAAAACAGTTGTTGTTAGAGTCAGGTCATTTGTTCTTGATATCATTTTCTTATGAAGCCACATACAACTTCTTTATCTTGATTTGAGACAGATCACTTGTAATACTGTATAAATGAATTGAAACAAGCAAAATAAAAAACTAGTAAAGAGGAAATGTGCTAGTTACAGAACAGATAATGCTTTAAATTTCTTGCCAGTAAAACCTTATTAATTTATGAGTAGGCCCAAAGGGTGGAATAAAGTAAAACAATACTGTTATGTCAGATCTATTTAGTGTCTTGAATCACAGAAGACATACAAAGCAGACATTTTAAAATATAGTATATGCTTTAATTGTGAATTAATGAGCACAACAGGGAGAAGACCATGTGTTTTAAGAACACATTTCAACCAAAGACAGCAGCCAGGTATTTATTCCATTCAGAGTTTGAACAGTAGATGCTATTTTCTGCTTGTTATCTTTCATGAAGAAAGATGATAAAATCTAAAAATATGAAAATTTGTGCATCATCTGTTACATTTCTTCAAGAAGTCTCGCTTGCCATAAAGTTATCTTTCTCCATTGAAAACATTCCGCAATCACATTAATATTGGGAAAATAAACTCCACTATCCCCCAAATCCAGCCCTCCCAAAAAGACGAAACAAATTGTCTTTTCCATCTATATGCCATACAGAGAAAGGGAAGAAACTCTTACCCATTACCTCCCCTTACCACGGCTAGGTGGCTACCCATCAACCAGATGTTTACCAGTTTTAAGCTTTCGCTAGGTGCTATTAACATAGTACTGCATGGCCTCCAGAAATCATTGAATATCTTCGTGATTTCAACCTACCCTTCCAGAAATTCGGTTTAGTTTTGCATATTAATGTATTTGCTAGATGTTACAACCATCAGTTTTGATTTTTGATCACTATTTGTGTAAATTTTGTTGCAGTTGTGGACTTCATTTATTCTGACCTTATGCACCAACACGGCATCATTGGTGCTTGTTGTTGGTTGTTTATTTGCACACATTGAATGTATTTTTCACTTGTATAAGTAACATGTGTTGTTGTTATATTTGAAAACTTTTGGGTTGTTTTTTTCTGATATTTTCATCATTCTTGTCATCTCAGATTAACAATGACGGGATTATCTGCCAAAGTTATTGAGGACATGCTTCATACGTGTCTCTCATGCACAGTATTATACAAGTGTTGTTATTATAATATGTGAACACTGGGGTTTTTACTTCTGTTATTTTGTCACTCTTGTCATTTCAGATAAAACAATGACGATGTTATGTGCCAAAGGCAAAGAGGACACGCATGATATGTGTCTCACTTGCACAAAATGTTCATTAAAGTGGTCAGAAGGGATTTGGTCTACAGTTTTGTGAAAAAACTTGAAAAGACAGTTGAAGTCTCGGTCAACAAAAAGTGAAGTAACCTCCAATAGTGGCTTCGTGTTAAAAGGAGAATGACCTATCTTATTCCAGCAGCCCATTGGACGTAAATCCTCTTGCTTGTCTGAGCATGGGGTATTTGTTGGACTTTGATGATCCACATTGCCATCGTTCCATGCTGTACACCACTGACCATACCTGTTGATTGGGGACCAAGGTCTGTCAAACTGGCAAGCCATGCCACACCAGCTGGCTGTTCCATAATATGTGGAGTTATACGGGGATCTGCTGAGTCGATTCATCTATTTTGCCATACATTCCATCCAGGGAAATTACAAGCCAACCGTCCAGTCAAACATATCTGTCGACTGGTGGCCAAAGGTCTATCACTTCAGAAAGCCATGATGCATACCAGCCAACAGTTCCGTGGTATGTGGAACCATATGGGGATCACTTTGGCCTATCCGTCCATTTTGCCACACATTCTACATGGGCAGTTCCAGAGTCGACCATCCAGCTGACAGCCATGCATACTGTCTAGCTGGCAACTGAGCTGACCATCCAGCACTCTCTGGCAATCTGTACTGGCAAGACTTGCTGTGGCATTTGCCCAGTTGCTGATTCAACCACCGAGTCATTTATTTAAATCTTATCCCATTGGTTCCCAAACCCCAGGTTGCGACCCTATACTGGTACTGCATTTTGGGTCGCAAAAGATGGTATTTAGGGTCACGATCAAAAAAGTTTATGAACCACTAGCTTATCCGATGGAGAGATACCATGAAGGCATGGGTCGTTCATGCTGCTGGGAATGTTCTATGTGGACATGAAAATGGTGCCTGATGAGGACAACCCCCACAGCAAGTTTGGTGTTAACCTCGATGACTTAGTGTACTCAGCTCATAAAATGAGAATAACAGACTTATTTCAGCTTTAAAGTGGCTGTTGTGTAATATATTGCATATTGCTAACTTCTGAATACCCACCACTGCCAACTGCAAGCCAAGCCTATAAGGTGAAACTTCAGTAGACATGGAAGATGAAGACGAACATCCCTCTTTCTGTCTAACCACAGTTGGCAAAGATAAATCAAATATCAGACCATCGGTTGGATAAGATCCCTTGTCCAGGCAATTCTAAGGCTTTCTTTCTTTAAGCCAGCTACCAGTGACTTTTTTGTCATGCTGGTATCAAACACATTTGGGTACATTTACCACTGAGCTTCCAACGTAGATAAAAACATTCCGGCTGTAAATATGATGTCCCTGCTGTTTTACAAGGTGGATGAGAATGTTTTCTATGCCACCGCTAAGCTTATGCATAACATTGTGGCAAAATCTTCCATGTTAGATCTAGCATCACTAGCCATTTTTCGACTTGCCAAAAAATCTGGCAGGGGCTACACACTTTGGGTTGCCATTACTATTTGGCAGTAGAATAGAGGAGGTGTGAAGATGGGTAGCACAGGAACTGCCTCTATGCCTTGCCATGACACTTACACCTCAGTCTAAGCCTCAACAGAGAGATTATCATTGGCAAAGAGATAAGAGGCTGAATACTGCCCACTGACAATAGTTTTGAAGTCAGTTGAATTTCAGGCATCAACATGCCCCTCAATTCAGGAGGAAATTCAATAAAGGGGATATGAAACAAGGTTTTTCCTTCCCCAAGCCTCCCAACAACTGCCATTGACGCACCACCTCAACCGCCCACAGACAGCCTACCAGTTGGTGCCAGACACCTTCATTTTTACCAGTATGTGTTGGCGCCTGTCACCTTCATTTTTACCAGTATGTTTGCAGAATAAATTGGCAATCCAAGTTGTTTCAGAGGGACTTTGGATTTCATTTATCCAGCCCCCTTCTATTTTGTCTTCCCCTTTCATGATGGACGTGCCAATAGATTGGGAGAAAGCCAGAATTTGCAGAAAGAGATCTGGTTGTAACTCGACAAGTGGATGGTGGAGATAATTCACAAAATGAACTCTCTGGGGTTTTTAATCCATTTTTTTTCTAGTGCCCAGAGTGATTGGAAAACTCAGGCCAGTCTTAGACCTCAGCCAGCTCAACAAATTCATTGCCACACTGAAGTTCAAAATAGAAATGGCATGGTAAATAAGGCTTTCCATTACAAGGGTCAAATTTGTGTTCAGTCTAGACCTAACTGACACATATCACCCTGCGTCAGGGAAGTTCCTTTGGTTTGCCTACCAAGGAAGAATATACCAATTTCATGCACTCCCATTCAGTCTGAACATCAGTACATGGGCATTCACAAAAATCATCAAATGCATTGTGACTTTGTTCCAGTCAACTTCACCAACAGTAACTGTGGCTTATCTGGATGCCGTCCTCCAACAACACAGTGTAAGTTTAATTCAGAGAAGGGCAGAAATGATCTTCTATCCTTTTTAGGTCATCTTGGCCTTTTAGTGAACGGGGAAAGTCCGATCTCATGGGCATGAAGTTTCTGATCAGTCTCATCTTACCCATCTCCCTCATTTATATATGGTGCAGATTATTGAACTCCTGGAGTTGACTTTCAACAGGGAGTGGATTTCAGCAAGAGAGTCTTTGCAACTCGGTTTGCTCAATACGGCAGCAGATTTGATTCTTCTTGGCTGCCTTTTCATGCGCCTTTTGCAGATGGCCCTGCTGGCCTAGTGGCGCCCCATTTCCAGTTGACTTGACCAGCGAATTATGATCATGACCAAACTACAGTAGGACCCCGCTATAGTACGCTTCGTTATAGCACGAATTCGGATATAACACGATCCTGGCATGGCTCCCGAAATTTCATCTATTTTTTCGTACATGAAAAAAATAATTTTTTTTCTTCAAAGTACAAAAAATAATGTGTAAATAATTTATTATCATTTTGGGGAAGAGATCGTGTATGAATTCGGATATAGTACGATCGTGGCATGGCTACCGAAATTTTACAATAATTTCGCCAATTTCTTAAACTACTGTTTGTGAATGTTCGTTTCAAATGTGTCAGTAGTCAATCACTGCACTGTGATCTTAGTTTATTTTTGAAAGATGTCAGCTCATTTTAAAGCTGATAAGTGTTAATCTTATTATTACTGATACATGAACAATAAAGTCATTAAGTCTTCTTTTTGTTTGTCTTCAGTGCATTCTGTGTACAATCGTTGCTCAAACAATAGCCGACATATGTTTGCTCATTCAACTGCATACACAGCCAAGCACCAAACAATGGGGTGGTTGATAAAAGATTCGCACCTGAATGTATAAATCAATTAATTTAAGTTATTGACAATCGTCAAAGTCAATCTCAAAGCTAAAGGTTGTTCAAACCATGCGCCAATGATTTATAAAACATCAAAAAACGAAAGCCGCCAACGCGCACACGTTGCTTGGCGGTGTTGTTAGACAATCGCCACGCAATCAATTGAGGAATATAGTTGACTTTGCAAAGAGTAAATGTGACAGCAGCAAGAAACAGCTGAAAATTAATCAGTTTTTCCAAAAACAATAAAGTATTCTAATTCGTAGCAGATAAAATTATAGCAGTTTGAAATTTATACTTACACCGTTTATTGACCTTGGGACGTACACGTGCATACACACTGTAAATGTGCTTCATCATTCCTTATGTGATTTATCGATTATAATTATTTTTTTGCATTGAATTCAGACACATAATGATCTATGACTAAATATTATACTTCTGTGTGCATATTTTCGATGGAATTATTATGGACTCACTCCTACGCATGCCATGAGATCGGTTGGTGAGTACACGTGTTGATCCTTTAACTATTCATGCTATACATTAGACATGTATATATAAATGTACCAATGCATGGTTCTCTGAATAAAGTTAAATATTGTATGTGCAATCTCTGTTTTCATTGCATGTGTATTTCTCATTTAATATGCATTGATTTAAGATGGTAACGGTGCCAATGAAGCACTTTGTTTTCAGACCACAATTCTCCCACCCCCCCTCCCCCCCATTTTCTTCAGCTAAATGACTTGGTTTTGTCTTGTTCGGTTATAGTACGGTTCAGGCATAGCACGATCTCGTTTTGTGGACCCCGACCATCGTGCTATAACGGGGTCCTACTGTTGTATTATTCCTGCATCAATGGCACAACAAACATTGGCTTATGGCAGGTATCCCTCTGGAAAATCCCCATCCAGAAGTTACAGTATGTACAGATGTTAATTCATATGGTTGGGGAGCCACCTGTTGCCATGCTTCACCATGATAAGTGGCAAGTAGGGTCCAGAGGAGTTACCTCTTCACATCAGTCTTCAGGAAATAAAGGTTATAGTCAACACTTTTTATTTCTGAGACGACCAACTCTGTGGGAGAGTAGTCCTTATCATGTCGGACAAATTGGGGGGTGATGACCTACCTTCTAAAATGGTGACAGTGGGGCACAATCACCCTGACCTGTCCTTTTCCGCTTTGGAAATTTCTATGCTGGTGCTCCCAACTAAAGTTAACCATCCAGATGGGACACATTTCCAATAGGATCAATGCACTGGCCAACTTGCTGTCAAGAAGGGAACCTGACACTTCACAGCGAGTGGTCCATTAGACAGTCGGTCTTTCATCAGATTCATGCGCTTTTGGGGTGTCCAATGATAGACATTTTTGAGACAAGGTGGAATCACAAACCGCCCACCTTTGTCTCTCTGATCCCAGACCTGGGCCATGGATGCACTATCAGTCATTTGGGAGGGGGTTTGGACCCTGCCTACCCTCACGGATTTGGTATAAAAAATAATACAGAAATCAAGGGGTCAGAACTGCAAAGTGATTCTCAGGTGAGACAAGTCCTGAGTGAAGAATCTGCTCAATATAGTGATAGATGTTCCCAGGAAATCACAGCGAGGCCAAAGCTGCTCAAACAGCTGTGGTCTCAGGTATTTCATCAGTGCCAGGACAGACTTCTCCTTGATGCGTGGCTCTTGTCAGAAGAGCCTTGAAAAGAAAGGAATTTCATCTTTAGTTGTGGAGAAAATCTCATGAGCTAGAATGCCCTCCACTTTGAAGGCTTTGAAGTGAAAATGGTGTGTTTTCAGGGACTGGTGCAAGGTCAACTGTATCATCACTTTGAGTGCCTCAGTCCCACATTTGGCTGAGTTTTTTCTCTAGCTTCTTGAGGAGAAAGGGTCAGCTCCAATTACTATCAAAGACTACCACTCCATGATATCTGACACTTCCAGGCATCATGGCAGAGGAGATATTGGTCATGATAAAGATGAAAAGGCCAAAATCTCACCCTGTTTCCTAAATGAACTTTGAACTTTGTGAACTTTGATGTGGCTCAGCTCGAATAAGTTTGAGCCTTTATCCAGAATCTTGCTGAAATTTGCTATCATACACAGTACATGCTTTCTGATAGCTTTAGCTTTGGCATGCAGAGTGAGCGAGTTGCATGCCCTTTCAATGGACATGAATTATCTGCAGTTCAGACTGGATGGTTCAATGGTCCTAATGACACAACCAGGCTTTATAGCTAAGAATAGGTGAATAAGTTGCTGTCAGCATGCAATCAAAGAGTGGTCATATGCTGTCTCTCTTACATTGATACATCAAGAGAGGTGGTGATGCAAGACCCTGTTTGTGCTCTCAAGCATTACATAAAGTGCATGGAGAAAAGTCGTAATGCACAACAATGTCTTTTTCTTCCTGTTAAGGCCAGGAAAGAAGATATAACCCCTCAAGCCCTAGATTCATGGCTGAATTGGTAATATGCTCAGCGTACTCTAAAGTCTCGAAAGATCAAATATGCCTCATGAAGATTTCAGCTCATGAGCTTAGAGCAATCTCTGCAAGCCTCGCATTTGAACATAACATTTCAAAGCTATCGACTGGCATTCACAGTCAACCTTCTCAAGTGTTTATCTCCATGATATAGCTTAGCAGATACAAAAATTGAATCTAGTGGGTATAGTGGCTGTGGCCCAGATGGCCACCAGGCCCAGATGCTGCCAGCACAACCTCCTCATGGGCATGGGTTTAGCACTTTCGCTGGATTTGCCTGGAACTTTTATCTGTAAGAATTCATTATTGTCTTCTTATCCTTGTATGGTCATCATGGGTTACATGACCATTGGTTGTGCTGCTAGGAGAACAGGTTATCCTTCATATAGGGAATCCAGCCATTCTTCCTGCTAAGGATGCCCGCGGTAGAGATCGGATGTTCAGCATTTACTGCAGCTATTACCTATTCTCCTAACATTAATGTGATTGGGTAATGTATTCAAAGGAGAAAGCAAATTAAACCCTCACACACCTACCCACAAATATGAGTATCCTAGTTGATGTATTGCTCAGCTTCAAAATGGTAAATATCTGGTTGATGGGTAGCCACCTAGAGGTGGTAAGGGGAGATAATGGGTAGAAGAGTTTCTTCCTTTTGTCTATATGGTATATAGATGGAAAGGACCAATCTTTTCATTTCTTTGAGAGGGCTGGATTTGAGAGGTCATGGAGTTTATTATTCTAATGCTAATGTGATTGAGTAAGATATCTCAGAATACATAATTTACTAAAAAGTTATCTTTTTTTATGTTTCCATCTTTGAACATTTTTTAATCTTTATTATTTTAATTTTATTGTGCAAATAATAAAGTACTTGCTGTGATGGATTTCTGTCTTGAAGCAATGAAGGTTGTTTATTGAAGTCCTCAACACAAATGAGTATACATGTACTTTTTGTAATTTTAAGTCATCACATACGAAAATTCAAAATGTCAAGTAACAAACAAAATATTGTCTTAGATCTTTTATAGTATACTGTATTTCATCTAATAAATGCACAGAGCCATGGCGGCTTAGTGGTTGCCATGCTGGACTCGGGACAAAAAAGGGTGCAGGTTCAAATTTGAACATCAGATCAGCCCAGGTTGGCTACCATGGTGTGTCCTTGGGTAAGGAACTACTCTAATTGCCTTGGCACTGAATAACCTACTTGTGTTGCTTTGCCATAAAACACCAAACCAAACCAAACCAATCTAATAAATATGTGGGGACATTTGCAGTTTTCTAAAAGAGGGATATCTGTTAGAATACCAGATTGACAGAGACTTTTAGTAAAGAAACTGTCAGTGTATTGTTTTTTTCTGATTTCAACATGTTTGATTATAAATCCATTTTAAAAAGGTATCAGCTAACAACTAACATATTATGCTGTCATTATCAGCCCAAAATGTGTAAGGGAATTCTGCTTTGTATCTTGTTTTTCTGCAGTGAAAAGTGCATCTATGTTCCATCTGCAGATTCAGCTTTATCTTTTTTCTTTATTTATTTTTCTTTAAAAGGGGGAGTGGGGCATTTGTTAGGAAATACAGTATTTATCAGAAGAAATATGGTAGATTGCAAATCTTTCACAAGTTATAATATTTTTATTATTTTAGGCAGGATTTCCCCCTGGGGTTGTTAATGTTGTACCGGGATATGGCCCAACAACAGGTGCAGCTATCACTGGACATACTGACATCAACAAAGTGGCCTTCACAGGATCTACAGAGGTACATTTACAGTTTTGCTTCTAGGGAGTGGGAATGCAGGATTTCCACATTTATCATGACCTTGCTGCAAATTAAACCACTAGCTGCATTCGTCTAAAAAAAAAAAAAGCTGCACATACTGTAAAACACTCTATTACTGGGTCCTTGAACTTATTATTATTTTTAAAAAATTAAAAAATTTAAAATTAGTACAAACATTTGTGATACAATACATAAAACTGTTGATTTAGTAAATTAATGTTTCAAACATGGTGGAGTAATCAGGTGTTTCAAACATGGTGGCTCTTGGATGAGTGATCAGCTATACATTTTCACTGAATATTTAGAGATTATAAAGAAATGTGTAAACCACTAGCATGTTCAAGCAAACAAAACACAGCTCTACTGACAATACCATGGATATTTTACATCCTCAGAATTGTGTTATATGCTTCTGTTGTGAATCCTGCATGTTTTACATGTACTATACTGTTGACAGTCTGCCACATGGCAATGAAGTTGTGGTGGTGTCTCATGTATCATGCAATATAAAATGAAGTATAAGTCAATGGTCTTTTATTTGAGAAAAAAGTATTGACTAATATGTAGGAAAGTGTGATACATGAGATCAAACGATATACAGTATGACTTGTAGATGATGTTCCATTTTTAACATCATAATGTTCAACTTTCATTATGAAAGTGTACTGTGAATTTTCATGGAGTATAAATTTTCATGGCTTTTCTGGTTGCTACAATGTACAATGATCCAACAGGGGAGACAATCACACCCCATTTCCGATCCATGAATTTTGGTACTGACTGAAATGTCATTTTTTGCTTTACAACAAAATTTATACTCTACTTGCTTTCAAGTCAAATCCAACTGCAAACTGCACAGACCAGATCTGCCATCACGTAATGCAGCAGCAGATCTGGGTGTATATAGTTTGTTAGTAGTAATCAGTAGAACAAACAACATCGACTCTGATCTGCTAGCGCATTATATAATGGCAGATCAAGGTATATGTTGTTTACAGTTGGACTCGACTTATACTCGAGTATAGATGGTATCCACAAAAATAAATAAATTCACATCAAGTCAAATTTATATTGGTTATAGTTAAGCATTTTAATTTGGGGTATGGCAGTATTAAGTATAAAAATTAAATGGAAAAAAAAATAAACAATTGTTACTATAAGAATTAGATGGAATCTCGGGGCCTGCACACCAGTAATCGCCTTCCAGCACTCTGGTTTTTGGTAGGTGCCACAGTGGCTTAGTGGTTAGCATGCTTGACTCCTAATCACTGATTTGTGGGTTTATATCATGCCCAGACCAGTCTGGGTCAGTGGCTGCGGTGTGTCTGGGCAAGGCAGTTTACTCCCATTGCCTCGGCACTCAATCATCTTCAGTGTGCTGATGTGCCATTAAACACCAATTGATTAATTACTCTGGTCCTGGATTTTAATCCTTGTTTTACTGAGCATATGATTGTCCATCTGAGGTAGGAGATTATCCTGTTTTTTTGTTCTCATACATCATGCCACACCAGTGTCAGAGCAGGTGAGTATATGATTTGAAAACTTGTGCAATCAACATCAGATATGGAAAGTTCTTTTTTTAAGAGTTTAAATTCAATATGAAGAAATGAAGGTTTGATTTACATCACTGTTGTGTTTAAAATGTTCCAGGTTGGCCAACTGATCATGCAAGCTTCGGGAGCATCCAACCTGAAAAGGATCACACTGGAGCTGGGAGGAAAAAGTCCCAATGTCATCTTTGCCGATGCAGACTGTATGTTCTGTTATGTAGATTACCATGTTTAACATAATGCCAGCACTGCGTGTTTAAAAATTTTCATTTTGGAAAAATATCATGATATTAAAATAGTGCACACCGACAGTATTATATGCAAGGTCCCCATCATGTATATCACAATGTAATCCCATCAGCACTAGAAGAATTAGCTCATTTTGTCTATTTTGTGAATAAAAGATGCATTTTGTAGACTGGTTTGGCAGGTACCAAGTATTTTTACTCATCTGGAATAAACTCCTACTCAGCCAGCTATCATAGGAATATAAAAGTTGATGTTAAATTCAGTCATGTGTAAAGTTGTTTTCCAGATCTTAATCTGTGACCCTTTTAACACCAGTTGTAACTAATTACAAATTGAAACCAGTCTGCTCTCTCTCTGGTAAGTGTTTATTAGTATTGAAGAGTAAGAGTGAAGAGCTTGTATGAACTTGATAAAAACAAATGGAAAACAAACTTCCAGAAAAAAAGTATGGAATTTCAGTGAACAAAGTCAGCAATATTCTTGACAGAATATTCTTTTCATTAAAGTGAAACACTAGTCAGTCCTGAATCAGCACTCATCCAATTTGCTGGGCAAGTGATTGGAAAATTCACTCAACTGCCAGCAATAGTCACTTGCCATTTTGAGTTGGGTGAGGTAAAATTCTAAACCCCTGAACCTGTAATAATAGAATCAAGAATCGGAATGAGGCAGTCCTTTGGGTGACCGCTAAAAACAAGTCTTATTATATGGATATAAATTTTTAAAATTTTCTTTTGGTCTCATAAAGAAGTACATGTAATATAGGCATTTTTGGCTCCACTGGTCATAAACCAGAAGAGTTTATGTGGTAGCCTTTTGTCTGACATGCAGCCAGCATATGGTGTCCATTAGCACAAGTTTGTTTTTGTTACTTCTCTTAAAGTACTGGAAGGATTGCCATGAAACTTTGCAAACACATTCATCCCAAAGTCTAGTTGATCCTAAATAAAAATGGTATCCCTCAAACATCCCATATGGCCATTATGGTAGCCATCACGAACCTTGTTATTGCTACTACTCCTGAATGGATATTCATATTGACATTGGGTTTTCATTCAAGACTTCTTATAATGTCTAGTTGGTGCCAATCTGACAGCCAATATGGCTGCCATGGTGGCCATGTTGAAAATTATATATCGGCATATCTGACAACCTCCCAGACATTGTTGGGGCATTTTTGAGACTCAGAAAGTGTGTTTGATGTCCCAAGGGGGTTTAGTTCTTATAACCCAGAAAACGTGATGTTGTACAAATGAGAATAAGTTGTATACTCATAGAAGTATATAGAAAATGACTGGAAATTCGTATTTTAATAAACTTACAAACAAAATATAGTTGTTAGACTTAGCATGGTCATATATCACCACACACAAACACTCACAAATGTGCCAGCACTCACATAATTACAACCACACAGACATTAAATAAAAAATAATTTCTGTCTTTAAAATCCATTAGAAGTATGGAATATAGTCTTAAATAGATGCAGTCTTTGCTGCTATCAATAGTTCAGCACAGGGTTTGAAGGCAATGCAAGTGTCATTTGTGTTCATCTTTGTGCTCATTAAAGACTAGATGATACTGTTTTTCAAACTTTCCTGAAGGTCTTGTTGAATATTTCTCAGCATTGAAATGATCTTTCTGCATCTGCATTGATGTGAGGGAGTGTGAAACATGCTGGTCTGAAAAATGATCTGTAACTGCAAATGTCAGATTGTTTTGGGGTGGTTTTTTTTGTTTTTGTGGGGTTTAATGCCATTTTTCAGCACATGATAGGCTATCCATGGCAGCCAGTGTATTTGGTGGATGAAGAACCCGGGAAAGACCCCGGGAAGAACCACCAACCAACAGGAAGCTACTGGCAAGCTTTCTCACATACCCATGTTCGTTGAGCCGAGATTTGAACTCATGTGGACAGATGTGAGATGTGTGAATGATCTGTAAAGGCGAGTGCCTTAGACCACTCGGCCACCCAGGGCCTCAACAGCAGATTGTATTCAGCAACGAAATTGCAGAAAAGTACTTCAGCTCTTGTGGCATGGTCTGTCAATGATTTTTTAAACATGTTGGTTACTGTTAGGATTGAGCTCTTTATTCACGAATTGTCCTGATGCTGGATGGTGTTGCTATGTCAACATGTGTTGTATACTCCAGAATGACTAATGCCAATATGGTGTTTGCATTATGTGCAAAAAATAAAATGCTCCCCTTGCTGCTGTGCTTCACAATGTCAGACTCTGTAAATGAGGAGTTCTGACATTTAATTATGATGGACTTTGCTTGCTGAATCACACTTGTACATGTTAATAAAATTAATTTTATTTCATTGCGAGGGCCAGTTGATTTTTTTTCTGCAGGGTCTGTTGATTTTCTTTCTGCAGGGTCTGTTGATTTCTATGTAAGCTGGCCGTGTTGGTCAATGGAAAAATCTGTGTTAAGTTGACCACTGCAGATTTGGGCATGTATCATGGTGGTAAAGAAAAGTCTCTCTTTTTCTCTGTTTTTTTTTAAATATTTAGGTGGGGGGTTAAGATTACCAAAAATTGTGCTTTTCAAAACATCATGTTGGAGGGTTTGGGAGTAAAAAATCGTGTTTTTGCATGACACATCATGTTATAGCAGGAATGTCTCAGACATCCAAGATGGCCACCATGGTGGATGTCTTGAAAATCTTGTTATAACTACTTATCCTGAACACATGGTCATATCAACATGGAGTTATCACTACAAGACTGCATATATGATGTATAGTTGTTTCTAAATGAAAATGGTGTAAATCTGGCATCCAATATAGCCACCATGATGGCCATCTAGAAAATCATGTTATAGCTACTCCAGATCTGACCACCAACAGATCCACTCTTTTGTGAAGGAGTTTTGAAAACCAGACCAAATTGATCTTGTGGTCAAGTCAAAGGTTATTGTTTGCATTTTTGTACTTCATTGAGCTTATGAGCACAGTAACTTGTGCATATACAAATGAAATTTTACCAGACTTTGTATTTAGTTGCATTCCGATGAACAAGTTGATAGGCAGCACTCTAACATTTAATTTTAAGGTCAAAGGTCTTAAATCAGATTTTTACTCTGCTGGCTTGTGAGCATAATAACACAAACAAGTATAAATAAATTATTTTATCAAACCCAGTTTGCTGATATATCTGAAGAATACCTTGAATGATACCACTTCAGTAACTTCATTTTTATTTCCCCCAAAATATTATTTATAGGTTTAACCAATCTTATCATGTGGTTATTTCTTGACATTGTCTGAGACAAGTTCAGTGATCTTCTATACATTATATCAAATTCAAGGTCAAAGGCCATGAGAGAGAATTTTATACTGCACTTACAGGTATCATGTGAACGTGTTAACTCGAGCATAATAGAAGTCAGTGAAGCCATGTGACCAACCAGACCTTTCTCAACCTCTAAATCTACCTGTTCATTGTCTACATCTGTATCACTAAATCATCCGAATTTGATAAATTATCAAAAATCAGTGTTGCCTACATTGATATCAGAGCCTGTATCTGACTTCTTGAAGCCTTCATAGTGATAATTCTAATCATCCAAACTCAAGAAAGTGCAGAATGAAATCTGCGGCCTCCATTTTGTGAGTGGAGAATCTGACCCAGTTGCTTTAAATAGCAGATTATGACTATATCTTAAATAGCAACCATGTGATGCGACATAATGATCATTTACCTCAGTGCTTGTGGTTTCTAACGGGGTTTTTCCCAAAGGTGCTGCTACGAAAACCAGCTAAAAATGGCTGATGTTTACTGTAGGCATCGAAACACGCTTCCATATGGATGGATGCACAGGTATCCAAACGCACTTGTATGTGAATCGGAGGCGTCCAATAGCACTTCCATGAGAATGCGTTAGAGGCATCCAACAGCGCTTATATGAGTAACTGGTTAAAATGACCTTCATTATAATGCAATTGTATGGATCCCAACTACTGCATTATAACAAGGGATGGCTGTACTTAGTTATAAATATATATGTACATGTTCTAAATATACATATTTCAAATCATTCATGTGAACTTTATGTTGATAATTCATTATGGATTTCGAAACTGTCACTAATTGCCTTGGGAAAAAAATATAAATCATATTTACTCCGATGTATGTCAGTTATATTGTGAACATTTGCCTTTTACAGTGGACATTGCAGTGGAACATGCCCATGAAGCAGTAATGACCAACATGGGTCAGTGCTGTGTTGCCGGTTCCAGAACTTTTGTACAGGAAGATATCTATGATGAATTTGTGAAGAAAAGTGTTGAACGAGCCAAGAAAAGAACTGTGGGAGATCCATGGGACTTCAGTAATGAACAAGGGCCACAGGTTTGTATACATTTATATTTTATTTTTGTTGCAAGGACTGTGGGAGATCCATGGGATTTCACTAATGAACAAGGGTCACAGGTTTGTATATATTTATATTTTTGTTGTTGTTTACACCTTAACTTCCAGCAAAAGGATCAAATCCTTCTGTTTAAATTATCTCTATATCTCACCATTTAATGTTTTATTTTCTTCATACAAGGTGTTTATGCAGTTTCTTAGGAGCAGTATTTCAACATTCAAATGTTATCCTGTCCCAGATTAAGGTCTAAAATTTGTATTTGTCTTCAAGTAAACTGTATTAAACTGAGCTCAAACTAGTTAACAAAAAGCATCACCATCCAACTGGAAAACTTTGTGGTTAACACACTTCTGTGCATTCCTATAGATTCCTTCATCTGTGGGGAACCAGGACTTTACCCCCCTGTTAATTACCCCCCTGCCAATACCCCCCTGCCATTACCCCCCAGTCATTTACCCCCCCCCCTGGATATTACCCCCCCGGTTAATTACCCCCCCTGCGACGATGAAGAGCTGCCTTGGTTTCACCTCAAAATGATTATATCCTGTGCTCAAGCAATGTAACTAAAGCAAAAACATATTGTGTGTTGCTTTACCACAATAAGATTCTATCCCGTCATTTTAATCTGTTTTCATTCTATACTATTGTGTTGGCTTCACCTCATTGAATATAATTCAAGCAGAAATGGTTTCTAATTAAGTGTTCACAAACACAATCTGAAAACTAGTATTGGCTACACATCAATAAAAATGATTTTTGCAGTTTAATCGGTGCTCAATCTATACTATTGTGTTGGCTTCACCTCATTGAATATAACTAAACCCTATATATCCTGAACGTGATAATTTCTCAGCGACTTGGAGGACATCCAGCGGATCCAACTCGAAAGAAATATCGTGACTGCAATGCTCGGATTATGAATATTGTTAATGACTTTGCTAATAGAGAGCACTATGAATAATTGCGAGGAATCGCACATAACATTCAGCTGTAATCATATCAATATAACATATTTTATGGTACTATAACATTATGATATGATGAATTTAATATTGAATATTCCAGGACAAGTATATGTTTTCAAGGCTGAGATTAATTAACTAAAATAAAAATTTACAATAAATTCTTTTGAAATTTATTTTATTTTATTGTTTATTCCGTGGTATAACAATTATATGTTATATAGTAATAGACCAGGGGGATAATTAACCGGGGGGTAATATCCAGGGGGGGTAAATGACTGGGGGGTAATGGCAGGGGGGTAATTGACAGGGGGGTAAAGTCCTAGACCCCATCTGTGGATATGCCAGGATTGCTATTTACCTATCATAGATAAGTATTTTTCTCTGGATTTTCTGGGTTTAGAAGCTTTTCTGGATATCCAAGGGGACCCACAATAACATGCACCTTTGCTATCAAGAGTTCATATTAGATCTAATCACACAAGGTATATAAAATCTGTAGAATTTGAAGTTCAAAGGTTACTTGATTGCAATCAGATATGAAACTTTTCAATTGTCTTTCTTTAGGAGTCACAGTGACTCAGTTTCCACACATAGATGGGGTATTTGCAGGATATATTTCATCCCTTTGTAAATTAATTGCAGTATTCTTTTCTGAATCTTTTCTGTTAATACATGCTGCACATATTCTGCAGGCTATAGATTTGGAATGGTGTGCTGCAACTATTTTGCAAATGCTTTGCAAAGGTGAATGTGTAAAGACAAGAAAGCATTTGTTGCAAATATTCTGCAAATATCTACCACAAATATTATGTAAATACAGTGAAACCCCCGCAATAACGCGATATTTGGGATACATAAAATCCGATCACGGAAAAAGAGGGGTCGCGTTATTGCGGGGTTTTACTGTATTTTACTTTATTCAGAGAACAATGTATACACGTCTAATGTATAGTATGAATAGGGTATCAACACCGTTTACTATTTGTTATCGAGCTGTCGCTGCATGCAGTTCATCTATAATGCATATAATTCCATTGAAAAATTGAACACAGATTTAAAATATTCAATAATTTTGCCACAGATCATTGTCTGATTCATTCTCTGAATTCAATGTCTAATGTCTAATGAACAGAGTATTAACACCGTTTACTTGCTGTCTGATATCGCACCGTCGTAGCATGCATTTCATCCATAATACATGTGATTCCATTGCATAAATTGCATACATATTTAAACTATTCAATAATTTTGTCACATATCATTATGTGTCTGAATTCAATGGGAAAAAAGAATAGCAAAATTACGTTATGAAAAACGAATGCACATGTACGGTTCATTACGTTCCAGGGTCTATGAACGGTGTCTGTATAAATTTCATACTGCTAAAACTTTCTCATATGCGTTTCCGAGCACTTTTATCCATTGTAAATGCCCACTAATTATATATACACGTCTAACGTATAGCATGAATAGGGTATCAACACCGTTTACTATCTGATATTGATCCATCTTTGCTTTCCCACATGAAAACCCTTTGATTGAGCCGCGAGTTTGATACTTATTCTGTGCCAAGTAACAGAGTGGTTATTTGAACTCCCTATGATCTTGCCGCCAAAGCTTAGTCTCTACATAAGAACCCACATATGACAATCTTTGATCAACCACCGCATTGTCTGGTGCTTGGTTGTGTAAAAGAAGAAGCATTAAGTTGGCTATTGTGTGCGCAATGATTGTATACAGGACGAATTGAAGTCCAGCGCGTATGTTGGCGGCTTACGTTTTTTTATGTTTATTAAATCGTGAGAATCTTTTATCAACCACCACATTGTCTGATGATCGGTTGTGTATGCAGTTAAAGAAGAAACACATGTCGGCTATTGTTTGAGCAATGATTGTATACAGAATGAATTGAAGACAAACACAAAGAAGACTTACTGGCTTTACTCATGGATCAGTAATAAGTAACATTTCCGATAATGTTTATTTTAGCATAGCACTTCAAGAAATTGGTGAAATTGTTAAATTTCAGAAGCCATGCCACGATCGAATTTATACGTGATCTCTTCCCCAAAATGATAATAAACTTTTTATACACTATTTCTCGTACTTGAAAAAAATATTTTTTTCCGTGTACAAGAAAAATACATGTATATAAAATTTCAGGAACCACGCCACAAACATATTATACTCTAATTCATGCGCGATCTCTTCCCCAAAATGATACTGTAATATACACATTTTAACCACTATTTCTCGTACTTTGAAAAAAAAAAAATTAGTGTGCGAATGAATATAGGAAATTTTGGGAGCCACGCCACGATCGCGTTATATCCGAATTCGTGTTATAGCGGGGTTTCACTGTACCTGCAGATATTTTGCAGAGAGGGTGCAGCCACATTTACCCTTAGCTACAGAACTCAGCTGCAGGTAATGTGAAAACATTATGTAAGGGCTTTGCTGCATATATTTTGCAAATACGCAAACAATTTGGGTTAAATATAACCTCCCCAACCCCACCTCACCCAATGGGCATGACAGGAAATTATAGAATGTATATATATAAATGGCTGTCAGTAAGTTCCACCTTAGTAAAATCTCATAGACTTCCATTATGAATGATTCAAACACATCAAGACTTATTTTATTGGAAATATTATGTTATTATTGTAGCTGCCACTTTGAATCATCCCATTAAAAACATTTTACTCAGTAATAAAATTTGTTAATTAAAATAAAACAAAAATAGTGATAACCATAAACATTATTTATTCTTTTGAACATGTGTCTACTCTAGTAGAATCTGTCATCATTATGTCTGGTACACTGAGTACTAAATTTGAAAGCAGGTTTTGACTCATCTAACAGTTTAGTTATCTTTCTGAAAATCACAAAAATTAATGCAACATCCAGAAACTACCATTTTAAATTAACCAGAAACATGAGCACAAGTGTAGCTTAGCTTTAATTATGATACAGTACCTGGCTCGGAATTCTACCAGGCCCCAGAATTTCCTTGTTCAAATGTGATCGTCTTGGTGTCAATTCATTTTTCATCATTCAGTCATCTGTAATTTTATTTAAAGCAATATTATTTGGCACTAAACTATAAATTTGTGTACCATATATACTTTCTTATAAGTCGAATCCAACTGCAAACTGAACAGACCCAGATTTGCTGTCACAAAATACGCTGGCAGATCTCGGTCCATGCAGTTTGTTTGGAGTAATCAATAAAACAAAAATCATGGACTTTGATCTGCCGGCGCATAATGTGACAGTAGATCAGTGTCTATGTGGTTTACAGTTGGATGCAACTTATAAGCAAGTATAGATGGTATATTCTTCATTACAAAATGACAAGAGATATACTGTGAAATAACTTAAAGAGTAATTACACATCAGGAGGCACAAATAATTCTACTTTAGTGTAGGAAATGTACTTGACATAGCTAATCTTGTTTTCTTAAATTTTGGGTATTTAAAAATACGATTCTTATATTTATTGTTTTATATTATTCCTGTATCAATCAATAATTTGTTTTTCTTTTGTGGAAATCAGATAGCATCATCAGCATATCACAATATTCATTTGGCTTGCTTTTTCTATTCATTGGTTACATTTATGTAGAAAACATGTAGATTAAATGGAGGTTACAACAGATTGCATGGAAGCACATTATTGGTAAACAAAACATTTTTTAAGGAAATCCATTATAGTCTGTGATTTTATTGTAAGAAAAGTAGTTTGATTTTTTTCTTTGCAAAAGTTTTTTTTAAATTCTTGAATCACCTTTAACTGTTACACACTGTTAGTCAGTTTTTCTGGTAACCTAAATTTAATCTAAACAAATTTAAGGATGGTATTTTATATTTGGTATTGTGTCTTAAGATCAGTTGCTGACAACCAAGATTTCTAGTCTAGGGTCTGAGTAACTATATGGTTCAGAATGTCTTCTCATTCATACATGTGGTTATTTTAAAAATCAAAGTTTATGTTTGTAAAGTAATTGTAGTGTAAAAAATGTTCAAGTCCGTGTTTGGAAAACATTTGCTAGTATACTGTAGCAAAGTCTGTTAGACTTAACTGGAGTTTTTTTCTATGTACCTATTTGCAAAACATTTTTAAAAGAAAAATTAGCTGAAGATGGTATTTTGCAAAATTTTGTATTACTAAGTAACTATTTGCAATCCCTTTGCTGCCCAGTGGTTGCATGCAAACTGTGCATCACTTGTGCTAAGCATTTGCAGATACCTTCCAAATTGTGATTCTGAAGAAAAAAATATATTTTGAATATATTATGCAACTGGATTGCAAAGGGATGAATTTGTGTGGGTTGCTGGACTCACAATCAGTGCGTTGCAGATTGTCCTGCCCAGAACAACCCATGTTGGGTTTCGAGGTAAATCTCTGGGCAAGACACTTTACTCCCTTTACATTGGCACTAAATAGACTTTCATGTGCTGATGTGCAATTAAACACCATTGATTCAACCAACACCTTCTTTCTGTACAGGTGGATGAGGAGCAGTTAAACAAGGTCCTGAACTACATCAAGATAGGTCAGGAGGAAGGGGCCAAGTTGGAATGTGGGGGTAAACGCAAGGGGGATGAGGGCTATTTTATTGAGCCCACTGTCTTCTCGTGTGTCACCGACTCGATGAAAATTGCCAAGGAAGAGGTATATGCATACATTGTCCTGCTTGCTCTTAAAGTCGATAAAGGCAAGACATTAGTGATGACAATACACCACTCCCTCACTATAAGGCTTTTCCTTATAACACAGTTCCTGTAATAAGGCATGTATGGATCCCATTTCATTATTTGGTAGTAAAATTATATGTTTCATTTACTTCATTATAAGACAGTATCACTATAAGGGGGTACACTATGGCTCCCATGGACAACATTATAATGAGTGAGTAGTGTTTCTGTCATCTAATCTTCTGTCTGTCATTCACTTGTTGTTCAACAATATTTTTTTCTTTAAAGGCTAATCTGCCAAGTGGTGCACTGGTTTAAAATCAATAGTGGGTATAATAACAATATTTTGGACATTATTACACACGATTTTAGTGATATAGAGTCACAAGGTATATTACTATTGTTGGGAAAATCATGATCTTAGTGATTGAAATCATAAACCTATAGTTCATGGCAAAGATTAATACCTACATGACTAGTGAAGATAGACAAGAAAATTATAAATCAAGATCGGTAAAAACAATGCTGTAAATCTACATTACATGAAAATCTTCAAGCATCATGAACAAAGACAAAATCTAAAATTAGTCAACTTCTAATGATTTTGTAGAAAAATACCTTGTTTTTTAAGTCAAATTAATAAATTTGCTGAATCCAGCTCTTCCAGTCATATTTTGCTGATGTTTGCATCAAATAAAATTAGTGAAATTCATGGCACACAGCCTGTTTGATTGTTTTTGGACTAGAACTTTTAACTGGGTTAATTATCAACCTTTATCAATATATTAATATCACTCTACCAAGTGAAGTTCCTTGAATACCACATGAGGGAAGAAACTGTTAGCATATAAATTATCTTGTGTCCAAATTTAAATGCCATTTAGCATATGTATTATCTTGTGTCCAAATTTAAATGCCATTTAGCATATGTATTATCTTGTGCCCAAATTTAAATGCCATTTTAGCATATGTATTTTGTGGCCAAATTTAAATGCCATTTTAGTATATGTATTATCTTGTGTCCAAATTTAAATGCCATTTAGCATATGTATTATCTTGTGCCCAAATTTAAATGCCATTTTAGCATATGTGCTGTCTTGTGCCCAACTTTAAATGCCATTTTAGCATATGTACTATCTTGTGCCAAAATGTAAATGCCATTTTAGCATATGTACTATCTAGTGACCCATATTTAATGCTTCAATTTTGTGTTTTAATTGTTCATGGTTGAACTAGATGATTTGTATGCATAATTAGTAGTACCTTACCTGTACAAAAAAGGTCTCTGTGTCCTACATTTCACACTTTACTAGTTTAGGTTAAATATTTGTATTTTGCTTAGGATCAAATAAGTTTTTTTGCATGCTCTTTATATACAATTCTATATGGAATCATGACATTTGGTGAGGGGATGCAATGAGCTCGTGACCACATGAATTTTTTGCATGCTGTATGCATCATATCCTACCTAGAATCCTAAAACATATGCAAGGAGATGCATCTTAAACAGTACTACACCCCTTATTGCAAAAAGAGGTCTCTGTGACCTATAGTGCATACTTCAGTGACTTTGTTGACTTTTTGTGTTTAAAGTTCATTTATTGGGTGCAGTTTATGTAATTCCAGTCAAGAACCTTGATAATTGGATTCATATTTGATAGTACTACAACCTTACAGCCAAAGGTCACTGTGACCTACATTTTATGTTTTACTAACATAGGTTAAGTATTTGTGTTTATCATAGGGCCACTTAGATTCTTCCATACAATATACGGCCTAGCCTACACAGAAGGACTTTTCTGACTAATGCAGTTGGGAGTAGGAATAAATATATTTAATCAATAGTAAACTTTCCATGTTATTGACTATACATTGTATATTGGGATAGGGTACCCAGAACAGGTTAACTGTGTATTGTACATGTAAATGAGTTTAGAAATTTGATGAGTGGGATTGCATGCTGTATAATTTTCATGTGAGGACGACCTGGCTGCCGGGGCAAATCGAGGTAATTGCTGATGTTTGAAGTATGCTTGTAATACGTACTGGCTGTCACTCCAGGGTTACTCAAAAACTGTGACTTTCACCCAGTATAATCTGACTTCTAGGGGTTGACAATAATAACTTCTGAAGCAGAATTTAAGCGCCGTGATTTTTTAAAATTAAAACAAAATTAATCTTTGGTTTGTTTAAGTTCATTGTAGTACCTCTACTTTGATATTGTAGAAAAGAATATTCTTTTTATCATATGCAAGTATGTATGACTGTCTGAGTGTCTGTATGTATGTATGCATGCATGTATATGGTTTAACAGCATGTCAGCAGAATACTGAGTATATATTGCCAAATAAAACTGAAGTTCTAAAAAGGCAAAGATAAAAAAGCCAATATAAATTTTAGTTACAAAAAGGTCCAAGGTTTCATTGTTAAGATCGCTTTAGTCAGAATTTATTTTCTGTGTGATAATTAATGTTTACAATAGCTACTGGAAACTCCTTAGAGGTGAGTTATGTAATTTCACTCCGGTTTTATATTAACAGGACTTGATTAAAACAAGAAAGTGTTGGTAAAATGGAAGACTACTTTGTTTTAAAATCTACTAGTTCCTCTGAGTTAGTTTACTAGTCCACCTATAGATGTCTGGTACTATCTCAGTCACCTGCTTAATATCGATCAGTGCTTAAAAAGTTACAGTGAATGCTTCTTTAAGACAAAGCAGCATTCACTTGTATCATGCAAAACATACAGAATGCTTTGAATTCAACTGGAAATTTCAGAGCATTGTTAATTTGGATGGTTATCTAAGTTTCTGAAACCGGGAGGATTACCAAAATCATGAAATTACTATTCCCTTTGTACATTTACTAGCCTTGGGTTAATGGACTACTGCTAATTTCTAGCCCTGATTTGCAAGTTTAAGTTTTTAAAAATATTATATTAAGAACTTAATCATAGTTATCTTTGCATGCTGCAAATTTGACCTCCTTCACATGTAAAATATTAATCTTTGCCATGCAATATGCTGTGGTATCATGTAAAGTTTAGGCATACTGTCAATCGGAACACCTCATGGATTTTCTACCAAATTTGTTCTCGGAAATACTTCAGGGGAGTGATACAGCATAAAAAGGCCGAAAGGCCCGAGCATGTTCTAATTGGGCATAATGTCTGAGGCATCACAGTGTACTTCAGAATCATTTTATTAGTCATCTTTTATGCCATTTTAGTGAACTGAATATGCATTCTTGGTCATGTGATAAATATAATATTACATTTGTGTTCTTTGAAATTTATTAAACTTGTAGAAGAATGTCAATAGTTTGCTCATTAGGCTTGCAAAAGATGGAAATTTGTCAACTCATTTTTATAAATTTCAGTTGAAATGTGCACTTACTGTCTATACTAGCATATAAGTCGGATCCAACTGCATACAATGTAGACCCTGATCTGCTGTCGCATATTGCGCCAGCAGATCAGGGTTTATGTTGTTTGTTCTACTGATTACTTTTAACAAACTGCATAGATCCAGATCTGCCGGTGCATTATGTGCCAGCAGATCTGGGTCTATGCAGTTTCCAGTTGGATCTGACTTATAAGCAAGTATATATAGTATGTAAGATTCTGTATTTACTAATATTTTATAGAATAATAAAATTTATGTTTGGATTAGAATAGTGACAAGAAAATCACAGTTGAGGGGTTACAAATAATTGTCTTCAGCAAGTTCCTACCAAAAGGAAATTGAGATTTAGATTTCCTTGTCCAGATGCCAACAGCCTACATTAATTCATTTGTCTCAGACATTGGTTATGCAAAGAGATAAGAAAAATAATTGTTCTCTTTGTACGTCCCCACATCATTGACCTGCTACGATGTAATCATAGAAGTAGTAACAAAATTCACTTTAACAAGGATCTAATAACTATCCCTATTCATATTATGTGTATCTCTTATGAAACAAGGCTGAGAAACACCGAGTGACATGGATGAACTTGGCTGGGTATGACATCATGTCACATTGACAAGGTATTATTTTCCTACTGGGTATGACATCATGTCACATTGACCAGGTTTTATTTTCCTACTGACTGGGTATGACATCATGTCACATTTACCTCGTATTTTTTTCCTTAATGACTGGGTATGATTTCATGTACAACGTCCACATGACACATGAATGAAAACCAAACATGTATTTGTTAGCAGTAAGGGGTAATGAAAATTGTGATGTCATAAGAGTGCATCTTGCCATATTTATAATTTCATCAACCCTTCACATGACAACTGACTTGATACTACTGATGCCATGCAACCAGACCAAGGCAAGACAAGTAAGAATCAGAAATGTGCAATATTTCTCTGTCATATGGGTAAGAAAGCAAACCTCCTATAGCATGAAGTTTCAGCTGATGCAGAGACTCTCAATTTATCTGAAATTACTGTGCTAAATGTATTTTGTCTGTTGTTGTTATTGGTGGCAATATTGTTATTGTTTCATCTGTACAAAGGCCAAGGTGAATGTTTTCAGGTTCACCTATGACACAATTCTTCATTTTCTCAATTCTTCAGTGTGACATATCCCATTTTACATACATTATTTTGAAATCATTTCAGATTTTTGGCCCAGTACAACAGTTGATCAAGTTCAAGGATATAAATGAAGTGATTGAAAGAGCCAATGACACTTTCTATGGGTTGGGTGCTGCTATCTTCACCAATGACATCAACAAGGCCATGATGTTTACACAAGCTGTTAAGGCAGGAACTGTCTGGTAGGTGTCACCTATCTATAGATAACAGTGCATGCCTATGTGAAATTTGTTTTGAAGTATTTATCTTATGATCGGCCCAAGCAGACAGCATAGTAAAATATTTCAACAAAATATTGGTGGAAATCCAAGTAGGATATCTAAGTAGATATTTACCAAACATTAGTAAAAGTGTGTGGTGGATGTATCATGAAGCATAGACTCATCATTAGATAAATACAGTATATGGGTAGGTGCACTTCACATGGAGAAATACCTACAATGACCTATCATTAGAATATTTTTTTAGAGAAGATAAGAAATGAAATCTTTTATTTATAGTGACTTGTATATACAAAATTATATAACTCTTAAACAAAGAAAATATTTACAAAATCATTGTCAATTAAATCCAGGAAATTGTCATATTTTTTAACATTGCTGTTAAAAAGAGATAATCTTTCCTGATTATACTGTACCGTAGACCATAAAGAAGAAAATGTTTCGCATCTTCAACACAATTACTTACACATAATTTACAAAGTCTCTCTTGTGCTTTCAACCTGTTTCTATTCATAGAACTTACACTCCACGTCTGAAATGTGCTAGCAAGGTCCTTTCTGTTTTGAGAGATTTACATGAATGTTCTTCTCAGTCTCATAATTATTCCTAAAATTTACACAAGTGCAAAGTTCAGAAACTGTTTTAACATTATCTTTCCAATCATTCTTGTATTTTGAGAACATTTTTCTTCCAAAGTTTGGACATTGCAAGACCGCATATTTATACAAATATGTCCCATTTCAACAGGAGCTGCAGTGGCTCAGTGGTTAGCATGCCAAACTCATGACCAAAAGGGTCCAGGTTCGAATCCTACCATCAGACCCATGGTGTGTCCTTGGGCAAGGCACTTTACTTTAATTGCCTTGGCACTAAATAATCTACTTGTGTTGCTGTGCCATAAAACACTAAACCAAACCAATCCCAAACGCATTTTAGCACTTTCAGAAAGCAGATTGTCCTTGTCTTTTGGAGAAATAGATAAGGCAGGATCATGCATTATGCATTCTTGGTAAGGATGGATATTTCTAAGCACCAAGCATACCAATTACATGAACATTACCATTTTTATTTCTTGAGTACACAAGTCCATAGGTAGTATCCCTAGGTAACTCTAGTTCAGCATATAATACCATATTTCTCCCATGATAAGACCAAGTAACAGCCCAATAAATCTGTCAAAGGTAGAATTCCTAGGTAACTCTAGTTCAGCATATAATACCATATTTCTCCCATGATAAGACCATGAGGCCAGCCCAATAAATCTGTCAAAGGTAGTATTCCTAGGTAACTCTAGTTCAGCATATAATACTATATTTCTCCCATGATAAGACCATGAGGCCAGCCCAATAAATCTGTCAAAGGTAGTATCCCTAGGTAACTCTAGCTCAGCATATAATACTGTATTTCTTCCATGATAAGACCATGAGGCCAGCCCAATAAATCTGTCAAAGGTAGTATCCCTAGGTAACTCTAGCTCAGCATATAATACTGTATTTCTTCCATGATAAGACCATGAGGCCAGCCCAATAAATCTGTCAAAGGTAGTATCCCTAGGTAACTCTAGCTCAGCATATAATACTGTATTTCTTCCATGATAAGACCATGAGGCCAGCCCAATAAATCTGTCAAAGGTAGTATCCCTAGGTAACTCTAGCTCAGCATATAATACTGTATTTCTTCCATGATAAGACCATGAGGCCAGCCCAATAAATCTGTCAAAGGTAGTATCCCTAGGTAACTCTAGCTCAGCATATAATACTGTATTTCTTCCATGATAAGACCATGAGGCCAGCCCAATAAATCTGTCAAAGGTAGTATCCCTAGGTAACTCTAGTTCAGCATATAATACTGTATTTCTCCCATGATAAGACCAATGGGCCAGCCAAATAAATCTGTCAAAGAGTAAGGGTGGGGGCTTACTATTAGACAAATATATCCCTTGTAACTGGGATCCTAAAATTCAAATGGCTTTTGCCAGTAATTTTTTTCCCAAAAACTAATGTGGCAGCCAGATGTTTGTGAAATTTAATACTAAAACATTTGAAGGGGTATAAAAAATTGTATCATAAAAAACATTGATATAGCAGATTATTAAATGTTCCAGAAAATGTGTCATGTTCGGTTCCAGATTTGCTGTTGCTTCATTGTTAGTATTATCCTTCCATGTATCTATCTATATATATGATTTTTTTCTTTCAGAAAACTATTCTTTAGAATTTCGTGCAACAACAATATTTTAGGAAGGAACTTTTCTTGTAAATATTGCTTCTAAATGTTAAATAACATGTGCCTAACTTTATTCAATTTTTTTCTTCTTCCCAGTTTACTGATTTGTTCACAATATATGTGGACAAGTTTGAGGTTAAAGTTTGTGTTTAAGGTTTGTTCTATTTAGAAAACAGATTAAAGTTTGTGTTTAAGGTTTTGTTTATTGTTCCGCACCTTTTGAGGAAAAGCATGTGACATAGTATCTGCATTTCTCTCTGTCTGTCAGTCCATCACCATTTCATTTCCATTTTATAACTTTGAAGCTGTTTGTGATAAGAAGGTGTCACAAATCACATTGGGGGTGCTATCTTCAAGGTTAAGGTCACAGTTCAATATTTTATGTTTTCCATCACATTTTCCCTTTTACTGTGTAGCTTTAAAGTCATTTGAGGTTATGGGATGAAACTTGGTATACCTGTACATCATCACTAGAAGGTGCGTCTGGTACCACATTGGGGGTGCTATCTTCATGGTGAAGGCCATGGCTCTATTTTAAATTTCCATCACACTTTCCCTTCTGCTCGGTCATTTTAGAGTCATTTGAGATTACTGGATGATACTTTGTGTATTCATACATTGTCACTGGAAGGGTTCCTATCTTCATGGTCAAGGTCAGAGCTCAATATTTTACTTTTCCATCACAGTTTCCTTTTGGTTTTGTAACTTTAGAGCCATCTGAGATTAATGTATGTAACTTTGTATACTAATACATCATCGTTAGAAAGTATGTCAGTTACCAAATGGGGTCTATGTTAAAGGTCAAGGTTACAGCTCGATATTTTGTTTTCTGTCTTGCTTTCCATTTAATAATTTTATAACCTTTCGAGATTAAGGGTTGAAACTTGCTATATATATATATATATATATATATATATATATTTTTAGAAGATTTGTTGTGAACCCCCTTGGGGTTTCTGTCTTCAGAATGAAGGTCATGGCTCAGTATTTTAAGTTTTCCATCACATTTTCGTTTTCCCTCAAGAACTTTATTTGTTTGAGATCAAAGGATGTAACTTATATGGTCATAATTAGCAGGTGTGTTGTGTACCATATTAGGGTTCTTATCTTCAAGTTCAGTGCCATGGGGTTATCTTTAATTTTTCCATTACACTTTCCTTTTCACTCTAATTTTAGAGCCATTTGAGATGAATGGATGAATCTTAAATATAGCTGTATATCATTGTTAAAAGGTGTTGCATACTCCGTTTGGGGGTCGTATCTTCAGGGGTCATGGTCACAGGTCAATATTTTAGGTTTCAGTCAAATGCACCCTTCTGCTTTCTAACTTAAGAGCTTGTTTAAGATAAATGAATGAAGCTTGGTATACTTATACTATGGTGTCATTTAAAGACCCAATGAAAAGACCACACACACACACACACACACACACACACACATACACACACATTTTCTTATTGATACATTCCTGGTGATCCAAAAAGCTCAGCTGTTTGTTAATTCAACTTGAATACTGTAAGAAAATATTTATCTTTTATATGTGCTTGTTTTATTTAGCATCATTTTTGTGAAGAATTTTTTTTATAAAAGAATTATAAAGCCTTTTCTATTGTTCCAGTCCATGTATATGTATACAGTATCTGGTAATGTTTGGTTGCACTCACTGCCTAAATCTATATGTGTTGTAAAATCAGTAAGGATAGAGAGAAAAGAAAAGGCATAAAGTATTTAAGTTACTGTACTTATATTATTGGAAATGAAATAGCAAATAATTAAATTATCTATGAAAATTATGTTTATTTACATCCTTCATTCATTCATGTGAAACTGTCAAAAAATACTTGTATGAAATAATTGCACCACAGTGACTCATGATCCATCTGAATGAATAATCTACATAAAGCATAGATAAATGCAAACATGTATATTTCTAATGACAGGTATCAAACTTTCCTGTTAAAATTTAAATCCTTATGAAAGTACATCTGATTTTATCCATACATTTTTAATCCAAAGAACAACAAGACTGTAAAATACTAGAACTATTGCTTGAAGCACAAGTTCTAAGTAAACACTAGGTATGCACACTAATTACAGCACAGTACTAAAGCTCACATTTCACTGATTTTCAGACAAAACCACAGAATAAACATTGCGTCCATCAAATATACTGGTGGACACAAATGTTTCTCAAATAAAAAATCCCAAAATTTCAGAATTACACAAGTCCAGCATTCTCAAAGCCATGGATAATTAGATTCAATCTCTCAGACATTTCATGAGCTGTGATTATCCATTTAACATGAATCAGCTTGAGTGATAATGTTTGAAGGTCCATTGATAAAGTGGATTGATCTTCACCAGTGATGTCTTCCTTTTCTCCTCATGGTCTCGGTGACGTAACCACACACCATGTATACTCGCTTATAAGTCGTGTCCAGCTGCAAACTGCACAGACCTAGATCTGCTGTTGCATAATGCACTGGTAGATCTGGATCTATGCAGTTTGTTAGGAACAATCAGTGGAACAAACAATATGGACCCTGATCTGCTGGCACATTATGTGATGGCAGATCAGGGTCTATGTTGTTTGCAGTTGGATTCTACTTATAAGTGAATATATATGGTCTCAGTCATGGAAGTAGTGTGTGATTACTGCCAAGTCTGATGGTTGGAGTTGATCCATACATGAGGCAGGCACAAACAAAGGAATGATTCCATTGTTTTTTAGCTTAGTATCATCTTTGTACATTGATGGCTTTGTATAGTCATCAGAGATTTCCACCACCTGCTTATTGCATTGAACAAAGGAATGTTGGTCACATGTTTGGTTCACATATGGAATGATGATGTTATCCACATAACTTGAATTTTACCATTCTTAAGCTACTTTGTTAATCCCATGATCATTGGCTTGGTCTTGTTGGCTGTCAGCTTTGTTTGACATTGAACACTTGGATGAAACACAGTGTACAGGATTGATATGAAACATGGTGTACAGGATTGATCTTGGCAGGTGTTTGATTTGTGCTTATATTGGCGGTAGTATTATTTTAACCATTCATTTGCTGCTGGCATAGTTTTGTTCTTTTGTATTCTTAATTTTGGGTATTTGTATAGATTAATCCACAAAATAAAATACCTATAAATATGCATACTTTGACAGGCAATGTTTTTGTTTTACAAAACCATTAAAATTGATACTTAAAAAAATAAATGAAACCACAGTATATTATCACTTGCAGATGTGTTGCATTGCATGCTTGGGGTCTCATCTTCAAGATCAAGGTCACACATCAATATTTTAAGGTTTCTTTTTCTGCTTTTTATGATAACAAGTGTTTTAGCTACAGGGATGAACCATGATACACTTATGCTTTTAAGTTTGATTGCATCTGGTCAGAGTTTTATCTCCAAGGTCAAGGCTACTTATCCATTATTTTTTTTACCCCTTTCTGCACTTTTCCTTTATTCCTTTTGAGATAGGGCAATGAAACCTGCTTGCTTTCCATGTCTACCCAGTAATCTTACAGCTCTTTCTTAAAGGTCATAGTTAGATTTCATTATTGTGAACTTTTGTGACTTCACCATAGTAGGCAGTGGAAAAAACTTGACTGAATTTGCTTGTTACTTGTAGGAAGGAACTATGCATTTGAATTTCACTTCAGTGTAATAAATAGAATGTGCCTTGACTTTTTAACCCAATTTTACTGATTTTTAAATGTTTAATTTTGTTTGCAATATATAGAGAAAGTTTGAGATTAGCATCTGCATTTAAGGTTTTGTTTATTGCTTAAATGAAGAACATATGCATTTAAATTTCACACGTGTGTGTTAAATACCATGTGCCTGACCTTATTTAGTGCTTTTTTATTAACCCAATTTACCGATTTTTTTTGCAATTCAGGGGAACAAATTTGAGATCAAAGTTTGTGTTTAAGGTTTATTATCTGCAGACAGCAGGTTGTAGTTTGTGTTTAAGGTTTTGGTTATATTCATATACAGGAATTATGCATTGAAGTTTCACTTCTGTGTGTATTGATAAGAATTATGCATTAAAGTTTCACTTCTGTGTGTATTGATAAGAACTTTACCTTTTTTGAAATTTATAGTGAAAAGTTTAAGAGTGAAGTTTTTGTTTTGTTTGCAATATCATGTCAGTTTTAAAATCCTCTGTCTTGTTACCCTGAGACCAACTGTTTGAGTTGTATCCAAAGGACACAAACCCTGTTTGTAAGATCCACAATAAATATGGAAAGAGCATATTCTTTTAAGCTCATCAGCCAGCCCATCTTTCTATATGTCTGTCCACCTCTCTATCATACTGTCAACCTTGGTTCAGTTTTGCCTTACTGTATGTCAATTTATCAGGCATTCTAACTGATAGAGTCAGTGTGTGGATACAACTTAGAGAGAACTAAACTGTTCAACCAAAAATAGGTAATTATAACATATATTTTATGCTTCATTTACTTCGTTCACCTGGGGCATTTGGTTGGTATTGCATACAACTTTGGGTGCTCTGTCATGTGGCTGTACCTGTGGATCCATTATTTTGAGTATACCATCATCACATCAAATGTATGTCACTGACCTACATTTCATGGATCATTTACTTTAAGCTATGTGTTATGTATGACACCATCATTCCAAAAGTATGTTAAGTTACTGTGACCCATATATCAATGCTTCATTGGCTTTGCTCAAAGTTGTTTATTTGGGATTAGTGTCTTGTGCACTCTTGCCCTGACTGATACATGTATATATCATTTTATTTATCATGGCAAGTAGTAATCATGTAAATCTTTAATTAGATAGTGTTTTGTTCATAATCTCTAATTAGATAGTGTTTTGTTCATATAACCCCATTTATCTGATTGTCCTGTTTGCTGAAATTCCAAAACGAAATGCCAAACTAGTTGTGTCCCACAAGACAAACTATGCTGTCAGCAGGGTTTTATGATGCAAAAGCCTTTATTATGAAAAAAAAAATAATTGAGAAGTATATTGCCTTGCAAGCTAACACTTCCTTAGAAATTGAACAATTTGGTCTTGGTCCAATGTTACTGGTTGACATTAGTGTGCAGGTGAGCTGTGCTGTCTTCTGACAGACAGCTCATGGAATGTATCTTATTTTACTGTTAATAATAACCAGCATATAACTGGTATTGTGCACATGCAAATAAAAGTTTGCACATGTTATTGTCAACTGAAAGAACATGTACAGTAAGAAGACAATTTTTTTATGTAAATAATATGAAGTCACAAATGTCAATTATATGAAAGTGTTAATTAGTAGGAGTCAAGATTTACTGTGCCCCCACCTTTCTGTGAAAGCAGGAGGATATAGTTTGAATTTTAGTTAGTCCATTTGTCTGTTACTGTATATACCCACATATAAATCAAGTCCAACTGCAAACAACATAGACCCTAATCTGCTGCAGCATAATGCGCCAACAGATAAGGGTTCATGTTGTTTGTTCTGTGGATTACTCCTGACAAACTATGTATAAGTTGCCAGCATTAGAAAATCTGGATCATTATGAGACATGAAGCGTCGAGTCATGATTCGGATTTTTATGCTGACGAGACGTGATATGCAATCAAAAATCACATTACTGTGATAATGATATTTTTGTTATATACCTATCAATTTTCAGATAATTTAATAAATTCACTACATGTATATGTACCTGAAAAACACAAGAAATTGCTTAACATTTCAGCCTCATTAATACGAACTTTATCTTAAAGTATAAACTGAATTACTTTTTGAAAGGCTGACATGCACATGAATATTAGTTTTTGAATGGAGCTTGTGAAACAACGCTCACTCAGTTTGACTACCATCACTGTCAATAACACGAATTCAGCAGACTCGTATATGTGATTTACAGTTATTGTGCAGTTCTGAAATTTTGCATCACGGAAGTTTTCACCAGCTGAACGACTGGAAGTTTCTTTCAGAGGCCAGGTTGAATGTGGTTGAACTGTTTCTGGTGGGACACTGTGAGAGGCTCCAATGGGAACTTTACATGGGAATGACAACATTATTTTGACATTTATTTACAACAGGATTGGAGAAATTGTTGGAACTTGATCGTACAGATTTATTGCAGAGAATGTTACTCATTTATAATTTCAAATTCATCCATTATGAGGGAAACTCACGAACATTACCATTTATGAATTTCCGTAAATGGGTTGTACTGTACAACTGTAATGTTTTGGTATGCGATTTCTGAATATGATCTTGTTTCAGACAAACATTTTGGCTTTATTTTACTACTTCAAAATAAAGGAATAAATGCTTTTTTATTGTTGTTGTGACAAAATCATGGTTTAGACCTTTCAGATATTTTACATATAACGCAAGGTTTCTTAACTAATGTCGCTGTGAGAGCTTTGTTCACTGCTAGTGTTGGCATTCCGTTGCTAGGGGCGCTGATATTATCACCAGGAAACCTCAGGGATAAAGTAGTTCCATCCTCGTTTTGAGAGTATGGTGATACGGGTTTGGAAAACGATAGTATCTTTTTCCTGCATGTAGGAAATGACAGTAAAATTCTGGCTTTTTCTTGGGTAGAAAATTGGTAGGTGTATAATAAAGACCCAGATCGGCTGGCACATTATGTGATGGCAGATCTGCATCTGTGAAGTTGGACTCGACTTATAAGCGAGCATATACAGTCATCTGTCCAGCTTAATAATATGCTTTTACGATATTCTTTCAAACCTACATATAAATTTTATCCATGAATATCATGCATACCACTTTGATGGTTGTTAACTTGATTATATAAGGTATACAAGGTCACAAGTTGTGATGCATATCTTACATTTCAACCTTTTGATTACAAGTGATGAAACTATCTTCTAGATGATGTGTTACATAAGTATATGCTTGCGTATCAGTCGAGCCAAAGTGCAAACATCATAGACCCTGATCTGCTGTCGTATAATGCGCTGGCAGATCATAGTCTGTTTTGTTTGTTCAACTGATTACTCCTAACAAACTTCATAAACCCAGATTAGCCAGTGCATTATGCAATGGCAGATCTGGATCTGTGCAGTTTGCAGATGTACTTGACTTATAAGTGAGTGTATATGCTACTCTCTTTGTGCTCATGCTTTGGGGCGATTTCATGTATATTTTACAGGTGCATTTAAATTCTGATTATTGGCACATTGTTTGAAGCATTCTCTTTTTTTCTAAACATTTGATTCCTATATTTCAAAAATGTGCCTTTATATTCCTATACTTTGATGGAATTCCTTTCTTTTCTTTTGTCCTATATATGTTATAAAAGAAATTCTTTCTTCCTTCACTCATTCACCTAAAAGAACTTTAATATACATATAAATCATAAAAAAATGTAGAATTGTCACAGCATTTGGGGCCACTATAAATAATCAGAGAAATTTGCAGTTGGCTTTGGAAAAAAAGAGATAGTGCAGTTAGTTATTGTTAGAACTTTAATGATATAACATTTATACATAGTCCTTTCATTTCAGGGTGAATTGCTACAATGCTGTCAATGTCCAGTCTCCATTTGGAGGTTTCAAGATGTCAGGCATGGGTAGAGAGCTGTAAGTTCTGTAATTGAACAATAGTTTTCAGTTCCAGTCATATTTACCTCCCCTTTGAAAAGGAGTCTGCCATCTCATCACATACTCCTCACAGCTCATACTCTTTAAGAATATATAACTGCACAATGATGTTTTGACCCCCAGATCATCTAAGCCTTAGTTTTATTTCCACAGATTAGTAAACAAGAACTTTGATTGGTTTGTTCTATTGTTCCATATGTATGCATTGAAATCCCCTCAATAGTGAGGGTAAAGGAAACAAACTAATTGTGGAGGCTCAGATGCATGACATTGTGACATCATCTGTATGTTATGATGTCTGCCCATGTGCGAACTTGTTACATCATCAGCCATGTGTTCCATCACTGAAAGTAAACAATCCTAGGAAGACTTCTCCAATGTGTTTAGAAAATCTTCACATTCAACACCAAGGACACCTAAGAGCAAAGGTCACAGTAAATGCAATCTAAATTAGGTGTCATAAAGTTATCAAACAGTATGGTTTTCTCCAGGTGGCATTTTTGCAGCAGTGTAGCAGTAGTATTACCCTACAAGGGGATGTAACCAATCTGTGAGGAGAATTATCCTACAAGGGGATGTAACCAATCTGTGAGTAGTATTATCCTACCAAAGGGATGTAACCAATCTGAGTAGTATTATCCTACCAATGGGATGTAACCATCTGTGAGGAGTATGATCTTATGGAACAGACTTCCATATTATAGAAATGAATAAGAAAAAGTTTGGGTTACATTTTTTAAAAAGAACTAAATAGAATTGCCATTAACAGAAATACTAGTACACCACTCCCTCGATAACTCGCGCCCGGATAACTCGCGAACCCACTTATAATGCAGGGTCAGGCATGGATCCCATTTTTTAAACTAGAAAATCAAAAAAAAAGAAAAAAAATGGCCCCTATTTGTTGAAGGTGAAAAAAAATTGTGATCAAAATTAGTAAATAATACCTTGATATATTGCTCGTTTTATGATCAAAAACAGTGGTTAGTACCCAGAAATTTTAATCAACATCATGAAAATTTCAACTTTCAATAAGAAGTCATATATTTTGTTCAATTTTCTATCCAAACAACTTTCTCAGTACACAATAAATAAAAATATTTGATGAAATTTCGATCAATGAAAACGTCACTAATACCTACTGGTGGCAACACTTTAAAAATAAATACCAATTAAATAAGTTTTGTCAGGTGAAATATGTGTTTTAGTTCTATCTTTCAAGTCGGTTTCAGTGTAATCATCATAAATGCAATATGCCCTCTTGTATTCCAATGTGAAAAATATAATTCAACCGACCCAGCTATTGCCGCGAGCGTTTCTGTGAGAACCTAATTAAGTGCCGATTGTTTTTTTTATCTCTGACTTGCGGAAGTATTTGTTGTGTTGTTACACTCAATTAATAGCACGCCTGCTTTGTATTATCACGTTAATTACGTCTTTTGTATCAAATTAAAGAAAGGGGGTGGAATAACAGAAAAGTTAAAAGGCGTGCAAATCCGGCCTGGGTAAGAGCTAGCGGTCACGGCCGTGTGTCAGGTAAACTCATTTCAATTGATCAATCGAACACTGTTATAAATATTATTATGTAAGTAATATAATTAAACTACCTTAAATTAGCCTACTCATTCACAAATGTGATCGAAGATAGTAAGGCAACTAAACCAAATGAGTACTTGGAGAATAAAAAGCTTTGTTTTAAATATACGGTTCATTACTGAGAAGCGAGTTCCAGAGTTTGTATTGAACTTAAAATTTCTAACTTGCTACTCAGGGATTTCCTCAAGGATGAGAAGAGGTTTCACTGTTACTTCATATGAAATCACGGCATCCATATTTTATTAATAGAACAATAAATAAATTGAGTTTCGACATTGACAGTTGTTTCACGAAATAAATGTCCATGTTTTTGAAAAAAGGAAGCTTGTTTAGTTGTTAATCGACAACAACAAAAAGCAGTGACGTAGTACACAATGTTTTCATGTTCATGTACACGTGTTGTTGAAACCGCTTGGACTGATGTTGTTAACGAACTTTCAGAGGTTCGTTATCTTGAAAATGTAGGTAATTTATACAGAAAAGCAAACAACTACATTAGAAAAAAGCTCTTTATTGACAATTATTCCTGATATTAAACGAGTATTCAGCCATTAAACAGCCCCATTACCACACACACACACACACACCCACTGCGGTTTTCTCTATGTCCAGCGGGGATGGTATCCCCATCCTAATTTTTTTAGGTCCCTCGGTAACTCGCGCCCTCGCTTATAGTGCGGTCTATGTTTTTGGACCCCGATGTGCGCGAGTTAATGAGGGAGAGGTGTATGTAACTTCTTGTATGATTTGGCTTGAGAAATACAGTCTCTCTGCCACTGTATTGTTTTGATATTTTTGGCTTGATCTGTAGGCTTCTGGAGAGCATTACATTTTGATTGGAATTTATTTCTTGCATACAACTTTATGGATGAAAGATAAAAAAGATCATAGACTCTGATATTAATGGAAGGAATTAATTCCAAAAACATAGAATACCATAAGAAATAATCTATGCAAGTACATGGTATATGTTTGATCATTGCTTCAAGGAACATGTAGTCATTCATATAATTCCTTATAGAATGTTTATTTCCTCACACAGTTACATGTAATAAGATTAGTCTGAAGAGGTGCTAAAACAGCAACAAGTGTACTAACGATAACACGAAAACAATAAGTTACCAAAAATGCAGTGTTATTTTAGGAAAAAGCGGGAAATATTTTTATAACAACCTGCCAATCCTTATTTCCATAAGTATAACAAAAATGTTAACCATGATACTAGTGTTTAACAAAGGACTATGTTTTGTATACATAGAATACCACAACTTTATAAATGATAAATGATTCAAGGTAAGTACCAAGTATGTAGAGAAAAAAATCTTCTAATTATAAACCATTACTTTTGAATTCACTGATGAAGAAGTGTAGGCTACTGTGATCTTCTTCATAAAAGGTTGTCCATTCATGGTTTATGCTTACATCAGTAAGATAATGGCAACAGTGTCTTAGAAGGAAACCTTATTTCCATCAAACTAATGTGTCAGGCACATGGATACTTTGTACCAGCATGCACACTGGTATACATAATGCAGTTCATGATTACATAAAGGGTAGAATTATATTCCTAAGAGAGAAATACAGATTATGAATTTACATTCAGAATATCCTCATTACTTTACAAATAAGAATTGAGTAACTTTGACTCTCAGAAAGAGACTTGGAAGTAATTGTAGTGATACTTGCCAAATTTATAAGTTTTTCCAGCTAGATATCAAGAATAGATCCTTGTAATTAAAGATTGGCAAAACACTTCACAATGTTTCAACCATCAGTGAAATACTTGCACTTTTAATTTTTAATGTAATTCTTGGAACTTTTAAATAATAAAAGTAGAAATCATTAAGTTTCCATAGCACTATTGCTTATGTTGCTATTAGTGATGACACATCATTGAATCGTTGTGATGTCAATGAGGTTATTAATTCATATAAAAAAAACAAGCATGAGAGCAGTTAAAAATGGCCACTATTTACATCTGATCAGCAGGAAAGGCCAAGGATGTTCTCAGTGTATGAATTTAATATAAATGAAACTTAAGCTGAGAGAAATTGTGATCAATGATTGTTGTGAAACTACTGTATTTTAAGTTTTAAATATTTTTAAAATTGATCCTGTCATATGAATTTTTGTTAAAAGATACAAATAAATTTATCAGAAGTAAAAAGAAATGTATGGTTTTGTTTTGCAGTGGAGAGTATGGTTTACAGCAGTATTCTGAAGTAAAGAATGTAAGTATTAAAGCAACTTTAAATTGATACATGGAGGATCTTTTACAAAAGTAGTTGAAAGGTATATATTCATGTACAAGGAGTTTCATTAGTTTGTAACATTAATAGGAAGAAATGTATTAACAGACAAAAAAATTATATGTTCTTGACAAAATATTTGTGTAGAATTACAGCATTCCATACAACGTGGTACCTAATGAATTTTCAATTTTCTGAACAAGAAGGAATAAAGTTATTTTAAAAAAAAAAACAAATGAACAAAAAGAAGTCGCCACTGACATGGCCATTGTCCCCTACCACATTCCACTAAAAGGCTGAAGAACTGGGATCTGTTGTAGTAACGTGTCATTCAACAGCAATAACTCAGTAAAATATTGTCCAAATCTTTCTTGAAATTGAGATTACCTAAGGTCTCGCTAAATATGAAGCTTCATAGCTAATATGATTAAAAAGTAAAAAAAAATATGAATGGTTGTTTTAACAAACTATTAAAATATTGTAAGTCATTAAAGGGCTAGAGGAGTCCAAAATATGGTTCAAATCGGCTGATCATCAAATGCATCAAAGATCTTGTTGAGATAAAGCTTTTCATGAAATTTGATTGATATCAAATAAAAGATGTGAACACTGGTGTTCAAAATACAATAGGATGCATGGTAATTCTAGGTTGGTCAAGGGACATAATTCTATAAAATATAGTCAAACTCTGGTCATATTCAAACTCATCTGAGACCTTGCTGAGAATTTTATTGTTGAGCCGATATTAGTGGGAAGCAAGATATAACAGTTAGTTTGTTAGGGTTTTAGTGAAAGTTTTTATTTGCTTCTATTTCCCCATGATGAATTCTCATCACACTTGGCATGAATCATTATGAAGTTAAGACAGTTGATTCTACAATATGTTTCCCCCTCCCTTTTACCTTCGTTCAAGTTTTGTCATTTACTTATATTTCCTAAACTCCTCGCAGGTTCTCATCACACTTGGCATGAATCATTATGAAACTAATGCAGCTTGTTATATGACATGCTCACTTACCCATATGACCTTATGATTAAGGTCACAGAAAATTTGTGTTCAGATTTTGGTTAACATTTTTTTATTTGCTTATATTTCCTAAACTTCTTAATGGATCTTTTTTATACTTGGGATGAATCATTATGAAGCTAACATAATTCATGATGTGATATGCACACTTGCCCCTTTAATCTTTGGGTCAAGGTCACAGTAATAGAAAATTTGTGTTCACTTTTTGTTAGATAAAACATCACAATGAACTTTATCAAAATCATATCATAAATGTTGAAGCGTTTACAAGGTTGTGCATTTACCGTGCTATGCTAAGATGAACAAGGGCCATAACTCAAAGAAATATGTGCAGAATATTCTCATTATTGAACTCGTCCAAGCTTTTGCCACGATGAAGCTTCACAGTAAATTTGGTTGAAATCTAATAATAAACATGGAAGCTAGAGTGTTCACAAGGTTGTGGATTAGCAGTGCCTATGCTAAGAAAATCAAGGGTGATAACTCCAAGAAATATCAGCAGAATGTGTTCATCAAATTTATCAGAAAATTTATCAGAGCTTTTGTTGAGATGAAACTTCACAGCAAATCTGGTTCAAATCTAATAATAGATGCGGTTGCTAGAGTTAAGGCAGAAGAATGGACAGATGGACCAAAGCCATTTCTATGCCCCGTCGCCTTAATGGCATGGGACAATTAAACATTATAGTCTTTATTGTTCTGAGGTGCAGTAAAATGCTACTACATATATACATACATATAATAGACATTTCTAAGGACCAATTTGAGCATAAACAGAAAATTACAATAACATCTTTTATGTATTAATATACTAACAGTGAATTATTTGCATACAAAGTGAAAGGGCATGGAACAACATTTATTGCTACATACTTTGCATGTTTATTTTAACTTCAGTTTAAAAAAGTAAACTTCTCTGTAAAATAACTGTTACAGCACTCTTCCTAGCAGTGTTCCTCAAAACTATTTACAATCTAGCTTCAGCTTAATGTTGAAAACTTTTGAAATTCTGTAAGTTTATTAGACATTTATTCAATTTGTAAACCTTACAGTTTTTCTTTTGATTCTCTATATGCATGCTAAATTTCAGTAACTTTAATAGATTTCAACCAAGATGTATGATTTTAGGATTTAACCAGTTATGGGGGAGGGGGTGATGTTTTGAAAGTTTTGGGAATAGGTCTGTAGACCTTGTAAATACAGCCTGTTTATCAGCTGAGCATAATGATGCATTCACTTAGAAATTTCAAAAAAGAACTTGTACATAGAATTTTGTTTTACTGGTTAATTCCTAATAATTACTTTGAAATCTTGGTTTACTTTTTTTTATTCAGGTTGTGATCAAGATTCCCCAGAAGAATTCATAAGAAGATAGCTTCAGAAGATTTGTTTAGCAGATTGATTCATTGACAAGCAGATTCATGTCAATTGAGAGACTATCTGATGATTGATTACTTCTTAATCATTATATCCATCTTGCCAGGAATGTCTTTATACTTTATATAGATCAGTAGTATTCTAGTATCAGCTTTGATTTACATGGAAATACAAAAAAAGTATATTCACAACATTTGCTTTGCTTTTTGAATAGTTTTGAAAATGTTTTGTAAAGTATCTTTGCAAGAGCAACTCATTTTTAAATCATGCACAGGAAACTGTTTTTCTTTGTGGTTTTTTTTTTCAGACCTGCTTCAGTTAAAATTAAAACTTGTCAGGTATAAATTGAAAAGAACACAGACTGACAGTATTTTAATGCAGAGGCTATTTTTGTTCAGTAGCTTGGAAAGAATAAATGAAAACAGAAAATTTAATCCATAGGTATGTGACTCGGAATTCTCTGTAAAATTTTGAATGGATAAAAATATATATATGAATATACAATTCAGGCATGGCAATTAGGACATGCAGAATGGATACAGATAGATGACAGAATTCAACATAGAAGTGTTGAAACTGACAAGAAAAAGTACATCAAATTGACTTTTGTTTGAGGTACACTATTAGCACAGTAAATTATGTTGCTACAATCTACGAGTCACATTTGGGATAGGTATTGGAAATCCATTTTAAAAGATATCCTCCCATTTCTTGGAATTTGTATGGCTATACATTTTATTATTATCAATAAATGAGTTACAGTTTGTTTTTTTCGTTGTTGAAGAGTATTATATTTTTATTGCTTTAACATTTATTTACCATGGTCATGATGGAGAGTTGTTAAATTGTTTGAGTTGACCCTCATTGTGCTAAACTCATAAGATTAGCATTGAAACAATTTAAATACTTTGTATCCTGAATATAATTTTTTTTACAATGCAGAGATTTTTTTTTAAAATAGTGCTTTAAATAGTGCTATTCTTTCAACTGTTGTAATTGTTTTGTTTTACTTTATATGAAATTTTCTGACACATTATTGTGAAAAAGTAGTGTAGACTTGGAAAGTTCTTCAGGCTCTGACTAGAAGTTAGATTCAGGTATTATTTAAATCTAGATAGTTCTTTAACTATTTACAGTGGTTTACATTTTCCACTAAATATTTCAATTAAAATTAAATACCATAGGTACCAATTAGAATATTGTAGTAGCAACACCACAACGATATCTTTGTTTACTTGTGTTATCTTATACACGTATACAATGATAAAGTCCATACTCAGGAATACAGTACTGGATAAAAACTTCTGATTGAAGGTAGCTCATATTAAAGCTATCAGGCTTCATTATATCTGCAAAATTTTCTGCAATTGTTATGTACTAGTTAGGTGCTATAAAAGAATAAACAGCACAGTTATGAACAATTCTTGTTATTTTTCATGTACTCTTTCTCTCTCTTGAACACAGTACAGTTAAACCTGTCAATAGCAGCCATCTATGAGAAAGGGTCAAACTGGCCTATGTACACAGGTGATCTCGGCATGCAGGTTCACCTGTCAAACTTGGTTCTTGAACAAATCCCATGCACCAAATTCAATTATCATTATTATTATTGTATTATTGTTATTATTTCAAGTGTTATTGCAGGTTGACTGCCTCAGTGTGTCCTTCGGAAAGGTACTTTGCTCCCATTTCTTTGGCATGATATAGCCAATAATGTGTTAAAAGTTCCATTAAAACCACAAACATGTATTATTGTTATTTTTATTTTAGGCAATTGGCATGACTTCCTTTTCAAAGAATTCACCGTATAAATTTATCATTCATAAATTTTGGTGGAAAAAGGTTTCATTCATTGTCTATTTTTCATGTAGTACATATTTGCTTTTATATATACATGACAAAGAGGTAGCTTGTTCAGCTGCTTGTATATTGCATCTTGAGTACACCGTCTCAGAAGTAACAGACCTAGGCCAAATATAGAAATGTCAATCCAGTGATTGACAAGGTCACTTTCATTCAAATAATTGTGATGCCTTACAAGTTGAAACACTGTTCCCATCATGTATTTACTATCAGATGTCTATGATCATTCATCCTCAACTGTTTTTGCTTAATTTGGCATAGCATTCCTTGAAAATTTTGAACCAACAGAATATATGAAATAAAAACTGTTGTTTGTTCTACTGATTACTCCTTACTTCTAACAAACTGCATGGACCCAGATCTACCAGTGCATTATGTGACGGCAGATCTGGGTCTGTGCAGTTTGCAGTTGGACTCGACTTGTAAGCAAGTATTTATGGTATTATGCAGTAAACACTGATAGAAATTGTTGAATAGGTCAAATTTGATAAACTAAAGCAAATTTGGGGTAAAAGATAGTTCTATATTAATCTGTTCTGAGGATTGCATTTAGTGTAGTAATCAGCGCATCCCATAACAAAGAATTCTAATATTTAGCTTTATTAAAATTCGTAAAATAACAATGGAGAGATTGGCCAATTTAACGTTACACTAACAGACTGACTTGAGAACAGTCAATATAAACAACATAAGGCATGTTTACACATCAATTTACATGTATATACCTAAACAATGCCTTTCTTGGGAAAACAAAGGTTTCATTTCCACATTTGATATGCTTGATTGACTGCCTTAAGCTCCAACAGGCTACTGGAAACATTGGACTATTGACTGCAGAAAGCAGGTGACCATTTAATACACAACTTGTACAGAGGAAATTTGATGTGGGGAATAGTTTGGTTTAGTGGGGTTTAATGCCATTTTTCACCACATGATTGGTTATACATGGTGGCCAGTATATTTAATGGAGGAAGAACCTGGGAAAAACCACTGACCCACAGAAAACTAATGGCAAGCTTTCTCACACACCCACATTGGTAGAGCCGAGACTCAAACTCGTGCGGACAGAGGTGAGATGTGACGTGTCAATGATCTATAAAGGCAAGCATCTTAGACCACTCGGCCACCCGGAGCCCCCGATGTGGGGAAATGGAAATGGCCACAAAGACCAGGTGACCACTAAATAAAGGCGACTTAGGGCAGATTAGATTGTATGATAAACCTAACTTTGCTATTGTGGACCAAAAACAGTCATTGTCTTTTACCGTTTTTTCTTTTTGCTTTTTTGAATTTTGTGTTAATTGCTCCTTAGATAGATGACAGATGATGTCATTTATTTTTGCATGTAAAAAAAAAGCCTAAAAGTTTTCAGTAAATTATGTTTCTCTGAGAATACCTACCCAAATCACATTAACATTAGGAAATAACCTCCACTACCTCTGAATCCAGCCCCTTGCCCTGCTATGTGACCACTCGTATCCTGGTTATTTACCAGTTTAAGATTGAGCAAAATCTAATTTGTGGGGAAGGGTGGGATGGATTGATAGTAATATGATCGGGTAAGTATTCTTGGAGAAACATAATTTACAAAAATATTTCCTTTCTCCATTGAAGACATTAGCCAATCACATTAACATTAGGAGAATAGGTATGAGGAGTAGGAGGAAATGTATGAGCATCCAACCTCTACCCACTTCACCCCTAGGAGCACAATGACTGCTCTACTGAAAGGATTAACTTCTAATGTCAAGGCAGCACAACTGAAGGCACTGACAGGGTTCATACAGATCAGGAGAACTGAAATTCAATGACTTTTTAATGACCAGTTTTCCATGACTACTCTTAGTATCAAGTGTTCTACTTCCAGATACAAGAAACAAAATAAACACAAGATATAAATAGATGTAATTAAATATGAAACGCAAATGGTAATAAAGTCACTGTAACTGCACCAAAATATTAAACACTGCTCCTTAGCTCCTGTACTTTCTCCTCCACTGCAACTCGAGTACTTTCACTTGATCTTCTTTCTCTTTTCCTTTTCTTCTGAGTTGATTGGACTGAGACATTGGTGTGATTGTCCCTTTCTTTTCTGCTTCATCTGCTGCCTGGAAAAGGCTGCTGACATCCATAATATTTCAGTCTTCAGCACATCACTGCTTTGCATGAAACCTGTCACCAAAACTGCTCCTCCATTATCAGTCGTTGAATTTGTAGAACCCACTGACAAAGTTGAAACTGGCTTTTATGATGCCAACGACAGTGATGACAGAGAATTAAATGACGTTTGCGCTGATCCTATGAATGCTGACATCAAAACAGCAGGCTTGTGTTTTTTCATTAGTTCCAACTTCAGGCAGCAATGCCCATTCCTGCAATATCAATGTTTTTCTTGCACACTACGCAAAGCACTGTGTATTTCAAGGTCGCATCTTTTCTCAGCCACTTAATGAAGTCTTTGTCTTGCAGCCAACTATTGCTGAATGTGCACTTTCCAAAGATTGCTTGTTAAAAAGGCTCTGTTGCTAATGAATCGTCCTTGCTTAGCGGAAACACATGGTGAAGTGAAAGAGTGCGCATGCATTAACTACATCACATAAAAGGGATGCTATGCACAAGGTCTGATTACTTCCCATGAATTCTGATAATGGCAGAACGACTAGCAGATGATGGCAAAGTCAAACTGTACTTCCAATTCTTGCACAACGTTAAGTAAATGACTCAAAAGCAATATTTTCCATCATGTTTTATTTTTCAGCAAAATCTCTCAAATTCAAGGACTTTCAATGACCTAGGTGAAAAATCGATGACTTTCAAGGCCTTGAAATTAGGTGTTCATTTCTTAATTACTTTCAATGACCTTTAATGACCGTGCGAACCCTGATAGAGAATGGCCTTCATTTTCCAGAAGATTGATGTGAAGAGCCTTCTCTTGTACCATCCACTTGCTACTGACTGTCGAGAAGCATAGTAGCATGCCCTCCAACAAGACAAACTGGCATCTGTAAAAACTAACTTCCAGCTCGGGGGCTTCCAATTGTATTCCTGCCGGTAGCCACTCCCTGCCTTGCCACTGAAGCAGGAAGTGTTTGATTTCAGTCTAGATCATAAGCTTGTGACCTAAACAACCCAAGCTCAGGTGCCACTGTGCTAGAGGGCCATATGCAGAGGGCACTTGTAACTGTGGCCAAGATGGCAAGTCTGCCGCTGCATTCAGCAGGACAAAGAGTTGAAGAAACTCTCTTGCCATAATGTATGTCCTGGTGGACTATGTCTCCGACGCATAGATGATAGTTAATGCATTTGAAAGAAGACAAACCATGTTGAGTTTACTTAGAAACTCCATACATAGATGAACAAAATGCAGAGATGGGACAAGGTCCTACTTCTCCACATTGAATATCCACCCTAAATTGCAAAGGAGGAAGAGAAGATTGTTCATATCCTGAACTAAAACCAAACTTACCAAGTGTTTTTACATAACATCGTCCAAGTATGCTGCTATCGCTGTGGAGGAGGACATCCTAAAGTGGGATATGGTGCAGTCCAAAAAGCTGCAGTTGAGGCCAAATGGATGGCTTGGAATTGGTACACTTCTTCGTGGCAGCTGAAGCGAAAGAACTTGCAAAATACTGTGTCAATAGGTATATGGAAGTATGCATCGGACAGATAAAGACTGATCGTGCATTTGTCATGCCGCACCAACAGCCGAATGGCTCAAATCTATGACTGGTCTCAATTTCCTGTTGGCTTTCAAGACCAGAAAAATGTGCCCTGCAAAAGTTAGGGGCATACAGCCCCCTATAATTTGCCTGGCAACAAAAAGGTTGCTGCTGCTGAGAAGTACCCCTGTAGTCTTTTTGGTGATGATCATTCCTTCTCTAATACAACCCCTGATGAGGTAGGGGCTTGCAAGGTAAGCTTAAGTGGCAACTCCTGTGCCAACTGATTTCTCACCTCCTCAATACACCCTCCAAACAAAAGGGAGGAACAGAAAGAGAGAGAGTGCAGGGTTGCTGTATGGTGGGGTTTGAGGGAAGATCACAAAAGAGCATCTCCTTATCAAGGCTGCAGGAAGCACCATCATGTGGTGAGTCGCCTTGTTGACCACCTTGGAAATATGGCAGCTAGACAGACAAAAGATCGCTAGCAGCACTAAGTCAAATAAGGAGAAAGTCAACACGACATTCCTCACCAACTCTAATATGGCAACTCTATATGTCCATCTTATAACAGAGGAGGGCAAACATGTTAATGGCAGTTATGTCTTTATCTATACTAGGCACATCCAACTGGTAATCATCAGTATGTGAAATATCAGTGGGGTGAGAAAGTTGCAGGCAATTGACTCGCAACCGACTCCCCAAAAAGAAGGCCCTCGAATTACTATGGTCACGAATCTTATCCAAAAGACTAGTAATTTCGGCAATGTTCACGGTAAAATTTTAAAAGATGGATGGTATTAACTACCAGAGGAGGAAGGCATTCAGGAAGCAGCAACATTCTGTATATTTCTTCTATTCCCACTTCAAAGCAGAATTTTGTCTGTTCCATAGCTGGGTCGGAATGTTCAGGGAAGTCTGTGTCATCCTCCTTGTTGACAGGGAGTTTGTCCTCCTGCACACCCTGTGTCCAAGGATGTAACATGCTGCATAGCAGTGACAATGCTGTATCACCATGTATAGTATGGGCCAGATATACTAGCAGAGCCGGAGGTACTGTGTCCAGTATGGAACATGATACAGCTGGAGATATTGGTCTTGGACAGGTGGCACAAATTGTGAGGCCAGTCTGCCATATGGTGTCAACAAAATGTATCTGGTTGGTTCTATCAATGTTGGAACTGTTGACCAACGTGTGGTTTGCCAGTCTGAAATGATAGTTATGCCTTCCAAACTCGAATACCGGTTGGCCAAATGGCTAGACTGGTTGGTCGGCAGCAAGAACAGCGTAAACATATGGTATATGACTTGAACACTAAGCCAGCCAGCGAAGTGAGAATGTAATCCCACATGCCCTGTTTCAATGGCACTAAGGCCATGCACAGGCAATAGCAGAGGTTATTTCTTAATGTTCATGTGATTGGGTAATTTATTCAACGGAGAAATGTATATACCCTAATACATGGAATAATGGTTCATTGTAATCAGAATTACTAAAATGACCATCATATGTCCAGTAAAAATTTTTATTGACATATACACTTTATTGGCATCATACTTATATTTAGTTTCCCATACATGAGCTGCATAAAGGTGAAATGTGACAGGCTATATTCTACAGAAGGTGAAATGTGACAGGCCATATTCTACAGAAGGTGAAATGTGACAGACTATATTCAACAGAAGGTGAAATGTGACAGGCTATATTCTACAGAAGGTGAAATGTGACAGGCTATATTTTACAGAAGATAACAGAAAGATGGATAGAAGAAACTCTACAGTAAATTTATAGGACACAACGTTAATATTGGTATGCTTGCTATAATCAAGTCACCCAGATGCTCTTTGAACTAGTTTCTAAATTATGAAAAATGTAAGCGACCTTCTGACAGTCATTTCATGTTGTAAATGAACTAGTTCATTGAACATACTTACCAGTTGTTCCATATGATTGCAACATTTTGGTTTCCAAACATGTTTGTCTGAGAGCCATGGTCATGCTATACCATTGTTTTGGTAGGTCTTAAATAAATGAAAAATGGCACTAATTTGAAGCAAGTTTATATTACTGTGAATAAATTCTGTTGTCATGGCATTCCAAATATTTGTGAGTTTTGTTGTTGCAAAACACAAATAAATAAAACTATTCATGACAACAATTTTAAATCCTCCCACAGGCCAATGAAAGCAGCTGACAGACATTGCATGATATCATGTACATATTGACTGATACTGCATGCCGTCATGGAAATGTGTTGCACTGCATCACGTGTGTTCTATCCCGTGCCACTAAAAATAATTCTTATTTTATTGTGATTGCCAAGATTCTGTTAGCTAAAACACTTTCATTATACTAAAAATTTAAAACTCTTAGCAAATCAGAAATTTAAATTTTTAGGAAAATGTAACAGTCATCTACAAAACTTTTTAAAATCGAAATATTGCAGATGGCCAATCTATAAGTTGTTCCCTACACTCAGTGAACTCTAAGAGAGATTACAACTTCTGCTTTGCAAAATAAATGAAAACAACACAAAGTAACAAGGACATAATTTTACTTCTAAGTGCCCATTGGTCTCGAGTTTGTCTTAAATGATTTTGCATTGGAAATACAGGTGGACAATCAAACATTAATAAGGCTGAGTATAATGATGATTTCTATCAAGCTTGTATTTTTGAAATGGCCAACTGGATGTATGTTAGTACAAGATACTACTATTAAACACATATTCTTGTCTGATTAAATTTTTATTCATTTTTGGCAATAAATGAAAACAAAAACTTCACAGAGACTGAGTAAATACATCATCGATGTAAATAATAAATATGGTGGATTTATTTTTGTTTTCTGAACCTTATCACAAACAAGGGTAAGTAAGTTTAGTAGATACCCACATAAAAATATGAATAAGATCCATGTCCCATTTTAATGGCATAAACTGTCGCTACAGTTGACGTTTTAAATTTACCAAACAGTTTACAATCTTTCTACACTTAAAAAAACACGTAACAGAAAATTGTTATTAGGCTCAATATTACTCCATTTACAAAAATATATAGTAAGTACAACTCTGTCAAAATGAAAAATTTCCTATATGTGAAAATTAAATAAACATTCTTAAAATACATTGGTTAAAATGGCAAGTTTAAATTATTGACACTGTGATAAATCATCACACCCAATAAAATGTAAAACAGAAACAAAAAGCTGGTCACAGTCTGCGTGTCTAGCATACTCCTGAGCTTTTGTTAAATTGGTGTTGTACACATCAAGATGTATCCACATACCAAGTTATATTTCTTTTTGACCAAATGTACTTGAGAAACTGACCACATAAATAGCATTAAAACTGAGGTGAGTCTAGGATGAGGACATACAGCTGTCAAAGTGATCAACTATGTAGAGCTTCTGACAAGGCAAGCTAAACAAAAATTTTGATCATCTTACATAATGGACATCACAAGGCACTAGCTTTAAGGCACCAACAATTTAAACCTCTTTTATCTTTTTAAGCTAGCTGTCTCCACTTTACTGAGAAAAAAATATAACTGCTCCCCCAGTCTGACCAGATGCTCTTTCTTATTGGGTGAGAAAAAAATTATTTTTAATAAGGAGTAAAAAAAAAACAACATCTAGATGGAAAAACCCAGTCCACCCTGATAGCAGTGTACCAGTCTCTTAATTATCTGGAGAGCAACCATCTACTGAGTACTTATCATATATACTCACATAAACATTGTTCCAATTGCAAATAACAAAGACCATGATCTGCCATCACATAATTCGCTGGCACATCAGGGTCTATGTTGTTTGTTATACTGATTTCTGCTAGTGAACTGCATAGACCCATATCTACCAGTGCATTATGTGATAGTAGATCTGGATCTATGCAGTTTGCAGTTGGATGCAACTTATATGTGAGTATATACAGTAGTATTCATTATTAATCAGGTAGTATACAGCTGCCAATCACAAATTGGCTGATCGTTGAACCCAGGTTTTTATTATCTGATGGGCGACAGCTTGTTTTGGTGGGATGAAGAAACCCTGAGTATGCTGATGAGTCATCATCTGAACCACTTCTGGCCTTGTGAACCATCGGGCATCTTCCAATTCATCCTCATCAACCTGGATTGTAAAAGAACCATAAAATTTATAAAGCATATCAGTTTACTTTCTGTATATTCATTGTGTTTTGTCGGGTATCAGTTTTCATGTGGTTGCTGCAACCACAAATATAAAGACCCAACGAAAATTCTTCTTCTTTGGAAACAACAGGATTCCTTCCAAATTCCATAAATATAAGTAGCAATGAAAATGTTATTTTCCTGCAAAACCATGAAAATCTGTACAAAGAAAAATAAATGAATACACAGTATTGTACATCAATTATACAATACTATAGTTCATTCAGCTCAGCATCAAGAAAGATATCTGCAGTAAATTTTCACATGAGCATCTCGAAATGTAGCTAAAATTACCCAATTCGTTTAGAGCATGAATGATTTCAATACCATTTGTACTGACATACCGAGCAACACCACTCATTCGATACATGCTGATAAAGTGTGGTCTGTGTACATGTAATCTGCCATGTTGGTCTTGAGATATGGAAGAGTCCATTTTTATACAGGACTGAGCAGTTTTGGGAGCCATTGCATGCCACAGGTAAACTGTAAACAAACATTGTCTACTCATTAGACAAATCAAACTATAACCAGTTATTAAGTAGAAATTTAAAACAGTTTATGAAAACAAGGTGATGTAGACGATGTTTGTTTACCTGTGGCACCTGAAATGGACTCTTCCATAGCTCCAGGACCAACATCGCAGCTTACATGTATATAGACCACTCTTTTCCAGCATGTATCAAATGAGAGGTGTTGCTCTGTATGTTGATACAAATGGTGTTGAAATCATTCATGCATGAAATGAATTAGGTAATTGTATCTACATTTCAAAATGCTCACATGAAATATCACTGATACAGATGCGGATATCATTCATGACGCTGAGATGAACGAACTATAATTACCTGTACTTATACAATGTAACCTAGATGACTCAGATGTTGAGGTGGAAGAAACAATTGAATTTGGATTTTTTTTAGACCATCTACCCTTTCACATGTCAGCAACTGGGATCAAAGCTGAGACTGCAGAGGTACAAAGTCAGCACATTTCCATTGCATTGTCAAAGCCTCACACATGGAATCTGCAGTCATACTGCTAGTTATTTGAGACTTGATGTTACATTATATAAAAAAAAAACTTTCTTCTTTAATATTTGTTTTCTCATCTGAGCACTAGTAAAGCTTACATGATGCACTGTTTGGTCAAAATATTGCACTGGAATGATAAACCAGTATAATCAACAATTACATAGCTCACCTCTACTTTCACTAGTCTCCAGTAGCCATTGTAAACATTATCATGCAGAGAATAAATTCAGATTGAAGTGATCTTGGCCCCTTTTCCAATGAAAGATTTTTTTGCAATCTATTATCTTTACATTTGAACTTTTAATCATTTTAAAACTTAAAATCTGAACTTTTAATTGGCACTATTTGACCAGTATTGTGAAACCACCTACCTACCTGCCCACCCACCTACCTACCTACTCTGACAGGTATAAAAGACACAAAAGAATAAAAAAGAACGATCTTTTCTATCATATCAAAGTAGAGGTAATAGGTTAATAATAAATAGACTAAAGTTATTTGTATATTCATTTTTTAAAACCATGTTCTTAAAATATGCTTGAAAAGCTGTTATCATTGACTACCCCTAGAAGCCAGAAGTTATTGGGTGAAAGTCACAGGCTTTGAGTAACTGTGGAGTGACAGCCAGCAGTACATAGTTCATGCATAAATAATTACCTTGATTAACCGCAGGTGAGGCCTCACATGAAAAGCATGTGGCATGCAGACCACTCACCTAATTCCTATACTCATTTACATGGAAAGTTTACCATTGAATAAACATATTTATTCCTACTTCTAATGGCCTTGATCACAAAGGCCCTTCTGAGTAGGGTAGGATGTATACAGGTCTAGCATGGGTGAATCGATGTAATCATAAACACAAATACTTAACTCATGTTAGTAAAGTATAAAATGAAGGTCACAGTGACCATCTTTGGTTTTAAGGGCATTGTATTAAGAGAGATGCATCCAATTATCAAGTTTCATGACTGGAACATAAACAGCACCCAAGGAATGAACTTTAAACACAAAATTTGAACAAAGTCACTGAGTATGAAAAATAGGTCACAGAGACTTCTTTTGGCAAAAAGGATATAGAACTTACCAAGATGCATCCACTCACCAAGTTTCATGATTCTAGGTAGGAGAATATGCCAAAAACTTGTGTGGTCATGAGCTAAATGCAAAAACTTAACCAAAGGCAGTAAAAGATGAAATATAGGTCACAATAAGCCTCTTTTGTTGTAAGAGTGAAGTAGTAACAAAGATACATATCATCATCATTTTTATTATTACAGCATGAACAATCCTGAGAAATGAACATCAAACACAAAAATTGAACCAAGTCTGTGAAGCATAAAATATAGTCGATATTGACCTACTACTGAAATGAGGTAGTACTCATGATTTTATATAGGATAGTATGCACAGAGTATGCTTAAAAAAAATCTATGTGGTCATGAGCTAAATGCAACAACTTAACCTAAGCCAGTAAAATGTGAAATACTGGTCACAGTGACCTTTTTTGGTATCTGTGTGGTACTAAAAAAGATGTGCAGGATTACCTAGAAGTACAGCAATAACAGTAAAAATGTCAAACTGAACCAAAGTCAGTGAAATGTAAAATATTGGTCACAGTGACCTACTTTTAAGATGAAGGTGTAGTACTCATCAAGATGCATCTCCCCATCAGTTTCATGATTCCATGTATAACAGTATTTGTACAGTGTGGAAAACACCTGAGCTAAACACAAAAACTTACTTGAGAATCTACACCTAATGTACATGTACCAATTTAGCCCCCTCAGTCCCATCCCCTGAAAGTAGGTGCTATGAAACCCACTCAAGATTGCTGTCTAGGACCTGGGAAGAATGAATGGTTGACATATGTATATGCTTTTATCTGCGTGGATGCCGACACCAGGTGTAGTTTAATAGCTTACCTCTACGTTGCAGAAGTGAGCTAAAAATTGCATATTGTCGCTCTAATTCCTCACATGAATACACATTTAATTCTTTCCAAAATACAGCTCCAAAATTTGGTTGGTTTTGTTTTTTCTTTTTTTATTACTTTTAAAGCTAGGGAATCTACTCCAACATGATACTGGTTGAACATTTGGACGTGGCAGAGTTACTGCTTATACCGAGTTATGCCTAAATAATGTATGGACAAAACATTTGTGAAAAATATTGAAGAATGAGGAAGAAACAGTGACTTACATTTTGTCTTCCCCATAAGTAATGTTATGAAATATATGTTTCAGCTCAATTTTTGTAATACAGACTTGTTTAACATCATTTAAAAAAAAAAACTTCTTTGCATTACGTTTGTGCATATTCAAGAATTTTGAGATCATACCAGGTCTTTAATTTTTGTGGTTGTTGCATAAGCTATACAACCCAGCATGAGGGATGCAGGGAAGGGCCAGGGTTGACTAGAATGGTACTCTATCTTCTCCACAATCACACCCGTTTCTTCTTCTGTTTCTCTGCGACAGGTGTCTTCGATTGTCTCCCCTGAAATTTGATGTACACTTTTTTAAAAAGATTTGATAAACTATGTGTTTGTAATAAAGTTTTTGATTTTTTAAGATCTAAAGAAAATAAATTGTCTTGATTGACAAAAATTTCACAGAATTCTATGTCTTGCCTCAGCTGTGCTGGTGAAGGATCCTAAAATAACTAGAGCAAGATAAAAGGTCCCTGTAACCTACTTTTCATGAGTGTGCATTCAGGTATTCGACTTCGAAAGACATTGTTATAGTAAATTATGTTTCCTTGAGAATATTCACCTGATCACATTAACATTAAGAAAATAAACTCCGCTACATCCCAAATCCAGCCCTCCCGAAAAGACAAAAATTTGTCTTTTCTGTCTATATACCACATAGACAAAGGGAAGAAACTCTTATCCATAACCTTCCCTTGGCCACCGCTAGGTAGTGCCAATTTTAAGCTGAGTGATATATCAACTTAGGATGCTTGGATTAGCAGGGAGGTTGGGAGGGTTTTATTATAATGAGATCAGGAAAGTATTCTCAGAGAAACATAATTTTCTAAAATATCAACTTTCTCCTTTTAATACATTCCCTGATCACATTAACATTAGAAAATTGGTAAAATGAGGGAATACAGAGCATCCTACCCCTACCAAGGGCACCCATTGAGGGAAGAATGACTGGATTCCCAATATGAAGGATAGCCCACTCTCATAACTTGACAGCAGCACAAACAATGGTCACATGATCTGTGACAACTATACCTGGCTAAGATTACAATTACTGAACTGTTCTTACCAATAAATTTTACAGATGAATCCAGTGAAAGCACAAAACTACTGCCCATAATGAGGCCATGCTGATGTCCACTGGGTCTGGTGGTCATCTGGGCAGCAGCCCTGCAACCACCAGATTCAAATCTTGTCTGCCGAAGCTGAATCCCAGAGATAAAAACTTGATAAGGTTGGCTGTGCATGCCTGCTAACAGCTTCTATTATGTCTAGGATCAAAACGTTACATTCAAAAGTGAGGCTGGCAGAGATTGTTCTAATTTCATGAACTGAAATCTTTGTGTAGCAACTCTGATCGTTTGAAACTTCAGAGTATGCTGAGTGTATAACCCACTTCAGCCATGATGATAGGGCTTGAGGAGTGATATCCTCTTTTCCGGCCTTCACTGGGAGGAAAGATCGTTTTCTCAGGCTACTTCTATCAACGTATTTATCAAAGAGAGGGAGTGCATGATGACTCTCTCAATGCCCAATAACAGCAGCCTATTCTTGGCTACAAAGCCTGGTTGTGTCATTAGGACCGCGGAACCATCCGATCTGAACTGTTTGATAGTTTGGGTCCACTGAGAGGGCATGTAACCTGCTCAACCTGCGTGCAAAAGCTAAACCTGTCAGAAAGCATGTCTTGTATAACAGTTGTTTCATCAAGGTTCTGCCTAAAGGCTTATATTGATCTGGATTGAGCCATGTGAAGACCCATGAAATTCCATTCTAGAAACTAAGTGAGGGATTTTGGTCAGTTCAAGTCAAAATTGGCTAGTAAGTCTGATGGATCTTTATAATGACCAATATCCCCTCTACCATGATGTATGAAAGTGTTGAACATCATTAAGTGATAGCCAGTGATAGTATCCGGGGCCAATTTTTGTCTCCTCGAACAACCAGAGAAAAAAAATCAGCCAGCTGTGGGTTTAAGGCACTCAAAGGGTCAATGTTGTTGACTTTGCACCAGTTTCTGAACACATGCCACTTTCCCTTGTATGCCCTCAAAGTGGAGGGCTCTCTAGCTCACAAGATTCTCTCCACAATCGAAGGGTGAAATTCCTTTCTTTGTAGAGCTCTCCCAACAAGAGCCAGGCGTGAAGGAGCTGGTCCGGACAGGGATGAAATATCTGTGACTTCAGCTGTTTGAGGAGGTTCAGCTTTGCCCAGATTTTCCTGGGCACGTCTACTGTTAGATTAAGTAGACAGCTGACATAGGACTTTTTCCACATGAGAGGGGATATCAAAATCGGTTTGCAGTTCTGACCCCTCAATTTCTGTATTATTTCTGTACCAGGACCTGGGAGGCAAAGGTCCAAAACTCCTCCTTACTGACTGATAGTGCATCCACAGTCCAGGCTTCTGGGTCTGGGACCGAAGAGACAAAAGTGGTCAGTTTGTGATGCCACCTTGTCGCAAAAAGGTCTATCATCGAGCACCCCAAAAGCGCACAAATCTGATGAAAGATTGATTGACGAATGGACCATTCTGTATGAAGGATCTGGCCCTGTCTTGACAAAGAGTCAGCCAGGACACTGGGCCTGCTGGGAATGTGTCTGATATGTATGGTTATATTTAGCTGTCAGCACCAGTGTAGAAACTTCCAAACCAGAATGCATAGGTCGAGTGATTTGGAACCCCCATCCCTGTTTGAGGAAGTAGGCTACAACCACCGAATTGTCTGACATGATAAGGACTACTTTCCCACAGTCCTTCCAGACATGAAAAGCCTTGATAATAGCCATCATTTCATGAAGGCTGATATGATGAGGTAATCCCTCCGGACCCCACATGCCACTGACAATGTATGTCAAAGCATGGCAACAGGTGGGCTCCCCAACCTTATGAACTGGCATCCGTAGAAACCGTAATTTCCGGTTGGGAATTTTCCAGCTGAATTCCTGCTGTGAGTCAATCTTTGTTGCACCACTGATGCAGGAATAATACTACCTCAGTCATGTTCCTGAATTTGTGATCGAGTCTACTGGAAAAGGGGCACCACTTGGACAGCAGGGTCTTCTGCAATGGGCGTATGAAAAGCTGGCCAAGCAGAATCAGATCAGTTATTGCACTGAGCAAGCTGAGAAGTTGCAGGAACTCTCACGTTGTAATCCACTCCCTGTTGAAAATCGACTCTGTGAGTTCGATAATCCGTAACACGCATGCATGAGAGAGACAGATGATGTTGAGATTGCTGATGAACTCCATGCAAAGATGGACAAAACACTGAGATTGGTCAAGATCTGACTTTTCCAAGTTCACTGAATAGCCTAGGTAACCAAAAAGGGACAAGAGATTGTTCCTGCTCTTGACCAGAATAGAACTTACCATGTTTTTTTGGATATGCCACAGTCACTGTTGACGAAGTTTACCAGAATAGGGTAATGATGCAGTTGATAATTTTTGTGAACACCCATGGACTTATGTTGAAATCAAATGAGCACAGAAAACTGATATATTTTTCCTTGATAGGCAAACTAAAGGAACTTGTGCATGGCTGGGTAAATAGGGACATAGAAATATATGTTAATCAAGTCTAGACTGATTGCCAATTCATCCCTTTTGATGGAAAGTCTGATTGACTGAGCTGTTTCCATCTTGAACTTTGGCGCTGCAATGTATTGTTGAGCTGGTTGAGGTCGATGATCGGCCTGAGCTTTCCGTTGGCCTTTGACTCTAGAAAGATCCTGGAATAAAACCCTGGAGAGTTTGGTTTCCAAAAAATCTCCACCGCCTGCTTGTTGTGTAATGACCTGTTCTCCTTCAGTATCATTTCGGCTTTCTCCAAATCTGATGGATTGTCCATCATGAAAGGAAAAGATGAAAGGAGAGGGGGCTGGACAAATGAAATCCTAAGCCCCTCCAAAACAACTTGGATCGGCCATTTGTTTTGCTAAAATAGGTCAATCCAACGCTGATGGAAATGAAGGAGTCTGGCACCAACAGGAAGGCTGTATGTGGGCGGTCAGGGTGGTGAGTCAACAGCAGTTGTTAGGAGGCTTGGGGAAACTGAAACCTTGTTTCTCATTCCCTTATTAAACTGCCTCTTAAATTGAGGAGCCTGTTGTCTCCTGAAATTTTATTGAGGTCGAAACTGTTGCTGTTGCTGGGCAGTATTAGGTCTCTTTTCTCTTTGCTGATGATTAGTTCTCCTTTGAGGCTGAGAATGATTCGATCTGAATGGAAGCAGTAGGCACAGCAAATTGAAGGGTCAGTTCTTGTGCTGCCTGCCTCCTCACTCCTCTATCCCATTGCTTAATAATAATGGTGACCCAATGGGTGTTGCATGGAGTGCCAAGAAATTCTGTGACTGGAGTGATGATGAGCGAAGATAGGCATCTCATCTCACCAAATGTAAGTTGGCAGAGACTGTCAGAGCATTAGCTATAGAATGGTGTGCAGCCCTGTTAATGACCCTGGCGATCCCAGCTGTTAATTCCCAGGCATGATTGGTATCAGCTTTTCGGCAATCTAAAAAATGGCTAGCGATGCTAGGTCCAACATTGAAGATGTTGCCACGATATTACAAATGAGCTTTGAGGTACCGTGAAAGACACTCTTGTCCACCTTGTAGAACAGTGTGGAAGTCATGTTCACTGCTGCAATGTTCTTATTTAGTAAGCTCTGTGGTAAAAGCATCCAAATGCGTTCTATACCAGCATGACAAAAAAGTCACTGATAGTTGGCTTTCAGAGAAAAAGACTTTAGAATTTCCCAGGTCACAGATTTTATCTGACAGTCTGAAATTTCCTTTATTTTTGCTCACTGCAGCAGTAGGTGGAAGGAGGGATGTTCCTCCTTGTCTTCAAGGTCTACTGATGCCTTGACCTTATCGCCCTAGCTCGCAGTTAGCAGTGGCAGACATTTCGAAGCCTGCAACACTTGGTATATTTCTTCGACAGCTGCTCTGAAACTAAACTCAGTCTGTTCCATAGTTGGAACTGAGTGTATTAAGGCATCAAGATTATCCCCACACACACTGTGTGGGTCATCCTCATCAGGGCCTACATCCATATTTGTGTAAAACTTTCCCGGTGTTATAGATGAGGCATTGCCATCAGCCCTAAATGTATCATGGCATCGCTCCAAAGGATACGCTGTAAATAAATTACTCGCTAGTGAGTTAGCTGAATACGTTTTGCTAGTATAAATGACCGGAGAGTATGATGAATGGCTGGAGAATGGTCAACTCATTTGCCAGCTGGCCAGTATGCATGGTTGTTGGTTGGGTGGTTGGTTGGATGGCCAGTTTCAGAACTGCCTGTGCAGAAGATGTGGTAAAATGGATGGAATGGTCAGTCTGATCCGCATGTGACTCCACATACCATGGCACTATCAGCCGGTATGTGGCATGGCTAGCCAACATGACAGATCTTTAGTCACTAGACAATAGGTATGGCCGGCTGGCATCGAACAGCATGAAAGAATGTTGAAATGGATCATCAAGACTCAATAAAAACTCCATGCACCTGGACTAGAGGTCTGAAGGCCATGCTCGGACATGCGGGGGGACTTACCCCCAATGGGCTGCCTAGATATATTCCCCCATAAGCTCCAAATTATCCACTGAGGTTTTGCAACTGCATAGTCACTTGCAGCACCAGTCAACACATCTGCAGCTCTAACAGCATCTGGGAATAATTCAAGGATGGGAATTCAGCAGCCCCTTGTTCCTCCAATTCTGCTTATGTAACCGTCGCAGTCAGTATCATACATCTAATTTTGGACAAGAGGGGGGACCATGGTGACATCCCCCACTATGCTCACAATCAATGCCATATTCGGTGAAGGCTCAATAGGTCACACTGTTCAGAACGAGACTTTACATGTTTCTCCTTGTTTTTGATGCTTTTTTGCAACACCGTGGATCAGATTTTCTGACCATAAAAGCACACATTGCAAGTTGAGGATGAAGAACACTTTGTACAAGCGAGGCACATCTTGTGTGTGTCCTCACTAGCTTTACGTTTCTTGCATTTACTGTTTAACTGAAATGACAAGAATGACAAAAAATAGGAACAAAAAATCTGAAAGTGTTCACAAAGTTACAATAACAACACTCCTTATTTAAATGAGTGGAAATATATATGTAGCATATGCTAATAACAATCAACAAACACGTACCAGCGATACAGTGTTGGAGCGCAAAGTCAACACTGTGTAAAAAAATTCACATAAATATGGATCAAAAGTCAAAAATAATGATTACCACATGTAGTAAAAATGTTACTACACTTTAATATACCAACTTTCTGGATAGATAACTTGAAATCACAAAAATATTCAAAGGATTTTGGGAAGTTTTCAGAATTATGTTGATAGTACTGTAGCGAAAGCTTAAAACTGGAGCCACCTAGCAGAGGTCATGGACAAGAGTTTTCTTCCCTTTGTCTATCTGGCATACAGACAGAAAAGACAACTTTTTCATCTTTTTCAGGAGGTCTGGATTTGGGAGGTAGTGGAGTTTATTTTCCTAATGTGATTGGGGAATGTATTGAAAGGGAAAATTAATACATTTGTCAAGTTTCATTTCAGAGAATAACAACTCAATGCAAGTAGTTAATGTTATCTCTGGAAGGACTGTCACTGTGACCTAATTTTGCCAGTAGCAAGTAGCAGTCCTCAAGTTGAATGTAATCATCAAGTTTAATGACAGTAAATCCAAGTTTCAACAAAATGTAGCTAGGTGCAGAACTTAACCCTATTTGAAAACATGGTCAAAATATATTCATTCATGTATTTTTCATCTATACTAATTAGCAGGTGAAGGAACAAGGAAGTGTGGATGTTCAAGAAATGATTGACAATAAATAACGAAAACATCAGATTCAATCTTTGACTACAGTTCATGAAAATGTGCTTAATAAAATCAAATTTTTACGGAAGATGTGTTTTTCTTTTTATATCTAACAGCCATTGTGGGAATCAGAGATCAAATTTTCTATGTATTTATAATGAAGCGTATTCAAAGAATTTAACTTTTGATAGGTAGGGCACTATTGGACTAGATGGAGATATGAAAACTCTAAACATCTTATAAAAGTTAAAGATGACAAGAAAAATGAAGTTTGTTGATACTACAAGGCCCCATCTAAAGAACATACTGAATGATTTTTTTTTGGGGGGGGGGGCATCTTGTTTAACTTTTAGATTAAGAGGATCTTGGACAAGTGCTTATTGCATCTGATATTTATAGAATGAAATGAAAAATATTTAGTTATATTTAAACAAAAATGTTTAGTGGCATCATTTAATTAAGAGCTGACAAACAACTTTTTTATATTTTTTTTACATTTCATTTATTTCGTGTGAAATGAGCACATGTAAGATGATACTTTTCATCAAATGACAGAAGGGGCAAGCAAGCATATTACAGAATGAATTGTCTTAGCTTCATAATGATTCATCCCAAGTATGAAGAAAATCCATCAAAGGGTAATGGAAATAATACAAGCAAATGAAAAATCTTTAACCAAAGCATAATGCAAATTTTCTATGACTGTGACCTTGAGCTCAATGTCATAGGCACGAGTGAGCATATTGTAGAATGAATTGTCTTAGTTTCATAATGATTAACGCCAAGAATTATAAGAATCTATCCAGGGGTTTAGAAAATATATGCAAATGAAAAACGTTAACAAAAACCTTAACGAAGCGTTGATGATGATATCACTGCCACCAATGGAAACATGACAGCTACGTTTTGCTTCCACTATTGTCAGCTCAACAAAAATGTTTAGTGGCATCATTTGAGTTACATTGGACACCTCAGAAATAACAATGGTGTCATGACATGACATTCAACATGTGAAAATATTGACAAAATTAAATGGGTTAAGAAACATCACATTAAAAAATTTTTGTATGTATACGACACAAGAGGTATACTTTCTATGTCAGTTATATGAACCCTGATCATACAAATTAGCAGCTAATCCCAATTAATGGCATGTGCTAAAAACTAAAACCTATCATGACTTATTTTCCCTTAATCATCAGAACTCAAAATCATATGAAGAGTTTCTACTGTTAAAGCTCCCACATAATTTACTAGTGTCTGATGATTAATTCAGATAATCATTGGGAAAATTCCTTGCTTACCTGGTTCCATGAAACCAGCCAGACAAGACAACATCTTGGCAGGAAAGGTTTTCGTCCTTCCCAGAAGGCATTGTTTCCCATCAGGGGAGACAACCAGCATTATCACAGAAGGGTCAGCCCTGGGGTGACAGGTGTTGTGTACACCTGTGAAAGAAAAAAGAAAATCAATTTAACGCTATCATCGTCATGTATGAGCAAGACATGGTCACTTTTTAAATCTTTCGATAGTACTTTTCCAGTGACATTATTATCATCTGTACAAGCAAGTAAGTGATTTCAATTTTAAATTGCTAATTTAAATTTATTTTTAAAAAAAATAAATAATCAAAATTAGCACTTTAAATCTTAGTTGCAGAGACTAAAGGCTTCTTTTGCTGGAATTAAGTTAACATTACTTATTTTAAAATATAGTCAATTTCTACTGATGGTATTCCATCACTCACCTCTACCATTTGCTTGAAAACTACATGTATAGTGTACAATATACATGCACAGAATTAATAGATTTTATTTTGATTTTGGATTTATGTCACCCCAATAAGTACAGAATTATCAGGTCTAAGTTACACACCAATGATAAAAACATTCAGAGAATGCATTACTATGACACCCCTATTGTCAATGATTGACACTCAGTCACTTAAAACATTGATCACATGTGCAGTGATATCATGATTGCACGTTAATATATTTTTGCTAGAAATGTTTTTGCAAGGTCAGTAAATTATGTATATTTTCAAGACATACATTTTTGGATTGCTCACAAGAAACACACTACTGTGTAACTACTGTACTATTATTAAATTTTTGAGAATTTTGGAACAAACGTTCTTCTCTTGGTAAACCTGTTTACATGCTCTTTTTTGAAAATTTATATATTGCATATATGTGTCGAATATAAATCTTAGCAATGCTGAAAAATGAACACAATGAAATTTACTGATATACTGGGAAAAATGAACACAATGAAATTTACTGATATACTGGGAAAAATGAACACAATGAAATTTACTGATATACTGGGAAAAATGAACACAATGAAATTTACGGATATACTGGGAAAAATGAACACAATGAAATTTACTGATATACTGGAAAAATGAACACAATGAAATTTACTGATATACTGGGAAAAATGAACACAATGAACACAATGAAATTACTGATATACTGGGAAGGGTCCTGCAATTTATACAGATGCACAAGTGGTGCTGCAAAGAAGCAATGGAGGAAGTAAGTCAGAATAATAAATCTTGTAAACTTTAACCTAATGAAAACAAAACTTTTCCCCAAGATTAAAAATATTAACGCTTGAAGGCAGAAGGCAATAATGAAGTATATTAAACTACATTATGTGGACAAACAAATTTTAGTGTAGATGCAATTTGTACCCAACATTTGTTAGATGTATGTATGTAGTAGCATTTAACAGCACCTCAGCACAATATTGGCTATATGGCACCAGCTAAAGGCAAATTTAAAAAAATGTATATAATAAATGAACTGCACAAACATTTTGGAAGATAAACCCTTTGAAATAAATGTAAAAATCAAGTACACAATAAAATATATGGTCAAAATTTGTTATATAAACTGCATTACCTCGAAAAGTCTATATTTCAAAGGAAACAATGTTTGTCTGTTATCTGCATTATTTCTATTAATTGACTTTACAAACATTAACACAAATGTTCCAGGGGTCAAGCTAGACTTGAATTTTTGGGAGAAGTGACTTCTCCTTTTGGACAGAAATTTTATAAGTGTATGAATGAATCATACTCATATGCAGTGTATTCATACTTAAAAGTGTGTATGTTAAGATGGAGAGAAATATGCAATGTATTTTGGCCACATGACTTCAAAAAAGCATAGCAGAAACTATACATTATAATTAATTTTAACTGACAGGAGTACCTAGATTACAGTATTGTAATAAAAAATAGGTAAAATACTTAAGCAACTGCCACTTAAACAAAAAATTTAATTTTTTGTTTCTTCGCTAATAAACAGCAGTTGACAACATTTCTAAACTAGTTTGAAACAGCCCCTATAACATGTGCATGAGAGCACATGCACAGGTGTCTTCAACATTACAGTGTACGTCCATTCAAACCACAGTGGTCACTGATGAGTAATCTCAACTTTACAACTGCATGTTGAGGGAGCTGATTCTAAATTAAATGTGAGTCTTTTGACTGTCATTTTTTTGGTGAAGTTTTTAAAAGTATAAAAATTAAATTGCTTGTTCCAGTGGCAGTTGATTAACTATTTATACCTATTTATAATTACAATGATGTAATCTAGTTGAAACACTACTTCAGCTATTCATTGACAATGAACTGAAACATTGAAGTAACTGAACTGACACACAGCCAAGTACCAATATGATAATATGGTGCAATGCATGCCATGTAGATGCATCTATTTTTAGAAACAGGGATTTTCTTCATTTGACCACTCACTTTCTAGCTTCGTTACAACAATCCCCGAGATAGGATTGAAAATGTATGGTTTTAACATTTGTCTATGTATTCATAATAAAGTTGTGTATTGGTTGGATATTTTTTTCTTTGCTACTTTTTCTCATATTTTCACAAAAATTAGTGATGTAAGAAAACAACCATGACCTTAAGTTACAGCTCTTATCGATTCCACAACATAGCATTGTCCCATATGTTTCTGATCAACAAATTTTTATTTTTAGGCAACATTTTGTATCACATAATAGTTACACTTTAATTTCTATGAATTGTATAATTTCCTTAATTGATGTGACCAATGAATTATGAAAACAGACAATCTAATGAAGACCTACTTCCATGACACAGCGATGTTTGACATTATTACCCCTTGGCAGGTTCACTTACGGTTTCAAGCTGATTTTGTGAAGAAAATAATGCAAGCAAGGCAGTTAAAATCTTCAACATATACATTTAGAAAGTGCTTTACAGATTCTATTGCTAAAACACAAACTGTTATTTACATATAGATGATTTAGTTTCGAAACACACACAAGTTAAGTTTTCCTAATAGAAAAAGGCAAAGTTTACATTTTTTCAGTGACTTAGTGGCCCACTTTGCCTGGTAGCATGACCCCTGACGTTAAACACTAAATCCTAAAGGTCATCACTATGGCAAAAACGTTTTCTCCGTCTTGTTATCTGCTAATGCAGGTAAGATGGTCAAGAATATTCTTAAAAGAAAAACAGGCACAGCATCTTACCATTATGGCTGCGGCATTCCTTGTTATCACAGACTCTTTTGAATCCGCCCTCATCAACAGTGGTACTTGAACCACATGTGGGGCAGAAGGAATAACGATCATGCCAGGCTAACATGGACCGAGCCTCAGCAAAAATTCCTGCTACCGATGGGTCTAGCTGCAAAGCTCCGGGGTATGGTGTGAGGAAGAGACTATCTTCATACTTGTCCATGAAAATCTTTTCATCTACTCCAGTAACATCTAATGCAAATAAGGCCTGGTCATTTGATGCATCGGTGGAGTTTTTATCTTTTGTCATCACTCCCAAAAATATGCACATATTTTTAAGGTAAGATTTAATGTCATTTACATCTACTTGACATAAGGTATACTTCCAACTTTTATTTTTCTCTTTACATTTGGTGACAAAGGGCTTCAGTTCTGAAAACAGAATATACTTTGTTGTTGATTTCTGCATTGTTTCTGAAATCCAGGTCTTATCTTTACGTTTGTCTGAACATCGATTAAGGGGGTTCGGTGAAAAATAGTTCCAAAGACTTCCATCTGGGTTTATTTTGGCATTGTCTTGTAAGATTCTAGCACATTCCTTTTGGTTCCAAAACAAAGCAATGTCCATGGCTGTCTGGCCAGTGCTGTTGATATTAGTGACATCACACCTGAAACATGACATCGTTCAAAGTTTATTAAGGTAGAAGTCAGTATGAAGAGGAATGTAAAAATCAAACTCCTTTCTGTCGATGGATAGTGGACCTATTTTAGAAAGCATTTCCCCCACAACACTCCAAAACAAACTACTCCATCCTCTCATTTCTCTTTAAGTGTGATGCATTTGCTCAACTGAAAAAAGCCATAAGGGACATTTATAGTGCAGCAGTAGCAAGGTCAGTTGGCACCTCTGTGGTCCCAGGTTTAATCTCCAGTCAGTTCTAACATGTGCAACAGTAAGTTGCTGCACATATAAGGTTGGTGATTTTCTCCAGGTCATTTTGTTTCTCCACCTCCATGACCACATTATGCCAGCATCTCAGCTGTCAAGAGCAACTGTATAAGTCAGAACAAAGAATTTGTTGTGCAATTGACAAAAAATAAAGTGTAAAAATAAAAAGTTATGTGGGTTACACCTATCATACTAGAGTATACTAAATGACAAAAGTTCAAATTAACAACATATGCTCTAATCTAGGGCAGGACGATCTGGGCAATTTACAACATATGCTCTATTATTGGGCTGGGCGATCTGGGCAATTTATAACATATGCTCTATTATTGGGCTGGGTGATCTGGGCAAAATATCCACAGCATACTGTTGCTCTGAGTCTGGAAATTATATCGGGGGGGGGGGGAGGGAGGGAGTCTAGTGTACAAAGAATTTAGATTTGTTAACATATATTGGTGTTATATTATCAAAAATTTTGTTTTCTTGGCAGCACATTAGCAGAGCCAATAAAATGCTAAATCTACAACAGTATTGCCACTGACATACATCAGTAAATCAGCAAATATAAAGACATCATACAATTATCCCTATTCTACCACATTTAGGATATCTGTGTCCAAAACTAGTCAAAAATGTAGTTATCTGTGGCAATAATGGTCACAACACAATGTTGTCAAAGTTTCAATTTTTTTTAATGTCAAACCATTAAGAAAAGAATGTTACAGAATGTGCTACAATAGATAGAACAAATCTAGAGAAATTAAATGTCATTAAACAGGCCTGCCAACCCTAAAAAGATTTCAGTTAGGCAGTCTATATTTTTTTGTAAGGTAGACCAATTTTTAGTAAGGTGTAACTAATATTTTGAACTGCTACTGTCGACTTGGAAAACATGCATTTGGAAAGTTTAAAAGTTTGTTCTGATGCAGCAAAGGCAACATTATGTTCAACTAAAAACTTTGTAAAGTACACTTCAACTGTAATAACCTCCAGGTTATTTTCAGAAACTGCTGTTCTAAACCCCATGGCAGCAATCATCTCACCCGCCATGAGCAATATTCAAACTGACATGACAAAATGTTTAATTGATTGTAAATGTAATTATCACCTTTCCTTTAATTTGCAAGCATGGCCAAGTACCTGAATATTCGTTTCATACTTTTGTGCCAATTGTTTGGACTTTTAAGAGTCTGGTTGTATCCTTCACCTTTAATGTGTTTTCATTTGCTGAATGACATTTCCAGACGACGGTAGAACATAAAAGCAAAAGCTTAATGACATGGTCATTTTGCACAAACAACATAAATTTGGTAGGTTAAAGTGCCTGATGTACTCCCTGTAAAGTTAGTCTGGTTTCCTGAACAACTCCATGGAGTCTAATATGAAAACCCAGATCCAGACCAAACCCTGACAAGCCAATATACAGTGATCATATTTTCATACCTTTTGCTATTGTTCTCTAAGTCTGGATGTATTTCAGAACTGAAAATTTAAAGGAAAGTTTGTCCCTTCCCCCTAAATTAAAAAAGATTAATTTCCAAAAGAGAGGTGGGATCTATTGAAGAAATAAAGGTATTGCTTGAAAATAAGATGCACAATTTTCTTGCATTAATTTAATTTTTTCACATGATTTTTTTTTAGAAATTAGTCTGAATCCTGCAATCATGACTCCTACAACAGAGCCCATTAAGTCCATAATTTAAGGGTTGTTTCAATAAGCCTTACAATAAAACTGTAAGGACTGGTGAGTCTGCATTAACACTGTAGTTATACTACAATTCAACTCATTTCAATATCCAAAGTACAAACCCTGCCTCAAGCAGTGCCTTGATGACAGTGACCTGTCCAGTTCTTGCTGCAAACATAAGTGCTGTCCAGCCATGGTCATTTTTGACATCTACATTGACTGCACCTGAAAGGTAGATGGTACAGAAATTAGATCTAAAACAACTATATTTATCTGTAATACATTTTACAAATACTGTTGAATAAGTGACACAAAGTATTCAAAGTAAGTAGTGCATGCATGGAAAGTTGAAAGAAAGGACACACATTTGACAATGGATGTACAGTGGAAGTCCATTTATCCAATTGGCTAGAGGACAACTATTTAGTTTGGATATGACACCATTCAGATATGTGGATGATATTAATGATAGTGTGAACTTGATTTGTGTTTTTAAAGTGCATATGCCCCCACTGCAGACCAAAAAGTCTGAATCTAGCAAGTTTGAAAACTAATAAAAATGTAGAAAATTAAGATAATGCGAGGAAAACATAATCAGCTCATCTATGTATGCATATAAACATGCTTATCATATTTCATTTGTCTATCTGAAGTGATTTTTTTTTTGTTGCTCAATTGTGCTAACAAGGTTTTTATGAAGGTTATAAGTTTTGTTTCGATTAAAGGGAACTTATTTTTGAATTCTCATGGTTCAGATAAACAGCCTTCTACTCTAAAAATGAGGCCCATGCAGACCTGTGATCACTCACCTGACTGATATTTGCCTAACAGCCAAAATGCAAGAGCAGTTGGCCCAAAAATTGGGATCAGTAGGCTGTTTTCTGTAGAAATTTCTTCCAATGTTGTTGATTGCATATGTTATAAAAACAATTGTTTCCAAGTTTCTCTTGTTTTCATATCTTTATTTATATTTGATGGCACATCAGCATCATTTGTCCAATATTAAAAGGCAGGATGCTTTCTGTCAATGTAGGTCAAATTCTGTTAAGTGGTTTTTGGAGACAAAGTCATTTAATGCTGGCCATATCTGATGGAGATCCGCATCATTTGTATAAATGTGAAGACCTTCAAGCTGCAATGCTTTGTATCAAATTAGGTAAAATTCTTTCAAGTGGATTTTTAGAAGAAGCTTTTACAAGTTTTTCTAATTTTAGTAATGGTGGCCATCGTTGATTGTGTATCAGCATCATTTGTATAAAACTGAAAGTCCCGTATACCTGGATACCTTACGTCTAATCTGATCAAATTCTATTGAGCAGTTCTTGAGAAGTCCTCTAAAGGTTTTTCTATTTTTAATAATGGTGGCAGAATTTGTATAAGTTTGAAAATATTCTACACCCAAATGCTCTTTGCTAAATTTGGTCAAATTTTGCCATGCATTTTTGGAGAAGTTGTAGTTTTTGTATATATTCAGCAATGACAGCCATATTTGAAGGCAGACTAGCATCATTGAAACAAATTTGAAAGACCTTCATGCCAGGATGCTTTATGTCAAATCTGGTAAAATTCTGTTAAGCAGTTTTTGAGAGCGGTTTAAATGTTTTCTAGTTTTAGTAATGGCCATATTGTATAATGGATTGGCATCCAATGAACAAATTTGAAAGGTTTTGATGCCATTAATACTGTCTGTTAAATCATGTGCAAACTGGTCAAGCTGTTTTAAAGATGTTGTAAACAGCAATTGTGAATGGAAGAAGCATGACAGACAGTACATGTCAGATGAAGGACCCTACCATAAGTTCATCTGGCCTTATGGCCAGGTGAGGTAATAACAAATGGTAGTGCCAAGTACTATCAAACATGTCCCAGATTAGAAAATAAAGTGACCGATTAGTGATGATTCAGATTCATCTTATTCATTGATGAAATTAAAACAGATCTCCAACATAACAGAACTCTGACAGACAGCAATAAAAGTTCATGTTATACTGACCTTTGGAATTTCCAGTCCACTTATTGTTAGTAGCATATCAGTTAAAGCCCTGTATTTCATGTTGTGGAGAGTTATTGTTAATAAACTACTGTATTTTGGTGTGTATAACGCGCACTTTTTTCACCTAATTTTCTTATCTTAAGTCGGGGGTGCGCGTTTTATACAAGAACTATAAAAAAAAGTTTTTTTCCAGGTCGATCTGACGAGAGGATGAAGGCACTATAGCCGCCTACATGTGTCACATTCACTCCTTGTGAAATATTAAATCCGTTGTACATTGCATTGTAACTAAATTGTTTACCGGTACTAGCCGTATTAAAGAAATAAATAATGCTTACAAATAGTCTTGTTCTTTGATTGCTTATGTCAATAAACTGGTTTCATTTCACATCACTGTGTAGCGTTTTGTTCTGTGCCTCGACCGGAAATACATGTACATAACGACTGGCAACTTGTTCAAAAGCTGTGCAAAGTGCCGCATTGGAGCGGAACAAATACCACTGTGAGGATTACCGTACTTGTTCCGTAAATGTTCAGTATTCCATAACTGTTGATCTAATACATTTTTTTCTTCCTTTATTCTTGGTTGAATTGAAATATAATGTGTAGAATTCAAGCAGTGTTAATGTTCTCATCAGAGGCACCTTTAGGAGACATATTTTTTGCGACTACGGTTTCTTTCTTATGGTAACACTGACACGTTGTGGAACAAAATAATCAATTAATGTATGAAGTCGGAAAATATTTTTTTCTTTGGAAAATAAACTTGGTTCTTAGTTTTTATTTCTCATCTTAAATGATAGTATTTTGTATTTATTTCTGACTATAGAGTGATCAATGTTTCATTGACTAAGTGTGGTCTTTTCAAGGTTATCAGCGGAACAAATATATGATTACCGTACCTGTAAATGTTCAATATTCGATAACTGTGGATCTAATTAATTTTGTCTTCATTTATTCGTGTTTGAATTGAAATATAATATTTAGAATTCAAGCAGTGTTAATGTTCTCATTTTTTTTCGTGACTACGGTTAGCCTGTTACGGTAACACTGATACAGCATTAATGTATGAAGTCAGAAAACATTTTGTTTTTCCTTTGGAAAATAAACTTGTTTCTTAGTTTTATTTCTCATCTTAAATCATAGTATTTGAGATATCTTTGCGACTATACAGTGATCAATGCTTCATTGACTCAGTGTGGCCTTTTCACGGTAATCGGCGCCAGGTAAGCTTTGATGCACTCAACACAGTTACAATGCTTTGTCTTGGTGAGCAATATTTAATTGATTCAGCGAGGTGTTTTTAACGGTGATCAGTGCTTCATTGACTCAGTGTGGTCTTTTCAAGGTAATCGGCACCGGCTAAAGCTTTGATGTGCTAAACATAGTCACCTTGCTTTGTCTAGGTAAATTTGCAATGTATTTACTTTTCTTCAGAAAATAAACTTGTTTCTTTGTTTTATTTCTCATTTTAAACAACAATATTTGATACAGTACTTCTTTGTTACAATATAGTGAGCAGTGTTTAATTGACTCAGCGTGGTGTTTTTAAAGGTAATCAGCGCCGGCTAAAGCTTTGATGGGCCAAACATAAGTATAATGCATTGTCAACGTAAATTCTAGCTTGGACATGGAGATATATTTTAGAGGTGTAATGATAATCCAAATAAGTATATATACTGGACCTAAACTTTCACATGGCATATTGTGTTCGATCTTGAATCTGAACGAATATAGTCAAAGTATCAACATGGGTCATATAAGAAATTCGTACAATGCGAAAGACAAGCTAACCATCATTACCTATGCAGAAACACATGGTAACAGAGCTGCTGGGAGGGAGTTTAATGTAGGAGAGTCTTCTGTTAGGGAGTAGAGAAGAATGAAAGAAAGACTGAAGAAAATACCGAGAACAAAACAGGCATACAGAGGGACAAGTGCAAAGTATCCGGCCGTAGAGAGTGGAGTCCTTGAATGTGTCATGGATAGAAGAAGACAGGGAATCTCAGTATCCATGACAGAGATTCGCTTTCAGGCAATATTGATTGCAAAACAGAAGAAAATAGACGACTACAAGGGGTCTGTGAGCTGGGCCGAGCTAGATCCAAGCATCATCATCCATGCCTTCAAAAAGTGCTGCATCTCAAATAAAATGGATGGCACAGAAGATGACATCTTGTGGGAGGACAATGCCAAGATTGAAGACCACTCAGAGAGCGAGGACAAAGACGACGATGAAAGCTATTATGCAGCAACACCAGGAATGATGACAGACGAGGATATACAGCGACTTTTCGAGAGTGATGACGACGAAGAGGAATTTGAGGGATTTGATGCAATAGATTGAACTCCATCAACTAGACGAACCTTTAAAGGGCCCTTTTAAGGGCCAACCATAAAATCGGAAAGATACAATTTCAATATTGCCACTTTTTCATTCGCTATCCAAAATGACCGACCATTGTTGCACTATGAAAACGGAGCGAAATACCGGTAGTCACAATTTTAAAATGTATTATATCACATGCGCGTTATATGGCAGAACTACGTTTTTTCCACTCATTTTGGGTCGAAAATCGGGGTGCGCGTTATACACACCAAAATACGGTATATGTTCCGAATGTTGTTTTTCACTTTCAGCTGTATGAACACCATAATTTGAATGGTGAATAAAAGATGAACAGAACGTGACTTTTTATTTGTGCCTGTCTGATTTTAATCAGATTACCTTAATCATCAGACTAAAGATAACGGTGATCACAGACTATGTATTGGTTACTGACTCTAAAATTATAATCAACTAGAATTTATACTTTTTCAATTCAATTAAAATTCCTTTACCAGTCTATACATGAACATTACAGATAAAGTGAACGTACACATGTACGTGTAGACTGGGGAAGAAAATCCACTGCCCAGGAGGTTGGAACAACTAACAATAATTTCCATGCAAATATTTTTCCCAATATGAAAACTTATAATTACATTTTTTTCTATTTTCCTTCAACAAACATTTGATTGTTAAACGGGCCCTTGCATTTCCTACAGCAGGGTCTCCGAACTGTCTCTATATAATTCATAGTTGAGTGTTGGGTGATTGTTATCGATAAGAGCCACACTAATTTACAGGTGTTGACTTTTCATTATCTAATTAAGTGATCACATACAATACTACCAACCTATGAAAACCTTTCACCTTTTAGGGTGAATCCTTAAATAAACAACACTTTCAAATGTTCATCTTTTGTCAACACGCCGAATATGGTAGCATTTTCTTTCATCTTCGACTTGATACACTGAATGCCTTTGATTTAGTATTACATTTTCTCATTGCTCTTTGGAAGAAATGTGTGTCTCTAGCATGTGACAGTTGTTTTGGTTGGCTGAATTTAGGTACTGGAATAATGCAAGTTTAAAGAATTGAACCAATCACAACTGTTGCTGCATACTATACTGGCTTGCGGAGAAACGGCTACTGTATAAATAAAAATCTCACATCGAAAGTTTATAGTTACCTGACAGTTTACACACTGCATTAATGATATCAGATTAACAAAAATATAAACAGCAATGGTATAAACTCAGATGACATAAAATATGGATAAACTTCGGGTTAGGAGTGGTCCAACTACATGAAAGCTGATGCACAACAAGACGGTCCATAAAAGAAAAGAAAACTGAATAATTATCTTTTATTTGCCGATCTCAAATAGATTAAATAAGTATGGACTTGTGTGACACTTTCCATTTGCAGGACTAATGAGTCACAAGTAGTGTGTGCAATTAGAACTAACTTATTCCTGTTGTTTATGATTACATTTATGATCTCAGATGAATTACTGTGTAGACTTGTAACACGTTTCCCATTAACAAAACTGATCATTTTAACTGTTCATGTTCCTGTGAATATTTTTTTTACAATTTCAGGTTTCAAATAATTAATGTGAAGACTCATGATGGACCTTGAATTACCAGGACCAGTGTGCAATTAGGACTAAGCTGCCTCATTCCTGTTGATTATCATTACATTTAAGATCTCAAATGAAATACTGCGTAGAATTGTAACACATTTTCCATTAGCAGAACCAATGATTGTTTTATTAGAAATACTGGTATGTATAAATTAAACTTATGTTGTTCCTGTGGATTTTTTATATTTTTTTTCAGGTCTTAAATAATTAACATGAAGACTCATGTCAGACTTTTAATTACCAGGACCAGAGACTGATTTATAGATGTATTATTTCTTTTATTCCGATGAAATTTCAATAACAATTCACAATGCAGTGAAGAAATACATCTTAGTTCTGTGAAGATTTCTACCTGAGGTTTTCTCTTCTGACAAAGACTTGTGCAATTATACACAGCGTGCTCACATGGATATATTGTTCTTAATGGAAAGGAATACGTATTATCTTAGTTATTCTGTCATGATTATCTGAAAACACATCATTGTCTTGACTCTTGAAGACTTTGTCCTTGGTAATTCACTTAATTAGGATTCAGGTAGTTTTGTATCTTTTTTGTTCATCCATTAATCAATTTTTATGTTCCATTTTTTTCAGACTATGAAAGGTCATTCTCTTCGATGAACAGAATCAAGATTGTTTTAAGGAACAGGTTGACATAGAGGGTACTGAATTACCTTATGACATTAGTACTGAAGGATTTTACGTAAAAGACTTTAATTTCGATGTGACAATCAAAATATATGGGGATACAAATAAATGAAGGAATCATTTAAATTTAAAAACAAATGAGTTTGACACTGTCCTGTTATAACTTAGGCAAACTTATACCTTAACCATGTCAATATATGTACTTCTGTTTTATGTCATTGATATTAACTTTATTCACTTTTATGACGATAATGCGTGCTTTGTAAAATTTTATGACCCTAACATGCTTACCCTAACGATATCTAAAATTTCTGGGAAGAACACCGATACACACATACATACAAATAATATAAATACAAAAAAAGGAGATCATTATTTGTTCCACTGTAAAAAAGAAGAAAAAGTATTCTTAAAGGATACAAAGGTTTTGTCTTAAATCACACATCTTACCAACATATATACATATATATATCGCAAAAGTTGTTGAATAATTTTGACTATAGCTATCTTTGGGGTCAACTGCAGTAATTTACTGGGCAACCATGGAGTTTTCTAAATATTTCTACCCCTGTGTAAATCTTACAGTTTGTAGACCATTAACAGGTTTAGCAGTGATACTGAACTCTCTGGCAAACCAAATATGATTGTGCATAATTAAACTAAGTAAAATGCATGTAAAGTTTACATGTTCATCTGCAGGTATAGGACACAGACACTCTGCATCTGAACATTTTAACAGCCCAAATTTTCTTTCTTGCAAACTTTTGACATTCTGCAGGCTCCCTGATGAATGTCAAAAACTTGTTAGAAGTCTTAAAAGTTATCAATTCTAGTTAATTATTAGGGAAATTATTATTAAAGCTAGAGGTCATGTAACCTTTGAGGTAGAGTTTTAAATCTGTTACATTTCCTGATGCTGCACTTTCAAATAATTGGTCTTCAAAGTTTTTCTGTATTCCTGAGGACAAAGCAGGACTCTTGGCTGCAGCTTCACTACTCATCCTTCTACACCATATAATCAGTCTGAGAAGAAGAAAAAAAACAAAGAAAAAGTGTCAGGACACTGATCGATCTATCTCTCTGTCTGCTATATATTTATATGAATGCATGTATTTACATCTATCTATCTACATGTACCTGCATTAGGGTGACCACAAAAATTCAAGAAAAATCCAGAAATATTTTCCCAAAATCCACACTTTCAAATCTGCAATATGTAATAGGGGGTTGTTTCAAACAAGCTTAAAAATGTTTTCTAGTATCATTTTCTTGTGAAATTTTAGAAAGTAAAAAAAAATATATACAAAAATAAATATATTGTTTAAGTGGCAGTTGATTAATTATTTGTACCAATTTCTAATTACAATACTGTAATCTTTTTACTCCTGTCAGTTAAAATTAATTACAATGTATAGTTTCTGCTGTGCTCGTATCATGTCATAAGGCCAAAATACATTGCATAATATCACTCCATCCAAACAACACACTTTCAAGTATGAATAATCTGCATGTATATATAATGCGATATTTGGGGTCCATAAAATTCGATCGCGGAAAAAGCGGGGTCGTGTTATTGCGGGGTTTTGCTATATTTTACTTTATTCAGAGAACAACGTATACACGTCTAATGTATAGCATGAATAGGGCATGAACACCATTTACTATCTGATATCGATCTGTCTTTGTTTTCCCACATGACAACCCTTTGATTGAGCCACGAGTTTGATACAGCTGTACTTGTTCAGTGCCAAGTATCAGAGAGTGGTTATTTGAACTCCCTGTGATCTTGCCGCCCAAGCTCAGTCTCTACATAAGCACCCACATATGACAATCTTTGATCTTGCCGCCCAAACTCAGTCTCTACATAAGCACCCACATATGACAATCTTTGATGTTTATTAAATCATGAGAATCTTTTATCAACCACCACATTGTCTGATGCTCGGTTGTGTATGCAGTTAAAGAAGAAAAACATGTCGGCTATTGTTTGAGCAATGATTGTATACAGAATGAATTGAAGACAAACACAAAGAAGACTTACTGGCTTTACTCATGGATCAATAACAAGTAACATTTCCGATAATGTTTATTTTGGCATAATACTTCAAGAAATTGGTGAAATTGTTAAATTTAAGAAGCCACGCCAAGATCAAATTCATAAGTGATCTCTTCCCCAAAATGATAATAAACTTTTTGTACACTATTTCTCGTACTTAAAAAAAAATATTTTTTTTCAGTGTACGAGAAAAATACATGAACATGTATATAAAATTTCAGGAACCACGCCACAAACATATTATACTTGAATTCATACTCGATCTCTTCCCCAAAATGATACTGTAATATACACATTTTATACACTATTTCTCGTACTTCAAAAAAAATAATGTTCATGTGCGAATGAATATATGAAATTTTGGTAGCCACGCCACGATCGCGTTATATCCGAATTTGTGTTATAGCGGGGTTTCAATGTATATTTATTGCATTGCTCTCACTTCTTCCTGTTCAGCTCTCACTTCTCCCTATTCTGTCCACTTCTCCCTAAAATTAAAGTCTAGCTTGACCCCTGTACTATGCATTTCTGCTTTAAAAAATAATACATTGTATGCATATGTAATTGTTATGCCAAAAACCAAGAAACACCAACAGCAGTGTGTTCCAATTAATCCAAAAACACTGAGCAGTTTTGCTTTTGAAAGTGGTTTTATCCCACTGAATGTGCCCCTCATATGGAAACTGCACCCTGCCTTATTGGTCAGTCAAGGAATAATACTGGTTAGACACAATGTATGCTTTCTTCATTCTGTTCAGTATACTGAATGATAGAAGGAACAAGAATTCTAATACTTTAATTTTTTTTATTTTTCTCTAATACCATCAAAAACAGTGTACATATGTCTGTGCACGTCTCATGATCTTTGTAATCTTTCCCTTGTAATATCCTGGATCTGCTGATGACAAATTGTATAACTTAAACTATTTTCTAAAATTTCCTTGTATTAAAAAATAACCACGTTTATGTGAAAAGCATTCAAGTGTACAAGGAAATTATAGAAAACAGTGCTATAGTCTGACTCAACAATAACTTATTCAAAGTATATAATGCTGAAAATGTGAATATTTATTGCCAAAATTAAATCCAGGCCCAGAGCGCCTGTGATTCAAGATTTTCAATTTTGTCCAAGGCTAGACCAACAAACTGTTCTCCACCTAGGAATTAGTACTAAAAAGTTAGTGTTCTATAGGATTTAATGCCATTAATCAAGGGACAAGGGATATAGGCCTATACCTCCTATTACCACTTTACTACCTTGAAAACATACCCAAAAAAGTTTCACTATACTTACTTTTTCATTTTTATCCAAATGCATCAGTAACTAATGTGTGATGCATTCATTATGGTGAATGATTTTAATTTCCGATCAACAGGACTGCCAAAGTCCCAAATATTCTGCGGCGACCTCAAACAGGAGGCGCTCTAAAGAGAACACCCTATTACCGTGGCAATTGAGAAATAGTGAACATCAGTAGTACATTATCAAAGTAAAACAAAAAAAAGAAAAATGGGCCAGGAAATATTATGTAAAAGCAACACATTTAATAAGAAAATTTCAACATTAAATGTATTCATTTAATCAAGATCTTTATATGCCCAAGTTGTAGTAAATCTGTTAAATAATTATAATTTATGATATTCTTATGTTATATTACATGGCATATTTATAGTTAACCTCAACCCCTGTATTCACTGTCTAGAAAACACCTTTTTTGAATGTGAAGGGATGAGAGGGTTCATTAACTTGCATTTATAACTACTGATCTAAGAACCCACACTGACACAAAACTCACGAGTTTGACAATACACCCTTAATGGCCCACTATATAGTAAGATAACAATTTGTATCGAATACCTTGAGTCATGTCACCAGTTCTGCTTGTATTGTTTAAATTGTGAAGCAGACGATTTGTTGACATTGTGCTCGGCACGATCTTATGATTGAAAAGTACCAAAAAGGGAGTTGAACTGGATATGGTATGAATGGGATTTGATCACCGACTTAAATTTGTACATGTAAAGGAAATCTACAATTTTGTTTATCCCGAATAGAGTTATTCTTTAAAGTTTTAATATTCACAGCTATGTGAGCTTCATGACATTATTTTTCATGCAGGTTATTTAAATGTTACGCAAGGTGACATCACTGAACAAAAATGTTGAAATGACGCGGTTATAGGCATACCGCGGTTATAGGACGTGCCACTATAGTCGTTATCGGAATACAATGGTCGGTCGTAATAAATGACTGTATTATGCAAGCGACACGATGATCCGTATTTATAACGGATTGGAACATCAAACATAGATTTTGTCTTAATACAGTTGTTCTCCGCCACCAATGTCAGAGAAAAATGCAAGAAATAAAAGAAAGAGGCGGAGACCAACTTCATGGCTTGATACTTTTATATACTAGTGTTAATGACCCGGGGTCAGTGCAATATACTGAACTCATTTATCAAAGAAGTGAAAGGTTCAGAGTCACTTAGATTCTCTAATTATGTTTTTAAAATTTTTAAAAATAAATATCTATAATAAAAACTATATCAAGAAAATGTTACCTGACTTTACTTTTGGTAGTTAGGACGAGACAGGATTGCCGCAGACTTCGAGCAGCCAAATACATCGACCTGTGAAGCCAAGGTAATTATTTAGAACAAGCTATGTTTGACTTCTTGAAAGAATCATAATCTCAAAATTCCTACCTAAGCGCGCATACTCGAGATCTAATTAGAAACAAAATATTCAGAGTTTCCGAATCTTTTGGACGTACAAATGGGGTATTTCATGTCTTATTAATCTGCCAGTATTTATCTCGAGTTAAAAAAACAACAACAAAAAAAAAACATTATTTAAAAATATTTGTTTACCCAAAAATACTTACGAACAGCTCTTTTGAAGTGCGCAGCTAAGTTTATTAAACCTAAAGGAAAATTTAGATTTTTGTGAAATTTAGTTATATGGCATATTACATTGTCAGAGTTCATTATGTTAACAAATTCCAAACATCTGGAAAAATCCACGTGTAACAGCTATTTCCAAAAAGGCGGTAAATCTGATCCAAGTAACTATCTCCCAATATCTGTTCTGCCACTACTTCCCAAGATTTTAGAGCGAATTGTTTATTCTCGGCTGTACTTATATTTCACAGATAATGATCTCTTCTCCTCCGTCCAATTTTGTTTTGATAAGAGACATTCAATTGAATCTGGACATCTTAGATTAAGGGACCGACCATTTCATTTTGCGGTGGTGGTGGTGGGGCGGGGTGCCTGAGATTTTCTCTCGATCCAGGATATTTTTTTATTTTGTTCCCCCTTTTTTTTACCTCAAGATAATTTTTTTCAAGTAATACAATGGACATAATATGGTCTTTTCTGCTATAAATCACAAAAGAATATCTTTTTCAAGATATTGGACAACCGCAAAAAATAGGTGTTCTACAAAAAAATGAATCAAACTTGTTGACACTAATTAATCTCTTAAACTCAACAAAGAGACAGTTTCAATAGTCAAGATGCGATTACTTTCACATAGACAAGAACTTAACTTTCTTATTCCCTTCTCTTTACCATATTTGCGATCGCGTTCTCTCTTGTCATCATCTAACTTCTGCCGTTCGGTGGCGGCTGTGCACCTTACAAATGGGAGCCCGGGTGGCCAAGTAGTCTAAAGCGCTCTTCTTTACAGATCACTGACATCTGAGCTCTGTTCGCGTGGGTTCGAGTCTCAGTTCAGCCAATGTGAGTATGTGAAAAGGCTTGCAAATAGTTTCCCGTGGGTCGGTGGTTCTTCCCGGGGTCTTGCCGAGTTCTTCTTCCACCAAATATACTGGCCTATCATGTGCTGAATAATGGCGTTAAAACTAACTCAAACGCACCTTGCGACGATTGGAGGCGTTTGCAAGGTGCTTTTGTGCGTCAACAACGATATTAATATTAAAACACATTGTTCGATATAGTTCTGGATTATTCGTTGAGTCGGCGAACATGACCTTTTCAGATTGGTCAATACTAACCGGAGACCTACACCTTCTACTATCATCAGTAATGAAATCAGTGCTTGGAGGCAGTACACCAGGCTTGTTCCGCGTGCGCGAAGACTGTTTTGACAATAACCACACTAATGTACTCGATGAGTGGATGAGTGATTTAACACCTGTCCATTTGCGCCGCGAGCATTTATTGTACCTCGTCAAGTGCATGATGTTGAAAGGCACTCAATAAACAGAATAAACAGATCAATTAACCATTAAAATAAAGGTAACTTGCGACCACTTCTTAACTGTTATGATAGCGACAGGCGGTAATTTTCACTATTCCAACGGATTAGTGACGCCTGGGTTTTAGTAATCCTTTAGCGAAATCACTAACCGCGGATTAGCGTTAATTTCGAGCACTGTGACTGACCAACACCTATTTTGACTGACCAGTACATATTCTTACAGTCAAATACCAATTATGCCTGGCCAACACCTCTTTTGGACAATGTCCAGGCAAATAATGATGCAGTTTTCCAAATGTCACACTCTTACATACTATTTCGATGGAAATTCCAATTTGATATTTAGAAGCAACATCATGATGTTATTTTTAGAACTTGGAATGAACATTCGAAATTCCAAGCTATGATTAAATTTTGAGAATGCATTTTTAGAACTTGGAAAGTACAATGGAAATTTGAATTCTATATTTAGAAGTGATGTCATGTTACTATCGTTAGAACATGGAAAGAACATTGGAAATTCCAAGGTATGGTTTAATGCTGAGAGTGTATTTTTATAACCTGGAAAGTACAAAGGACATTTTGATTCTACTTTGATAGAGCAATAGGAACCTTGAAATGATGACCTTATTCCAATACACTCAATTATTCTGCTTCTTGACCCAGTTATTCAGAGGAACGTGACAGCAATCACTTCTACACTTTTGTGCAAAAGTGTCGTGTACTTTTAAACAGCAAGCATAAACTACATTGTTGTTTTCAATCACTGCTTCTGATTTTCCACGGCGATATTAAGGAACGCAACAGCAATTACTGCCACACTTTGAGAAAACAAACTCTCAATTTCTCAATTCGACGCAAGGTGTCATGTACTTTTAAACAGCACGCATACAATATAATGATGTTTTCAATCGCTGTGTCTGTTCTGTTTCTCCACGGTAATATTGATTGATGCGACAGCATTGCTACACTTTGTGTAAAACAAGGAATGCACCGAGTGACTTCGCTATATTCATATTGGTTATTGTTATTAAGAGAAAGAGGGAGACTTTGGGAAAACAAACTCATAAGTTCTAAATTTGGCGTAATGGTGTCGTGTACTTTTGTCTTGAATGGAGAGTTACATTTGGTTCGTTTGTCTTTTTTTATTATTATTATATATATATATATATATATATATATATATATATATATTGTTATGTATGATGTTTATATAATATTAAAAATATTTTAGGAAATTATAAATGTTTCTTCACTTTAATATTTGCTTAAATCTTAATGTTATCAGGAAAAACATGTTTAACTAGTGTCCTTGAATTAGGTTGTTTTGATCAATATGTTTTCTCAATTTGAAGGTCAAGGTTGATTTTTGTTTACAAGTAAAATTCCATTAAGATGACACATGTTCTAGAACATTCTGTCATGTGACCAATCTTTATATATACCATGTTTGGTGGACATTTATTCAGTTTTGACATTACCATCAGTCTTGTAAAGAGCTATTACAGTTGTGAAAATTCATTCCAAATTCTCTGAGAGGAATTATTTTAAATATTCATTGGATTACAACAGTGCTCATAAACTTTTGGATTTTGGATTTTTAATTGATGATTTTGGAATTTAAGTGAACTTATTCAGATATTTTGGAATACTTCATTTTGACATCAGCACATCAAGATTAATAGTACATCAGAACTTTGGAGACCATTAGCACATCATAACATTCAAGGACACAGCCGTGAATTCGGAACATTCTATATTTAGGACTTGTGATTAGAACAATCATTCTTATTGGATTATTAGGATTTCAAAACACATTACTGTAAGTGACTTTTTGATTTTTCATTTTAATTATCTAGTAATAAATTGCTTGTTGATTTTTACTTGATTTGTTGGTTTCACTTTCTTTCTGTTACATTTTTCTTAGACCATAGAGTCGTAACAATATATATATATATATATATATATATATATATATATATATATATATATATATATATATATATATATATATATATATATATATATATATTTATCAGCAAGCAAAAGTACATTAGAGAACAAAGTAAAGGAGAACTTATTGTGTTCTGGAAACTAATCAATGGGAGAGAAGATGCGTGGTAGGATCACTAACACACGCTCATATACACACTTGCAAAGAAATACTCGCTCTTACAAATTAACTAGTGGCACTGAACGATGTAGCCGTCTTACGTGAGGGACACCATAGTCAAATCAAACTTTAATAGAGCACAGTCATGAAACGATCACACGGAGAAGCCAGAAATGACGCGACGACGGCTATGTTCTGTATTACCCGACACGACAAGAGAAATCTTGGCTCAAGTTCACTCTAGAGAGATGATCGATTCCTATGTATCACCATTACCAGCAACGCCATCATCACCCCACTATCATTATCACGTGGTCACCGCCATTGCCACGACCGTGAGAATCAAGATCATCCAAAAGTGGAGGCCGCTCAGTTGCCTCGAGAATTATTTTCATATTCAATCTGGGAGCAAATTGACTTCCGTGCATTTTTGAACGACAGCCTACATTAACACTGTCAATTTCAAACTTTTGAAGTCCGAAGTTCAAGCAGAGAAAGCGGACCCATTTATGATCGACATGTTTCGTTGTATGTTGCTCGAATTGAAACGACAATGTCAGACCAAAGGTCAAGACCTTTTGCGACTTTCTATCACTCACGACAGTTTGAAACCTCCGATTTGGATCGAATTAACATCTTCCAATCATCGACAAAATTCAACACGTGCAACATGTAAATGTTCGATGTTCCGAAAGTTTATTTTGTCCGAAGGTTCATAAGTTCGAACTATTTTTGTACAAGAGCTCTATTTTCCGAACATTTTAGCCCAAAGTTCCGTTGTTCCAAAGGTTCGCAAGTTTGAATAATATAGGGGTCAATAGTCCGAAGGTTCATGGATCCGAGCGTTCATAACTTCGAAGGAAAAGGTTGAAAGGTTCACAAGTCCGATGATTCGTTAGTCCAAAGGTTTTTGATAACAAGGGGTTCATTGGTCCCAAGGTTCATTAGTCCGAAAATATTTGAAAAAGGTTTCACAAGTCCGAAGGTTCTTATTTTGAAAATGGGTTCATTGGTTCGAACATTTAGACCAATAACCATTCTTTCATTCCATTTGAATCTTTGGGCTAACGCACCTTCGGACTATTGAACCCTTCTTTCGTACCAATGAACCTTCGGACCACTGAACCTTCTGAACACTGAACCCTTCTTTCGGACCAATTAATCTTCGGACTAACGCACCTTCGAACCACTGAACCTTAGAGTCACTGAACCCCTCTTTCGGACTGATGACCCTTCGAATCAATAAACCTTCGACACAGTGAACCTTTCTTTTATATCATAGAACTTTCAGACCAATGTTCGAACCTTCAGACTATCAAAATGTAACCCGTACAACAAAATCCAGCAAGTTCAACATCACTGACGGAATAGCGAATTCACCTGATTCTGGCAGCATACCACGTCGCAAAGTCTTTATCTATTGATCAACTCCCAACCATCAAACGAAGTATAGTGAAGACTGACAACGACAACTTTAGACAACATGTGTTAAACCGGTAATCATGGTAGATAGAGCTCAAGCAGAGAAAACTGATACACCAGAATGGAATCAACTATGGGTGAGCATTAGACAATCACACAAACCCAAACAACGGAGAGAAACAGAGATCCTTTTGGAACAAGCAGAGTTTTCGAAAGAAATTGTGTGTGGACAACATGAGATACAGAAAATTCAAGAAGTGTTAGACCCCCGCTATTCTTTGAAAGTTCACCCACAAATGACACGTGGATATCTTCTGTTTCAAGGATCCAATTTTCCAGACGTACAATATATCCATGTGAGTCATCACCAAAGTCATTTTGATGCTGTACCATTATCAAAGGATTTATCGGATAGTTACTTTTGCGACAAATGTGACACAGGCTTCAGTAATCGGAAGCAATAGTTACATTGTGGAGAGAGATGTAGTCGTTGTTTAGCGTCAAGTCCTTGTGTTCCCAAGGAAATAAATTAGTATGTGCTTCACCTGTGGACGCCATGCGCTTTGTAAGTCAAGCTTGCTATGACAGACATAAAATGAAATAGCTCTTACAAAAGAAACTTGTTTGCGAATAACTGGAAGTGTGTGGAAAATGTGAACAGAATGTTCGTACCAATTCGACAGACTCACATATTTGTCCAGGATATAAATGATGTCCGGTTTGTCAACACCTTGTCGATTTCGATCGTCAAAGTTACATTCAGCCATACGTCAACGAACAAGACAAAGTTGGACCACTACAACAAGAAAAAGAAAGGGAACCATCTCGTGGATTTGTCTTGTTTGACGTTGCATTTACAAGACACTGGCATTCACATCCTTAACTTTTGTGTAGCACATCTAGCTTGTATTCAAAAACCTTTAATCTATCAATGTCGGAACTGTGGTGTGCCCTGGACGGAGGAGAAGATATTTTGTGGACTCAATACTCTTCCCTATTTTGCAAAGTGGGTCTTGTACACCACTGACGACTGGGACGAAAAAGAGTTAGATCGTTATGGCAACAGTCACAAGTACGCTACTGTGATCGCTCAAAATTTTTCTAGATACGACGGTCAGTTTCTATTGAAACATTTTGCAGAAAAAGGAACTGAATTGCCATAAGTCACAACGAAAGAGCTAAAATCATTTACACAAAGCTAGGAACAGTACAGTTCAAAGATTCCATGAGTTATTTAATTAGCTATGCCTTTGAGTAAGATTCCCAAAACATTTTGAATGACTGAAATGGATAAAGGATATTGTTTTTCAACACCGAAGAAAATTAACATGCCGTACTCCTCATTTGCCTGACGCACGATACTGTGACCCAGAGACCATGCGCGCTGAGCAACGGAAGCTTTCTACGCAGTGGCGTAGCGAGGCAAAGTGCCGCCCAGGGCCAACTACCAAAATTACGCCCCCACTCCATTCGTATTATTTATTATTTATGATATATACGGTACTCTTTCCAAATTGCAGCCCCCTAGAAAGTGCCGCTTGGGTCCACCGCTCCCCTTCGCCCCCCCCCCCCCCCCCGCTACGCCACTGTTTCTACGCATGGTACCAGGCTCACTCTTCTGACATTTTTGATTTTCAAGAAGAAATGCTCAAGTATTATCGGTCCAATATCGATATTTTATGACGTTGTGGTGACAAATTTCGATAGTTATTTATCGAACACTATAATATCGACCCTTTGATAAAAGCAACTACCATTGCCAAAACTTGTGGATTGGTGTATCGAAAGAATTTCATGCCCGAGAACACCACCACAAACGTATCAATCATTAAGTCGTCGGTATTCGGCAAAGCCTTTGCGTTGATTGCATTACTTATGCGAGACTCAAGACAAATTGATACACCATGCCATAAACCGTTGAGTGAAAAAGATTGGTCCCTACACAGTCGATGATTGGGAAAACACTTGACTTTCAGATACCAACACATCATTGTCCACTATACCCCTATGCTTTTCCTCGCGATTTAACACTTGCAAAGTCCCTCAAGTGATAGAAGGTGCTACCGAAGACTACTAACTGGAAAACCTTTGTTTTGCTAGAGGATACAATTACTTCGGAATTAATAGCTCAATCGGTAAATGACAATTAGGTACAGAAAGTGAAATTGCTTTCTGTTCCGACATCACTAGGAACAGAAATATGAGTCTAAAGGGTATTTTGATACTTTGAAAAAAGTGATCCAGAAAATTTTCAACTCAGCAATAGAAAATAAATCTTAGTGACTAATGAAGGCATGCCAACTATGATTTATTTTCAAGGTTTTCAATTTAGTCAACACTTTACAAAAGTCACAAAATATGTTTTTGATGAACAAAAGCACACGTAAGTTGGTAATGCGTTAAATTTTTTTACACAGATAACCATTGTATCTGGCTTGATTTAAGAAGTACACATGACAACAACTTGCATGGTAGTGGTTTTAAATTAGCTAAAGTTTAGCAAGATATTAACTTTCAAATCAACAGAAATGAAAATGTACATTTATGTTGTGTCTGATGCATTGGTATTGGTAAACCTCCAAAACAATCAACTAAAATAAATTATGTCTTAGGCATTTATACATGTATTTCAAAGAGTATCACAACATTATAATCTGTAGAGTGACAAATTGTAAAAAGACCATGTTTGCAATGAATTTGATGGAGACTAAATACAAGAACCGTTTGACTGCATTGTCATTCTCTATCCCACTTTGATGTTTAACAAGACTTAAGATAGTCTTGAATGTCTTGATATGCCTGAATGATGTAATACAGAATATCTTTGAATGAATTCACAAAAATCCCAAAATACTGTATTAATCCAAAAATGAGTGAGGACTTTAGTATTTCCAATGAATATTGTAAATAAATAATTCCTCTATCTGAATTTGCTCTGATTTTCACAACACAACTAGACCTAGAAACATCTGATTATTAAACCAAATTCCTTAAAGACTGATAGTTAGCACAGGAATGAAATACTGCTTACCAAACTTCCTATATATGAACACAGGTCACCTGATAGAATTTTCTAGAAAATCATATGGCTTACCTGACAAATATCAGTACTTCTAGTGGAAAAACCAGTATAATTGTAAGCAAAAGCAACCCTGACCTCGAATTCTAAGTAAACAACCTGTTTACATCCAATAACCAAGGACAGTGTTAAATATGTATGACAAAATTTAAATATGTAAACATTATACATAACAACTGCCTATGCTTTGGCGTATGACCCACACATAGAGGTTATTATAATCAAGGGGAATAAGGATTGACTTTGACCTTTACCTTTCATACTCAGCTTTGCATCGTACGGAGACCTGGACGTCACCATAATATTTTATCAGACCATCTTCGTCGAGGTAGTAACCATGATTGGCTTCAGTGTATTTATGCGGTATCACGCCAATTTAAAGTCTTATTCCACTCTCTATCATCAGGAATATGTCGTAGTCTGTTAAAAGTGCTAATTTAGCAATTCTTCTCTCTAAATTTACATCGTGTGCTAATCCAGGAGCACTACAATAGTGAACACGGTCTTGTTCGTAATTTTTAATAGATATTCCTAAATTCATCGACAGCGTCACACAGCATTAGTGTAAATTTCTCCACGTAGTCATGTAGATCTCTACACGTTTTAAGGTTAAAATGTTCATTGACATCTTTAATGTACTCGAAATCGTCATTTAATGTTTCAATAGTTACACGATGAGCAAAACGTTTCTAAGGGTGAGATGTTTCATTAAACCTTTAAAAACTATCCATGTATTCGTATTGGTAAATGTCTTTTCTTCGATATTTAGGTGTCATTGTATCTTTTGAACACGTTGCATTATTGACAATGTCTATAAAAGGTTTGTCTCTGTAAATTTTTCATTACTTCAAATTTAGCCAGGTGTCCAATAGAATCCAAATCTACAAACTTGATTGTCCTTTTAATGCTGATATATACTCCTTCTTTCAGGAACATATCAACAATAAATTATTTGTCTTTATTGTTCTGTTGTTCTGTACGATTTTTACCTCTTAATGATATCACTACACCTATTGAACCTATCAGTTGTTATTGCATCCTATTATAATCCCTAGGAAAATCATCAATATTTTGTCTCGCAAATTTTCCTGGACATTTGTCAAGCAGTGATGATGGTTACCTGCATTTAACAGAAAGCAGTATTAAAGCTTAATCAGCAAAAAAAAAAGGTTATTGCGCTTAGTGCAGTATAGGATGACAAAGCAAACAGGTGTGATTCGGATGGTTTTGGAAAGGCCACTCAAATTTTCAGTTATTTCTTTCAAACGAAGCTATTTCCTGCAAATGCAACATAACCTATGCTAATTGTTCAAAAACGTGTCAAAGTTAGTGTCTAATAGAAGTTAAATAATCTTGGTGCATCTGAACTTAAACTAATGCACTATATTTCACCAAAATCTGGAAAAATGAATGACATACATAAGGAACTTAGTGTAGTGATACCTGCATCTAGATAATTTTAATGAATGTCTAGATGAACAGATAACTGTCATAACTGCATTTTGGATATTTGTACTTCAAACTGCATTTATTACCTGCTGGACCTCTATAGTTGCCTGTTAAGTGATCATGGTTCTTGTTATTGTACCTCTGGTATATGCAACCTTTCTCTCGCGAATGAAACACATATGTCGATTTAAAGTCCTTATCATCTTCTTATATGAGCACCATAGGTTTTCCATTTTGTGGTCCTAATTCTGCAAACACTACTTTGGCAATTTTACTCAACACATAGTAAAATACTTCAATACAAGCTGTATCTATGCAAAATACAGGTTTATATCTCCTGTTGATTTATTTGGGGTACAAATAGAATCCTGTTAGTATGTTTTAGCTGTTTTATTGTCCAGAATTGTTTCCCTGACATGATAATATATGGAATTCTGCTTTGCAGACTTTTTGGGTAGGTATGCCCTTGGCATTGCAACAGAAGTGTGCGTTGCCTCTTGTAAGCACTGTTGTTTTCATTCTGATAATTTCTATAGTGTATTGATGAAATTCAAACATTTTTTTACATTTTAATTTTTATGTCTATGATGTCTATTTACATGTGACTAAACCAATTTTGAATTTTTTTTTATACCATTTCCAACGCTAATGGTACCTTCCATCTTGATGTTAATTCAGTCCAACATACTGAAATATAATTTATAAGTCCAGATGACTTTCTCTCTCTATTTCAGTTATTCTAACACTACTGATGTTCTATACCACTGTCTCCCCCTTTCAATATCTCATACACATTTTATGGATATATCAAATTCATTTTCAATTTTCTTTTTTTTTTAAATATCCTCAATTTAAACCATGACTGTATGTATCTAAACTGTATTTTGATGGTCAATTTTTATGGTCACTTGCTGTATTTAACATTCCAGAGCATACAAGAAACCAGTCTTAACTTTTTTTGTTGTTCTTATTCAATTCAGGCAAATGTATGTACAAGCTTCCCCTCTGAGCAGTTGACATCTATGTGCAGTGTTAAATATTCAATCCTGTCAAACATTCATTATTTACATCCATTTTTTTGGTGCTCAAATTTGGTATGTAAATGTCAAATGAACATTCAGTGACATCAATAATTTCACACCTTTTCAATATATTTAGAAACTTATTTCTTTTTTAAAATTTCTACACTCTCCTCTTTCAAACACCTGTGTGGGTCAATTCATAAGTCCAATCATTAAGGTTTATGTCCACACATTGGCTATTACACCATGTATTTAGCTTTATGAATTCAAACATCATGTATTAAGCACAGCAGAAACGAAGCATTGTAGTTCATTCTTTGTGCCATTAGTACCTAAATTATATTATGGTAACTGTGAAAAGGTAAAAATATTTAATAAATTGCCACTAGAACAAACTTTTTTTTTTTAAGTTTCAAAAACTTAATTCAAATTTGTCAAAATCCAAAACAAGTCAAAGATATTTTGAAACAAACCCTATAAATGTACAGGCGACCACATGCACAAATGTCTTCATATTATAGTAGTCATGTATTCAAATCAAAGTGGTCAATGATGTTACAGGCAGAGCCATTTTAAGAAGTTTGGGGGCCCTAGGCACAAACTCTAACCTTAAAAGTAACCAGAATTGCGCCTCAATCTCTCAGTCTCAGATATAGAGTATTGCATTGCATTTCCATGTGCATGTGTGTCATTTTGTTAAATTTATTAATATAGTACTAAACTGCTAACACAACAAACTGCGTAGGCCTACTACGAGTGTAAAACAAATAAAAGTTTAGTTAAACATACGCTAAAGTTTTTATTGTTAATTAAATTGAAAGCGAGATTGTATTATTGTAATAAGTAAATGTTTGCTTACTTTGCTATACATTGTCAGGACATTTTCTTACAAACATCGCTTTCATGTTTTGCTCTCAGCAAAGTCTCTGATAATATCATCGAAATTTAAAGATTCCAACACATCTGATTCTATGCTGACAGCCAGCCAGTTTAGTCGTTCTTGCATCATACGGCTGTGAAGCTCGTTCTTGATTAATTTAAGTTTTGAGAAAGAACGTTCACCGGTACAGTTTGTCACCATCATTGACAGAAACATTCTTATTGCAATTTCAATGTTTGGAAACGTTGATTCCAGATTGTCATTCTTTATCATGGCATAGATTACTGACATAGATGGCACTGATGTTTTTGCAAATGACACTGACATATAGTGTTTCAGGTGTACACATTCTGAAATTAGTTCGTGTTGGTCAAGATCTTGAGGATAGAACTTTACAAGCTTTTCACTGTATTCTGTTATTTGTTCAACATTCAAATGGTCCAGTTTGATTAATAATGTAAATCTGCTGATTTCTTCATAAGTTTCTCCACGTTTGTTTAGTTCAGTGATCAATGAGTCGATGATTGGTAAGTAGGTTTGAATTCTAAATTTTGTGCTTGCATCCATAACAGTGTCAATTGCAGGACCTTCCAGAAATGTAATTCGCATATTTCTTTTAGTCACTCGTCTTTGGCTGTCGTAGTACTCTAAGTTGTGAGTTTGTGTTTTGGCTCTGAATTCATATTCTTCAAAATAATTATTGTCTCTAAGTGCATCAACATAAAGCTTCAGTGATTGAATCAGATTGATGGCGATTGATAAATCCATGTCTGCTTTTTGTAGAGTCTTGCTTGTTTCGTTGAAGCGTCCAAGGATATCATTCCAGAGAATGGTGAGGAATGCAATTTCCAACTTATCCATCTTTTCGCTTAGAGCTGCTGCTTCATAGGAAGAGTCTCTAGGTTGGTCTTTGTCCCGTGCAATCCTATCAAGAGCTGCTTGAACTTCTTTGTACCCATGACACAGAGCCTTCACAGCATCAGCATGAGCGGACCATAGTGTATCTGATAAGCGTTTCACTACTTAGTGTTCATGTCCTAAAGATGTCTCCAGGACATGCCAACGATGCGTTGATGCCATGAAAAAGGCATATATTTTTTGAAGAAAGTCGAAGTAGGCTATGACTTGCATGCAACATTCAACAGCCTTCATGCCAACTAAATTCAGGGAATGGGACGCACACGGAACGTATACAGTCAATTCGTTCATTCCTTTTATTCTAGCTTGCACGCCTGAGTATTGACCGGACATGTTAGAGGCATTATCATAGGACTGTCCACGGCAATCTGCTATGCTGATGTTGTTTTCATCCAAAAAGTTCACGATGGTGTCCGCAAGATACTCTGCTCCATGACCGCAGATACATACAAATCCTAAGAACCGTTCTACTGATGATAAATCTTTCACATATCTCATAGTCAATGTCAATTGATCGGTGTGACTCACATCCGGTGTGGAGTCCACACTGAGAGAAATATTTTGCTTGTCTTAGTTCTGAAAGGATTGAGCAGACAACTTTGGTGCCCATCAATGCGATAAACTCTTCGCATATAGTTGCTGATAGATAGGAGGGGTTACCTTTTCCAGCATTGCCGTATCTCTTCAAATGTTCACTGAGAAATGGATCGAATTTGCTAATTAATTCCAAGCTTCCCAAATAATTTCCATTGTGCTGTCAACCTAGAATCTGATTGTCACCTCTAAAAGACAAGCCCCTGGATGCCAAAAACTTCACTACAGCAACAACCTGCAGCAGGACATTATGCCAATATTGCTGTTCCACTTCTAATTGCTTCATTAATTGTGTATCAATGTGACCAGCTTCTCTAACATGCTCAGTGTAAATAAGCATGCACTTTCGATGACCCTTGCCATTTTCATGTTCGCTGAGACGTGTCATTGCATTCTTCCAATCGTTAAAGCCAGTTGTGCATAGAGCAGATTGATGACCCATCGTAGTTGTTGAAAATAAGCGACACACAAAGCAATACACGGACTTCTGTGATGGAGAATAGAGTAGCCACTCGCGACAAACTGATTCACCATTTCGCAGTTCACGGCGGAAACAGGAATCAGTTAAGCAACATCTCTGCAACTTATCTCCAGTTCCATACACGCGTTGAGTCGTACTAAAATCAGACTCTTTATGCTGGCAACTAGCAGGACCTCTACGTATCCAATAAGATCGTAATTCCTCAGTGATTGGACTCCATAAGGCTGCATCTGTTGGATAGCCCGCCGAGCTGACACCTTGTGGAATTTTTTCGACTGTTGGTGATATGACAATATCTGAACTTTCAACGGGTAGACTATCAACTTGCAGTGACACTAACTGTTCATCTTTATCACAGACAATGGCATCAGTAGACGAGCAAGACGACTTAAGAGTATCTTGCGTCTCAACAATGTCGGACTGCAATGATGATTGTGCTTTCTGACTTTGAAAAAAAGACGATAATTTTGGATGTTTGGCCAACCTCTCCAATTCTGCTGCTTCCTTCTTTCTCTTCGCAGCACCACTCATATAATTTCTACTCATTCTTGGTGGGTTGTCTAATGGTTGGTTTAATAGATCGTAGTTAGTGAAAATTGACAAAATGGCAAATCGGTGATAACTGACAATTACAATCTGAATCAGCATAAAAGTCTTGTGTCTACAGGTTACTGTCAGTCATTATATCCAGACATACATAGGAGTCTGCCGAAAGATGCAATTTAAATTTTGGCCGAAACCGAGACTACACCGAAAGCAACAATTTGGTCACTTTCTGCAACGATACCGAAACCGACACCGAAATTTTGTTTTTGGGCCGCCGCGGGGCCCTAGGCACGTGCCTTGCGTGCCTATGCCTTAAAACGGCTCTGGTTACAGGTGAGCAACCTCAACTTGTTTATGAGGTCAGTTAAAGAAAATTCATGTGAATGTTTTGGACTTTGTCAATATTGACTAAAGTTTAGAAAGTAACAAATACTAAATTGCTTTGTTTTATAAAATATTTTACCCATTAGCAATTACCATAATGTGATCTACGTAGTACTAGCAGTTAGAATTACAATGTATAATTTCTTCTGTGCCCACCTGAAGTCATATGACTATAGTACATAGCGTAATGATGCGAGGATATATACTTCAAGTCAAATTGATCTCATAAAACCCACTTGCCACATTTTTCAATGATGATAATCAAATACAGTTCAATTTAAATGAAAAATTCTTACAAATCTCGTGTTACAGCCATACAATCTTTCATTTAAATCTCTCTTAAACGAATATAGTTATTTTAGTCATACATCTGTTTAAATTTTGCTTTTTGTGTCCCAGTTTCTTTAAGTTGGAAGTCAAATAGGGGTTTGTCATTTGTTTCTAACTTGTTCTGGTTTTGATTCATTGTGTATATGCCTTTTATTTTTTTTATTTTAAAAAAGAAATAATTAAACATATATAAACTAGAATTTTATTTAAATAAATAATTCACTTTTTTGTATGTGTATTTAAAAATTTAAGATCTGACCTTTAACATTAATTTGAGCAAAATCCCTACCCGTCTATAGATTTCTTCCCCAGGGGAGTTGCCACCACAGTTTATCTATGCCAAAATTGCACTTGGTGCTCCCTGTATTGCATACACATATCAACTGTGATGTAGCTCTCATGTGCTAGTTGCACAATGAAATTTGTTATTTTTTTTGTTGTTGTTTGCACGTCTTTTTCATTTTACCAGACTTCCTAGTGTTTTGTGTACATATGACTATCAGGTGCCTCTTGTGCATCAGCTGCACAATGCAAAATTTATCACTTTTTTTGTTGGTATGCTTTATTTAAATCTTTTCCTAATCAAAGAGCTCATTTTGATCACACAGTATATTTTATTTTTTTTATGCAGTGGCGATCTGTAGTCGATGAGGTGGTTCTCAATTTATGCAGAAAAAAATCTCCCCATTCAGGAATTGAACCACAGACTTTTCATATACTAATTATACATTATATGTCTGCACCACAGACGTTATTTACCAGCACTGCAAAAGTTACCTCTATACTAGCAGACTACAAGGTTTTGTCCTGAATGGACAACATTTAAGCATCACAATAGTAGACTTCTGTACAAAGTCCCTTCAAAGAAACAGGTTTGCTGATTTTCAACAAAGTTGTAGCATTTAAGATTTAAAATCAGTTGTTGCAATAGCATTTCTTGTTTTTGACTCTGTGCAGTATATTTTGAAACATTAGAGAGAAACATTAATGCATAATGCAAAAGTATATAGTCTGCAACTGCATCAGAATCTAAAACAATTTTAGTGCTGCTAATTGTTCAGACCATAGTCTATAGTCAAATATTTATTTAGTGAAATAATGCCTTTCTGCCTTGAATCTTTCATTCACAAATGGAATATATAAAATTTTTTGCTGGCTAGTCTGGCAGAAGCCAAAATCAAAAAGGGATATATAATCTTAAGTTACCTGTACAAATCCTAGCAGACAACACTATATTTACTTGTACTACAGTCCGAGTGATCTAATAATTTTAATGATTTTCAAAATACTCCTGTCTAGTGTTAGTAAAGTTATTTTCAATTTTCATTTGTAATGTTTTCATATCCCCTCATGGAATTTACAATGCAAAGAAGAACAAAAAGATTGGTCCAGCTTCTCACATCTTCACTACTAACCTTAAATTTGAATCTATAGCATTTTTCTTCAACAAACATTTTGCTAGTATTTCCATCCATGTAATCATTTTTTTTCTTTTTCAATTCATTACAATCTCATCAATGACAATGTGACCAAAGAACTGTGTAAAACAAACTTTGAGGTAATTTATCTTGCCAGGAGACAACAAGTGTTCTGCAGAATGGGCTGTCTCACCTATGAATAGCATTATGATGACATACGTTTCTGTTGATGCAGATGAAGCAGGAACTCCTAGCATATTGGGATACACACTTTTAAATACAGATAGTAATATTTACTGAGTTTTCCAATAGACAAAAACAATTACATGGAGATGTCTTATATCTGACAATGAACATTTCAAAAACTGTCAGATATTATTGAATCCACATTTTTTGGGAACTGGGAACTGTATGTATGTACTATGTACTAGCAATGACTGGCACCTCAACACAATAATAGCTATATGGAGCCAATTAAAATTAAAGTTCTAATAAAGAAGAATTTATGATCATGTAAATGTTAAAGAGAATCGAAGGTCACCTGCATAAATCTACAATTATCTACCATGTAATATGGTACCAGTAACTTAAACCTGGTAAAGGATGTCGCTACCAAGGGCATAGGTTCCTTTTTATGCTCTTCATAACAAGGGACAACCCTCTTCATCACAAGGGACAACCCTCTTCATAACAAGGGACAAAGAAGAACATTTCTTCTAACTAAAGCCTGTATTTTAAGCAACAAAAAGGAGATACATGCATTTATCTTTATTTGATTACATTCAACTTCAAAAATAGTAAAATTCTAAAATGTTACAATATGATGTATGTTGATGTTGATATTGACAATGAAAAAATAAGTATGAAAATAAATTGAACCGAGTAAATTTTGTGCCCTTACAAGTTCCAGTTGGGCTTTTTGCAAGACCATCATATAACTACAAACACTTTATGCATTGCTATTACCTGCAACTACTAAAGGCAGCTGAACAAACAATTCCAATTTGCACCATCTTTTATTATTGCAATTTAAAATCAACCGTTATATATAGCCATTGTTGTTTTACACATGCTTGTTAAGGACCATGTCATGTGCATAGCTGCAGTTAATGAGACAAGACTGTAACTGTTCAAAAGAAAACCATGCTCACATGACATGGCCCCAAATAATCGTAGGTAAAACAACAAACCAAGTTAGACAAAATGTAATTTGGCTAAATTTGGTTCCAGCCCCAATACTTCATTTCTTTCACTCCACTGCAGTCCTTGGATGATGAAAATCAATTATTATATGGTTTCACATCATTATATAACTATTTTTTGTGTACTTTTTACAACACAACTCAATACAACACAGCACTGTTTGTAACATACCGTATATACCTGCTTATAAGTCAAGTCCAACTGCAAACTGCACAGACCCAGATCTGCCATTGCATAATGCACCAGCAGATCTAGGTCTATGCAGTTTGTGAGGAGTAATCAGTAGAACAACATAGAACCTGATCTGCTGGTGAATAATGTAATGGCAGATCAGGGTTTATGTTGTATGCAGTTGGACTCGAATTCCAGGCGAGTATATATGTCACCCCATTACAAGGTTACCTCACTTAAATGCTATAATTGTTATGACTCCTGTGAACATTGTTATAATGAAGGATCACTGTGAATTGACCTCAAACATGTTACTAAAATGTTTTACACAATCTCCAGGTATCAACAATGACAAAACACTCAGTTTTTGGTAGATTTGCTTCCAAATTAATTGATATGGTGATAGATTATGTATGAATAACATTTATATATGTTTGTGAAGTTCAAAGGTTTGCAGAAAAACTTGGGGAAATAATTTGAATTTTCTGGCTTGGTCTGTGGATTCCAAATCTTTTTTTGTATTCATCAAACACTGGCACTTCTCAGACCATGAGTAGCTTCTATTTTTACACATAAGAATCATGTTGTCCTTGTGCTTTATTTAATCACATGCATGTGATGCATCCTCAGAGACTGACCTTACCAGGTCCCACTTTCATAAAACCTCTCAACTAAACAATTTGATCATGCATAAAAGTTACATATGTCCAATTTACAAAACAATTATTTAATGTTACTATTTAATATAACCAGCATGTTATAATAAAGCAGTTTAAAGCGCTGTTCCAATTGTATTTTTTTTAAAAAAAACAAGCTTTGAAAATCTGAGCAGAGTATGTACTCCATTTTTAGATGTTTTATGCTAGCATGGCATGGTACCACTCTATATTTAGATGTTTTATGCTAGCATGGCATGGTACCAATCCATGTTTAGATGTTTTATGCTAGCAGGGCATGGTACCACTCCATATTTAGATGTTTTATGCTAGCAGGGCATGGTACCACTTTCTTAAAACTGAAACTCTAATATGTAATCAGCTCCAAATTTTGGTGCTCTATGAAAGTTTTATAAAATCAAATTCAAGGTAAACTGAACATCCCAATGTTAAACCTAAAAATAAACAGCTTCTTTTTGCAATATAGGTTCCAACCAATACACCCATAATTGTAGTTTACTAATAATGATCATGCAAAAATTGGGCCGAACTTTTCCTCAAAGCTTATAAGTTGTTTGAAAGCAGGTGCATAGCTTTTGGCCTTTGCTTTCATGACCCCAAAACTCAAAATACTACCAAGGGTGCTGCTGATTTATCCATGTAGCATAGCCTCTAGCCTGTGAATAGTGTTCTTTTGATGTAGCTTTCTGCTAAGGCTGGCAAAGCAGGAGCTTTTAGCATATCTGAGAACAAACCAGAGACATATATTAATATGCTATCAAAGTTTCAGTTGAATGCAGGAACTGATGTAGAAGATATGCAACTTCAAAAAACATGGTTCCTTAAAACTGCTGACCCCAATGTTGTCACTGAATGAAAAGTGATACCTATGTCTCACCATTACAGGCGAGACATAAAAAGAAATGGCAGGCACAGGTCTCAAAGTTATTTCAGATCATTTATGTAACAAAAGCTTTAAGTTCTCCATGTATTATACTGAATAAAGATACCGTAAAATCTGCATAACAAGTGGAGGTTTGCATGGGTTTATTTTGGTTTGCCATTATCCATAGTGAAATTTTTCACAACACAATTATTTGTAAAGTCCTCACATTTGGGCTTATCAACACAATTCTATGGACATTACTAATGCTTTTGAAAAAGAGACATCATGAAGGAACAAGCAGAATCAGAACAAAATAAAGAGACAAAATAAAGTTGTGCTAGCTACTTTGGAATACCATCTACACTTGCTTGTGAGTTGGATCTAACTGCAAACAACACAGACCCTAATTTGCCGGCACATGTGCTGGCAGATCAGGGTCAATGTTGTTTGTTCTAGTGATTACTCTTACAAACTGCATAGACCCAGATCTGCTGGCAGATTATGCTATAGCAGATCTGGGTCTGTGCATTTTGCAGTTGGATTCAACTTACAAGTTAGTATATACAGTATACAAACTTAGCTTTGTTATCATTTTACACACAAATATATATCCTTAGTTTTGCTACAATTATACTAGAAGGTCCATATGCACTTCATTTTTTTAACATGCTTATTTTCCCTTATTATCCAGATTTTACAGTAGCTAAGTTAATGTGCTTACTGTACTTTACAACCCTTGGTCAACATATCACCTCTCTGGTATTTAAAGAAATTTTTCCATTTTCACAGGTCTCTTTTAAAATTTTTTTAAAGAATTAGTGAATGCAGTCTTTAGAAGGTGCCATATACCAACAATGACAAAAGGACGACAATGAGAATATGAAATTTCACAAGACTCAAAATTATATAATTACCATATATACTCGCTTATAACTCGAGTCCAAGTGCCAACTGCACAGACCCAAATCTGGCATTGCATAATGCACTGGCAGATTTGGGTCTATGCAGTTTGTTATGAGTAATCAGTAGAACAAACAACACAGACTCTAATCCGCAGGTGCATTATGCAATAGCATAGCAAAGTCTATGTTGCTTGCAGTTGGATTCGACTTATAGGCGAGTACATACAGTATATAAAGTTGCATCATAACATTAAAATAAAAACTATGGCTCAGACGAATCTTCTTGATAAGGAGTGCCTCATTTCACACAGCTTGGAATATTTTCACTCATAAATAAATAAAAGGATATGAAAAAGTTACATTTAAAGCTCAAACACGAGACCTGGAACAAAAATGTTTCATATTTATATAACATGCTGAACAAAATATATTCCAATACATTTCACAGGCATTAAACATATCTTCACATTTACATGTAATGACTTCTCCCTTGTATTTTTTAAATAGTAGTTTACATCATACACTTGCTTGTGGTAGATATTTGATAGTTTCCATAATACAGTACCAACAAAAGTACCACAAACAGCTCATGATAAGCCTGTCTTGTGACCTTTGCCTTACAAATGACCTTGACCTTAGCACTCGGGACTTGTCTACTTTATGATAAGGTGTAGACCTGGAAAAGGTTTTATCAAAATATCTGTAGGGTTTATAAAGTAATACAGACCAATAACTTAAATTATCCACTGTTGTGACCTTGACCTTGAGAGAGAGGGATATGATGGAATAAACGAGACACTGTCAAGTCAAGATATAAAAAAAAAAAAGTTTCATTAAAATATCTTCGATGGTTTAAAAGTTTAAAAGTTATACCTGTACATGGATAGAGGTCACTGATTTATAATTTGACTTCCCATGTATTTAACCTTGAGGCAGGGGGTATGGCTATGGTGTGTACTCATGATATATAACTGGCCAAAGTGTCATTAAAATATCTTTAGTGAGTAAAAAGTTATACTCTGGACAAGGACACAAGTCCATTTTCCCTTGCTATGACCTTGACCTTTAAGCAGAGGGCATGGTTATGGTATGTCACACACCATCAATAGCATGATATATTATTGGCTCAAGTTTCATTAAAATATCTTCACAATGCCACAAGTACCTATCAAACATTGTTAGCCATTGGGTGACCTACTTGCAAATTTGAGTGGCCATTTCAAATTTTAGGTTTGCCAAGACCTAATAATTTGGTTGCAACAGAAATTTAAAATAGAAATAAACAGAGCAGGGAGTTAATGTTGGAAGATGACAAAACATGATGCTTTTAGTTAAGGCATATTAAAGAGTTATAATAAACAAGCGGCCAAGTGGGTTGGCGATTGTTCACCTGGCTGACCATCTGCCTAATAGCCAAATGCAAGAGAAGTTGGCCAAGAAATCTGGGTCCAGAGGATGTTTTCTGTACAAATTTCTTTGAATGTCATTGACTGCATATTAAATGAAAATAACGGTTTCAAGATTTTTCTATATTTGGTATAATTAAAATTTGATGGCATATCAATATTATTTGTCCAATATTGAAAGGCCTCAATGCCATGATGCTTTTTGTCAAACTTGGTCAAATTCTGTGAAGTTTCTTTAGATCAAACTCTCTTTATGTCTTTCTATTTTAGCATCATAATTTTCAGTAATAAAGTTACCCCAGAGCACAGACTGCATTAGCCATTTTTGGGTGGTGGTGGTGGTGTGGGGTCTGTGTGTGTGAAAGGAATATATTTGTTGTAGTGGTAGTAATGCTGCATATATAGGCTTAGACCACCTCACAAGTAGGCCTAAGACGACCAACAAAAATATAACTACTTTTAAAAAGCCAATTTGTTTTGGTGCAGCAATTAAAATACTTATTTTATGCAAATTTTTGTAGTGCAATTAATTAATCACATAATGACAATATGCATTTGCTTTTTTATTGACTGACTTATAGCAGGTTGACACAATTTTTAATTTTCTTGTGGCCAATACAATATCATGAAAGGAGACAATTTCATTAGGGCAGGCTAGATAAACTTGTCACTTTGACTATAGTGCATCATCAAAAGATCAGCAATATTTCACAAACAGAATGAAAATTTATTTGTTAGATGTTGACCACAGGACATTTTGCAATTTGTTCACAGGTAAGTGCTCACAATGTGTGAGAATGCACATGACCCATGCTGCTATTTCAATCAAATAGCAAGCGAGGTGTGTTTATACAGCCAAAGAGTACCAATGATTTGCAGAGACCTTAGTTTCCGATCCAAAATAAATTAACTGAATTCGAGTCACCTTTTCTTACTGCAAATTATAAGATTCTAACGAGTTTTTTCCGATACATTGTCACTAACAGAATTCTCATGATCCTAAATGTAGAAGCTGCAACTGCGGATGCAGTAAAAATTATGATGTATCTGGCAAAAATGATGGTTGGTTGGTTGGTTGTTATGGGTTTAATGCCATTTTTCAGCACATGACAGGCTATACATGGCGGCCAGTATATTTGGTGGAGGATGAACCTGAGAAAACCCTGGGAAGAACCACCGAACCAAGGGAAGCTACTGGCAAGCTTTCTCACATATCCACGTTAGCCGAGCCCAGGATTCGAACCCATGCGGATAGAGGTGTGATGTCAGTGATCTGTAAAGGCGAGCGCCTTAGACCACTTGGCCACCCAGGGCCCCTCAAAAATGATGGTAATATGGCCATATTTAAAGGCACATCAGCATTATTTGCATAAATTTGAAAGACCTTTGAAGCTAGGATGCTTTCTGTCAAATTTGGTCAAATTCTGTTGAGTGGCTTTTGAGAAGTTATTAAAGATTTTTCTAATTTTCATAACAGTAGCTATATTTGGTATAATTTGTACAACCGTAAAAACCTTTAAATCTTAGGATGCATTCTTTCAAATTTGTTCATATTCTGCCGAGTGGTTTTCTTAAGAAGTCGTTCAAAAGATTTCCTATTTTTACATAAGGTGGCCATATTTGATGGAGGGCTCTCAAGGAATTGAGGTCTGGTATCAAATAAGCATACAAGTTTCAAGGACACTCCGTTCTTATCTGTGTCCCTGTCATGTACCCTTATTTTCCTATGAAACACCCATTTGATCATCAGTATTCGCCAATGAAGTTTGTACAGTGATAGTATGAACAAACATGCAGCCAATGCAACTTAATCCCTACCTAAATCAACATCAGTTGACCTCCTAAAACAGTACAGTGTGATTGTAATGTGAGAAGCCTTATGCAATATGGAGTGTAATTTGCATTATGTCATGTATACTAAGCATACATATTAACAGAACCAGTCTCGTGATACCATTTTCTTTAATGGCATCAAGTAATGTCATGGTACCAAAATCTGGTAGGGTAACCAGTTCCTGCCTTTTTATATTCGTGAGACTGAAAAGTATTTCAGAATGGCAAGTTCAAGTCTTGATGTTTTCATAACTACCGTCTGTACTCGCTTATTAGTCGAGTCCAACTTAAAAAACTGCACAGATCCAGATCTGCCGTCGCACAAGTGCCGACAGATCTGGGTCTATGCAGTTTGTTAGGAGTAATCAGTAGAACAAAGACCCTGATCTACTGGCACATTATGCGACAGCAGATCAGGGATAAAGTTGTTTTACAGTTAGACTCAACTTATAAGCAAGTACACTTTAAATTTTCTTTCGAAGACCATGTGTCTTATTAAATTCAATGAGAGTATCTTTAATAAAAAAAAGATAAGAATTAGACCAAATAAGTGCTCTGCAATTCATACACGAGACCTTATGTGACAAGATTCCTTCATTCGGAACTGCCAATATCCAACAATTAAACACAATGCTTCAAAAATGGATAACGTCTGAAACCTTAACACAATCTTGTTTTTTTTTATTTTTTTTATTTCAGTCAACGTATTTACAAGCGACACAAAGGTATATCCAATTTATCAGTGGTTTCTTTATTTTACACCCAATCTCCCAAAATGCAAAACCAAGGCTGCAGCAGCTTCCACCTATATTATGTGAAAATAACTTGCTGCTGGTTTGTGTATGTCACCTAAAAATTCATTTCTGGCTATTTTGCCACTGTTGTTGATTTTTAAGATATATTGTTTAAAAAAACAGAACACCCGCACCCCCCCAAGTACTTTAAAAGCTTGCTTTGATTTTTCATATTGTGAGATTTATAATGTCAGCCATGGTTGACTTTGCCAGAAGGATGTAGATGCGGGTTTTATCAAGAACAATTGTCCTTATGTTATAAATATTGATAAATTTTCATGCAAAGGCATATTTGAATCAATATAAAAAGTAATCTTACAATTAAATCAACACTAAGACATAAAATGAGAAAAAAGATGGGGGCTGTCTTTGGGTACTTGCACCTGCATTTACAACACTGGCACCTGCATGATATAACTGTTCCTTTCTGCCAGTCATTTGTGGGCGACAATTGTCCAAAATATCATCAATTAGACAGTTTGATGGTCTTTTTAAACATTTTTTTTTACATATATACAACAAAATATCAGCAATCTGCATAAGAAGGATAAATATCAATGGCTGGTCTGATTTGGGGATCATAATATTATAGCACACTGCTCTTCCAAATGCTACATGCATAGGGGTGTTTTTTTATTCTTTCATGTAACTATTTATTGGTGTAGTTTTAAAAGGCATTTCTGAGCTCTAACATCATCTACTTAGCGTGTTCTGTTGTTTCAATTATAAGACTTTATTGTAGTTAAAATTTGTCTCATTAGAAAAGCATAAATATCAATAGGTATAGATTACCTTTAATTTTAGATAATCTACATGTTTACTTCAGGGGGTATGCATGTATATTGTTGATAAAGAAAGCCTCTGTTGAGAATTTGATAAAAAGTTCTACTGTATGTCTTTGTAAGGGAAATAACTCTTGTTAAGAAAATTATTGTTATGAAAAGGAAATCTTGATTTAATAATTTGGCAGGAAATCCATGTAGTTCTTACATTCATTGTGTTAAGAAACAACTGTTTTTTAATATGCATATAACCATTAAAAAATGAAGCGAATTAAGACTTAAAATATCAAGGATGTGTGTGTGTGTGTATGTGAGAGAGATTTACCCTTCACGAATACCCATGGCTCAGCCATTCTAGAGAAGCAGTCAAAATTAAGTTTTCCACGTAGTGGCAAAGAAAGCGACACTGTTGCTATGGGAGCCACCCTGATGAAAATGTTTATTAAGCATGTCCTAACAAACATTCCTATCATGATTGATCAAAACTGGTTCAGCTGTTCTTCTGAAGATGAAAACTGATTTTCCATAAGGTTTCCACGGAAGTCACACCATTGCTAGGGGAGCCATCTGGGCTTTTGATAGAACAATTCTAACAAACAGTCCTATCAAGTTTGATTGAAATTGGTTCAGCTGTTCTGAAGAAGCTGAAAATAGGTTTTCCATATGTTGCTATCACAATGTTGAGACGGTAACCACCCCAGACAAAAGTTTGCTAAAGTATGTTCTAAGAAACATTCCTACCAAATGTTATCAAAATTGGATTAACCATTCTAAAGAAGAAGAAAATAGGTTTCCAACCAGTTGCTAAGGTAGCCACATCATTGATTGGGGAGCCACCAGGGAAAGATTCTGATAGAACATGTTCTAGCAAACATTTCTACCAAGTTCAATCAATATTGGCCGAGTCATTCTGTACAAGCTGAAAATATAGCTTTTCTATTTTGGTTGCTATGGAAACCACATTGTTGCTATAGAAGCCACATTTTACACAATTTTGGTAGAGTATGTCCCATATAACATTCCTACCAGACTTGATGTTTGATTGGAACAAGCAGTTTTTGAGAAGAAGTTGAAATAATATGGATGGACATGATTGACACGACCAGGGGAGCTAAAATGGTTATTAAAATTCACTGCTGGTTTGTTCTGAACCATCTCTCTTTATCTTCATTTTCTTCAGATGATAGTTTATATTAAAAAAGACTTGGCTATATCTGCATTTATGGTAGTTCAGCTGACAGCAATTTTACTGCTGACTGTAATTTTTCTGTATTTGTGTCCACATTCACATTTTCTGGATCTGTACCACCAGCTGACACAGGTTAACTGCACAGTTAATGTACAAGACTTGTCACTTTATTAGTACATGTCAATAATTCACATCATTTTCATACGCTATGACCCAGACTCGTCACATTTAAAGACGGCCATTTCATGAAAGAATCGGCAGCCTCACAATTGAAATGGGGATTATTCTTGGAATTACATTGCATGTGCTTACTGTGCTAACCATTTTTAGTTTAAAAACATGCCCATATACTTGTAATTGAAAAATGTTTACATCATTTTCTAGTTGCTGCATATACATTCTGTAAGTTGCCACATGGCAACCATTTGACATTTTTCACTTGAAAGAATTAATTTGTAGTCACAAATGCAACCATTTTACCTGCAACTTGGAGTGCTGCTTCAGTGGTTCAAAAGTTATACTCCGGTTCAGGATACAAATCACAATTACATTTTCCCTTGCTGCAACCTAGAACTTATGGCAGGGAAACTGGCTTCAGTAAGCAACACATAATATGTACTTGGGCAAAGTTTCATGAAAATTTCTCCAACCATTACAGCTATGGAACGGACAAGCAAATGTCAACAGCTGGATGGATGCACAGACAGACTTCATAACATAATATGTGCCTGACTTAAGATTGGCATAAAAATAATATTTCATAATTGTGTTACAACAGAAGCATGTGCACTTTATTTTACTGTACTAGAGCATTGATTGCAGCTCGCATTTAAAATTACTAACACTCATTCAAAATGTATTCCACAGTTAAAACTAAATGAGTCTGTATTTTAAAAGTAGAAGAAAAAAAAATACTTCACATATAAGAAGATTCAATTACAGAAGTTTACATACATTCTCAAGACTCCATGCACTTCAGGTTGCTTGTCAACAAAGATAATAAGAAATTGTCTTACCTTTCAAAAATAAAATCACTTGTACTCATTCAAATCATATTTCACAAAGTTACAGTTTATACATCTCCCTATACTTCCACAGAATACCGTGAACATTTTCTCAAGGTCACTATATTCATTCACATCATACATCCACAAAGTTTAAGCTTTCAAAAGTCAATACATTAATAGCTTACTCATATATACTTGCCAAAATTAAAAAAATAAGAAGACTTAGGAACCAAAGTTTATTTATGGATTCAGACTCCCTGCATGTATCATTATAGTTTTCAATCAAGTTGTTAGGAAATTAATTGCTCTGCATTCAAATTCACACACTTATTTAAAACATATTCCAGAAGGTTAAAGTTTTATATAAGCCTATGCCTTAACATTAAGGTTACCTAAACATATAACAAAATATGAAATTTCCCAAAAATTCACATAGAAAAGGACTTCAGTACTAAAGTTTATGTCATGTCATCAGACTGCCCAGGTTCATTGTTGTTTCCAGACTCCCTGGGTTCATTGTTATTTTCAACCAAGTTATTAATAATGGTAGCTTCAGCAGATGTATTCAGTGAAGTATCTTCCCCAATGAGGTTCTTCCTACACACCGGACAAGTCCCATGCTGTAAAACAAAGCAAGAGTTGTTATGATAGAAAAGAATAGCTGAACATGCCTTACTTCTGTAATTGAAAAAGGTTTTAAAACATTTCATTTTCAGAACTTTTACAAACTAGAAAAAAATTTTACAATCTGAACAAGAAATCAATTATGTCTTGTGGACATGGTTGTCCTGATAATAAGTCAGGAGTTAAATCCAGCAATATTCTCAAGAGCTGGAAACTAATTCAAAGTAAAACATGTATAAAGCCAAGGTTTTACTTAAAGTACTTAAAATGCATAAAGGAGGCCATGATTCTTTTAAATAATAACAGGATGAAGCAAAATTCAGTAATTTTTTTTTTTTCCCCCATCTACTGAGGAAAGATCACAAAAAGTATGCAGTGATTAAATCTGGCAGTAACCCTTGTGACAGAGCTGTAGAGTTACTACACAGACATGGAAAGTAAACAAGTTTCATATCTCTATCTCAAAGGACATAAGAGTTAAAGTGCAGAAAATGGGAAGAAACTGACAAGTGACCTTGATCTTAATGATAAAACCTTGACTGTGATACATGAGATGCCATCAAATAGAGAAATGTATATGTAGTACGTATCATCCCTGAACCTCAAAGAGCTTTGAAGATATAAAGCAAAAACACAAGCAACCATAAAATATATACATGTGACCTTGACCTTAAAGATTAAGAGATAGATCTTAGAGACTAAAGACAGGATCCTCAATCTAGAATGCAACATATCTTAAAGTAAAAATATACAGGTGTACAATATTTCATTATCTTAAACAGCTCATAAGTTATAGAGAGGAGGAAAAATGTTTATCAAACTTAAAATACTGGCTTGTGACCTTGACCTTGGAGACAAGACCCGCATGTGGTAAATGAAAAATATACCAAATTTCATCCCCTTATTTCAAATGGCTCTAAAGTTATAGAACTGAAAGGAAAACAAAAAATATTGACCCATGACCTTGACAGTGAAGATAGGACCCACAATGTGGTGACACACCATATAATTATGATGAATAAATAGACCAAGGTTTATCGCTTAGTCTCAAATGACTCTAAGTTATAGAGAGGAACAGAAAATGAGATCGAAAACTTAGAATAATGACCTACAATCTTCATCGTTAAGATTGTGTCCCCAATGTGGTACATGACACACTTTGAACTAATAATGAATAAGTAAGCCAAGTCTCATCCCTAAAACGTAAAGAGCTTTAAAGTTATAGAGCAGAATGGATACTGTTTTGGAAAACTTTAAATACTGACCCATAACAATGATGACAGGACCACACAGTGCGGTACATAACACAACTTCAAATGATAATGCATAGGTATACCAAGTTTCATCCCTTAATCTCAAATAACTCTAAAGTTATAGAGTGGACAGGAAAGTTTGATGGAAAATACAAAATACTGAACCATGACCTTGACCTTGAAAATAGAGTCACCAATGTGGTTCATGACACACCTAATGAAGATGTAAAAATATACCAGTCTTCATCCTGTAACCTCAAAAAGCTTTAAAGTTAAAGAGTGGAATTGAAAGTGTCAGGAAATACTACAAATATTGACCTGTGACTTTGACCTTGAAGATATCTCCCCCCCATGTGGTTCACAACACACCTTCTAATAATGATGTACAAGTATGTAAGTTTTATCCCTTAACCTAAAAGGGCTTGAAAGTTTTAGAGCAGAAAGGAATGAGTGAGGAACATTTAAAAATATTGAGCTGTGACCTTGACCTTGAAGACAGGACCCCAATGTGGTACACAACACACCTTCTAATGAATGATGTATAAGTATACTAAGTTTCATCCCTTAATCTCAAACAGATCTGAACTTAGAGAGTAGAATCGAAAGTGAGAGGGAAAACTTTGAATACTGCACCACAACCTTGACCTTAAAGACTAGACACTCAATGTGGTACACAACACACCTTCTAGTGATGATATACAGGTATACCAAATTTCATCCCCTAATTTCAAATGGCGAAGTTATTGAGCAGAAGGGAAAGAAGGACAGATGGATTGAAACATGGATATTGTGTCCCCTGCCTTTCTTTGAAAAGGCGGGGAACAAAAAGTGAAAAATCAAATTTCTTGATTGAAAGCTACATACAAAATTTGAATTATTTTCAGAGTTCCCTTTAACAAAATGATGAAAGGAAACAATGGTTTAAGGATACGGATTAAAGTCACACCTCCATATAATGCAAACCTTATGGCCAGGTAAGTTGAAAATAGTTGATGTTGTGACTGCCACAAATGGGGAAATATGGTAACCATGCCTTACCATCTATTAATTGGTTAACTGGGGTGAAACAAAAAATGACAAAATATGGACTTGCAGTGATGCCTCCAGTTATACATACTCTGGCATTAGAGGGCAGTTTTTATATGAAAACAGTATGAACAGACTCCTTTGAGCATGTTTCAACAAATGTGTGCGACATAAGTACCTTACTGAATTAAAACTTTTCAGATTTGTATCTTCATTCCCAGCACAGCTGTACCAATCATGTGTTATGACAATGGCACTACACTGTATGCATTAGAATTGCATGTAACAGCAGAGGCATTAGCACCAAATACTCAAAAACTGCATGTCTGCCATTGTACAAGCTTGCCAAGTGCAGTTGGTCAAATGCTTTAAATAACTAGATAATCACTGACAGGGACTCATTGCTCAATTGCAAAGTCACTTAGCAAGCACTTAATCATGGTGGTTGATCTAGAAGTCAAGCATTTACATGATCAGACTAAGCTTTGCTAATAATAATGAAAGTTACAAGTTTCATTATGCTGACAGCAAACTGACTCTGTACAATTTTTGCGTGCTTGCTCAGTTTCATGTGGAAGGAGTTGTTAAATTTCATGGATTTGCATAATTGCATAATCTGAAGAAAACAATGGACTTGATTTTTCACAAAATAGTTGTGCACCAAGGATATCATCAGTCAAACAAGAGTCCCTCGAAGAATTTCTAGGAATTGAAGATAAGACCATTTCTTCCTTTTAACAGTCGAGTGTTGAAACCATCTCTGATATTCTTCAGCGATAACCAGGTTTTCAAATTAGCTGCTGTGGTAAACATAATGGATGTCAGCTTGGCATCATTTTCATTTACGGAAAAGTAGACATCATTAGAAGCCTTTAACCAAAAAACCTCATGTCATAATGATCATCCATTTAGGGTGAGTAGTGACAAGAAGAATTTTAAGACAGTTGTCATGGCAGTCATACTGGATGTATGACTGGCACCATTTTTATTTAGGACTTGGTGAAAATCTCCTGTCATATTGATCATCCATTCAGGGGGAGTAGTGACAACAAGATTTTTAAGACAGTTGTCATGGCAGCCATTTTTATTTAGGAACAACTAGGAATCAGAAGAAGTCTATTGGTTAAAACTCCATGTTGATATAGCCATCCATTTGAAGAGGACTTGAGATAATAATATTTTCAAGATATGACTTTCCATTCAGAAGGAGTAGCTAGATTTTCAAGATGGCTGCTGTGGTGGCCATATTTGACATCCAATCATCATCATTTTCATTTAAGACCAACTGGACATCATAAGAAGTCTTCTGGTGAAAACCCCATGTCAATATGACTTTCTGTTCAAGTAGAGTCGTGACAAAAAGATTTTGTAAGATGACTGCCATGCTGGCCATATTGGATGTCATATCAGCACCATTTTTATTTAGGACCAGCTAGACATCATAAAAAGTCTTTTAGTGAAAACCCCATGTTGATACAACCATCCATTCAAGGGTAGTAGTGATAACAAGATTTTCAAGTTGGCCATATTGGATGTCAGATTGGCACAATTTTTATTTAGGACCAACTCGACATCATATGAAGTCTTTTAGTGAAAACTCCATGTTGATATAACCATCCATTCTGGAGCAGAGATAGCAAGATATTAAAGGTGGCAGCCATATTGGATATCACATCGGCACCATTTCCATTTCGGATCAACTAGACATCATAAGAAGTCTTTTAGTGAAAACCCCATGTTGATATGACCATCCATGTAGGAGTAGCAGTAACAAGATTTTCAAGATGGCCATTGTGGTGGCCATATTGGACGTCAGATTGACACCATTTTTCATTTCAGACCAACCAGATATCAAAAGAAGTCTTTTCGTGAAAACCCCACATTGATATTACCATCCATTCAGGTGGAGTAGTGATAACAAGATTTTCAATATGGTTGCCATGGCAGCCATATTGGATGTCAAATCGGTACCATTTTCATTTAGGACCGACTAGACATAAGAAGTCTTTTAGTGAAAACCCCATGCTGATATGACCATCCATTTAGGAGGAGTAGCGATAACAAGATTTTCAAGATTGCTGCTGTGGTGGCCATTCTGGATGTCTGAGGAGCACCATTTTCATTTTGGACCAGCTAGACAATGGGATAAATGTGTGTGTAAACTTTCAAGGCAATCCTCCAAGTAGTTTAGGAGGAGTAGCAATAACAAACTAATGGATGGAAAGACGACAGACAATGGACAGACGACAGACGATGGACAACAGACCATCCCATAAGCTCATCCTGTCTATGACTAGTAGAGCTAAAAATATAAACAGAATAAATACATTCAACTCTTCAAATTTGATGGAATGATGTACATGAAAATGAATATAAGCATTATAAATCTTTTACTAATCTACCACATTTACCCGTGCAGAGATGCTGCCAGGATTTTATCTAAAGGGGGAAGTTCCCCCCTTGTCACCAAAATATGGGGGGGGGGGAGTAAAAAAAATGAGGGGGAGGAGGAAACGGCCATAGTTCAATATTTACCTAACACATAAATATCCGTCTGTTTCTTTCTTCCAGCTCCACTTTGTTAGAGCTTTACTGAAATCAAAATCCTCAAAAGAGGTCTCCTCTTATTGTATCAGCATTAATCTGTTGATCATTTCTGAGCTTAATTTATTCCTTATCTGTGTATGAATATTGTTCTGTGCTGAGAACCCACTTTCACAATCTGCTGTCTGAAGGGACATGTGCATAGCTACCTAAGCCAGCTTGAACAAGTTGGGAAACTGTTCTTTATGGTTGTTATGTACAATTTTCCACAGCTCATAGGTATTGTATCTTGGATATCTCTGCTCCAAAATAAGATTTTTCACTAATAAGGGCTCTGCCAAAGTTTCACTTTCTTGAATCAGTGCTTAGCTGACTACTATGCCAGATTTCTAATGTGTTCCACAATGTTGTATTAGGGTTTTAAGTCCATCAATGCCATAGTCTGCTTGTTCAGATAGAGGTATTTTGATTTAAAAATAAATCTCCTTTTTAATTTCTTTTTTGATTCTTATTTATTCAATATATCAAAACCCTTAGAGTGCTATATAGTTTTGTAGCACAAGATCCCTCAAGGCAGAATTGTGACAAAGAAATGAAAATTGCACTCTACTTTTAAATTGCCTGTATTTTAATTAGGCTTTGTATTCGGCCTTGTGGACATTTAAATTGGAAATACCACTGAAGAGGGGGTTTGTCCATCCAGCATGTACATTGGACTCATATTCAACATCATTTTTGGGTTCAAAATTACTCAGATATTTCCAATAACATTTTCTAAGCTCCAATAATCTCATATACTTCAAAACCTCAAAAATCATTATCATCATCGCTATCAACAGCCACTATCTGCGAAACAAAATCGTCATCTGAAGATGAACCATTCTGGGAGTCAGCCATTTGGGGTTTTCTAGGAGCCCTTACTTTAAACACGCATTAGTAAAACTTCCTTCATGAATGCAAGATTCAAACTCGACAGAATTCTTGTTGCAGGGCCCAATGTGCCAATCAAATTTAGTTTAACAACCGTTCATGTCAAGCCATAGTATTCAGATGTGTAAACAGTTGCCAACCTGAAAAAGACAAGTGATAAGACTAAAGCCACTAGACCTCTACTGTGGTGCGACTTATGCTGCGACAAGCACTTAAAGAGTTAACAGTTAATAAAAACTATACTGTGTAGAGTACATTTTTATATGTGCAACTTTAAACTAATTTCTGGGAGTTCTCGCACATCACTGCTTTCCAAGTGTGCGAATTTGTCAAAATTTTGCGCAATTTGCACACCCTGGCTGCATCTCTGCCCTTGCATGATTCACACCTAATGTTGAAGAGCTTAGATTCAGAGTACAGTGTAAGATTTGGGTCTTCAATTATCACAGGTGGGTGGGTGTTGTGCATGAGGTATATAATAATAATTTAGTTGTGTCAAAACATTAGCGATCAATCATCCTTACCAACTTTAACCATGGAACTATGCAATCATTGTGGTAATGATGATCACAGGGAAGCCTTCTAACTTCTTCATTTAAAGCAAAATCTTCCATGCAAACAGAGCACTGTAAGGTTCTATCTGTAAAGAGAGGATGGCAAAACATATCTGATGAACAGTTCCTTGATTTGTATTAGCATTTAAGAAAAATGTAGGATTGCAAGTAACCTATAGCTATTAGTGCTAGGTGCATCACACAGGGCTCTACTCGTTATGATTTGCTCAGCAGGGCCTTAAACACAGGAACTTTATTATAATGGGCCATAACTCTTAAAAAAGAAGTACAAGTGGGCCCGATATCACTCATCTGGGTAGCTGACATGTCAGCTTATGAATGCAAATTCACAAAGGTATTGTTGTGGAAAGAAAAGCTTGGAGCACATAGTTGCTACATTGTCTATTAATGTTCCTGTCATTTTATCTTCTTTCTTAGACCATATATATTAGAACACTTTCTCAGCATAAAAAGGACAAGTCATTTATACAACCAGCATTGTCCCCTGGATCACTCTCTGCCCAATTCATATCTCAGAAACTGTTCATAGCCCCACCCTTAAAGTATATACATTAACTTGTCATTACAAGGGGAGTTATTGCAGTCAGCATAGATTTCTGGATGTCCTTACCCCCTCCACCCCAGTATACCAAGTATGATCAAACTCTGTTCAGAAATACGGTCTCTAGAATCTACACAAGCTCAGCCAATCAGATAATCACCTCAATAATATGTGTGAATGTTGCTCATAATCAAACTCATCTTAAGGTCTTGATGAAATAAGCTTACATATAAAATCCGATCTAATTCTGACAAGAAATGAAGCTCATAGAATGGGCTGATGGACAGCCGGAAAACAGATGGCAAACACAGGGCCATACTATAAGGTCACTTGGCTTTGGCCAGGTGAGCTAAAAATGATGATGTAAAATGCTTGTAATCGGTCATGCAAGGGTTTAACGGTATAAAGATGCATGCCAAAATGGGTTGAAATACAACAATCTTGGGTAAAGTTAGGCTGTGGAAACCACAATTTAGGAGGACTGTAATATAACCCACGCCAATGATGATGAGGAATGTATCAAATTTAGCTGAAATCCAACAAGCTTTGGTAAACTTAACTTGGGAAACCCAGTTAAGAAGATGATCAATCAGGGGCCATATCTTCTCTAAATGATGCCATGGATTGCTGGAAATCAAATTATTCAAGGTCTTTTCAATATAAAAGTGCATGCCAAATTTGGTTGAAATTCAACCATGCTTAGTTAAGTAATGCTTTGGAAACCAATTTTAGGGAAATGGACAATCAAGGACCGTAACTCCTGTCAATAATTTCCTGGAGTGCAGGAAATCAAGTTCATTAAAGCCTCACCAATATAATGATGCATATTAAATCTTACTGAAATTAACAATCATTGGAAAAGTTATACTGCTGAAACCAAAGGAGGACTGGCTTCCAGGGGCCATAACTCTTTTAAAAGGAGATATGGAATGCTGGTAATTAAACTTATTCAAAGTGTGATTAATATAAAACTTCATTCCAGATTTGGTTGATATCCAACAATAATTCAAGTTATGTTATGGAAACCAAAGTTAGAAGGAGTGCAATCAGGGAAAAGAACTCCTGTAAAAGATGCAGTGGAATGCCGGAAACCTAAATATCTAATGTTCTTATCAATATCAAGCTGCATGCCAAATTTGGTTGAAATCCAGCAATTCAACAATCCTTAGTAAAATTATGCTGTGCAAACCAAATAACAGAGGACAAGCAATCAGCAGCAATAACTCCTAAATGATGATACAGAAGACTGAAAATTTATGTAGTTCAATGTCTCATCAATATAATGTTTCATACAAACTCCATTAAAATCCAACAATTCACAGTGAAGCTATCTAGCCACAGCCAAATTGTTGATAGACCAATGGATGGATCGATAGCCAGATAGGTGCGAGTACAATCGGTCTCTGCCATCTTCATCAAGTGGGACTCTCATTACCATATAAAGATCTATTGATTGTTTACATTAAACAGGTAAAAACAGCATAAAAAAAAAGATATCCATAAAGAACCAATTCTAGCTGTGATGAAACACTCTGTGAAACCATTTACATATGGAAGCAGTAACTGCATTGCTAAAAATGTTTCCTGAAAGGTAATTGTTCACCAACTTGTAATTTAACTTGCAATTATATTATTCCAGTTGACCGTTAGCATTTCATCGCCTTATAAAATCTCTGAAAGGCATTTTTAAAATCTACATGTAGCTTCTTGAAAAACTTTTACATTTCTATCAATCTGAAATTTTGTTTCTGACATCTTGTAAAAAAGTTGGTATTTATTCCAATGTATGGTGTAAACAGAAAATTCAGACAATCAGTCAAACCATTTCTATATTTTTTAACCTTTAACAAGTAAAACACTGAAATTATTAAACACGTTTTATAAATTCATACAAAGAGAGCAAAAATAAAGATTCTACATACAACAGGATAAAACTGAATGTTCTGTAAAATTGACCAATGAAATATGTTTTGTCATACTTAACGTAGTTTGCATATGTATCCATCAGACATTACACTTGTAGTTTCAGTAATGCCATGCTGTGATATTATTGAAGCAAACCCCGACTACCTTTTCATACTTTTTACCCATCCAGTGAATGTGCATAAATCACTATGATAATAATGCTTGGAGATAATACATAATCTCCTTTTATGTTAAAATTTGAAATATTTTATAAGTAGTACGAACATGATCTGGACACCCAAAAAGCTTTTTTTAAAGCCAGCAATTTTTTTTTAAAAAGTCGAAATATAAACTATAGATGTCTTACCTGTACTAAAAACCTGGCAATTGAATAGTCAACCCTCAGGGTGTGAAACCACTTTGATTACCCTAATTATCAGGTGGATTAATTGTAGGTGTTGTCAATAGGCAGCAATAAAAACAGCCGGCATACTCCACAACTCGTGATCAAACAGATCCCTAAACAAAGTGAGCAATGACTTGTTAAAGGTCATGATCAAGGAAACCAATCATCATCCTGAGACAGTTGACGGAATTCATTAATGAATCAATTTGTTAACTGTAAAATCAATGGTCATCAGTGTTACATCAAGCCAACATGTGATTTCATGCTTTTTTTTATATTTACTGTAGGAAAGCGTACAAAGGGAGACAAAGTAGTCATGCACATCATTTCCTATTCCAATTAATGTGGATTACCTTGCGTGATATGAAGTGTTTAAATATGCATGTGGGTTATTATCTTTGTTTTCCCTTTCCAGTGAACTAATCTGGGTTTACATTTATTTCCGATAAATCAGTCAACATCTCGGACACATGAGTTTCGCAAGTTCTTGTAGTCTCAGCTTTATTCGATGACATATTTCCTCTTGGTAACCTTATTTTGGATGTAGCCTTTTCAGTCTTTCCTTCCTATAATCGGAGTTCAAATAATGGTATTCCGTAATTAAATTCCCGAAACAATCCAAGTGATTTAGCTCCATTACATATTTAGGGCAATGATCACCAAGTCTGGAGTTTTAGTGTTGAGATTGCTTCAAGCCTTTTCAAAGGAAAATATGGATTATCTTTCAGATTTAAGAGATAAGAAAACATGAATAGATGCATATTATTTTGGTGATACACTCTGTTGTCAAAGTCAATCTTTATGTTATGAAACAATATCAATGTTAGAACTGGGTCATGTCCATAGGCACAGTTTCCACCCAGACTTATCATCAATTGCAGTACATGCACATGACAAACTATCACAGTTTTAAAAAATAAAAAAATACCAGAAATGCAACTAGAATTCTTTATTTGTAAAAACCAAACATGATATTGTTCTTTATTGGTAAGCAAGAATATAATGCAACCTGGTTTACCTACCTAGACATATTTGCTGGGCTCATTTATACAAAATTGATCATTTTATTAGTACACAAATTATCTGGACAGAGAGAAAAGTAATGTTTTTTAGTGTCCAGATATTTGGGTGAACGAAAGAAACTGTGTGTAACAGTTTTTGAAATATGAATTTTCTGCATAAGAAATGTAATTTTTGCATAGGTACATCATATATCAATGATTGCTTCAAATATTCGTCATCTGGGGAAATATTTTTGATGCCCCAGTTTGTAGATGGTCATATTGTAAACTGTCTTCACTTACCTTCTATTTTGGAGTAATAAGCACTTGTACCCATTTTTCTCCCGGGTGAATGTAAAACTCGTATATTTTCATAATTTTCTTCATCAGTGTGATGAAACTGTTCATGTTCAATTTTTATTGTGCTTACAGTTCAGTGAAATGTCTGCTATTCTCGTTATTCTAAATTGGGTACCATTTTACTACTGTGTGTATTGGTGATTCAGCTTTCCGCTCAAGGAAGTCATGCTAATATTTTTCAAATTCTTATATGTTTGGTAATATTTGTGAAAACTGTGTCTTTGAATTTCCTGAGTGTATTCCCAAAACCTTTAAATAAGGATGAAATCCACTGTTTCAGCAGTTGTGGTACAGCTGGGTTCCAGTAAAGATCAAAAGAACAAACAAACAAAAACCTCTCCATCCAAATTTTGGTAGTCAAAAGTTCTTTGAATACAATAGCAAGATAGACTAGTTCCTACTGACACAGTAAATCATGAAAAATATATTAGTGTCATACAGTAATTATTAAATACTGGCCGATTGTGTCTTCACTCTCAACACATTGACGACCACTGAAAGACAGCACCTTGTTTCAGTGATCATTTTCCAATATAAACTTTGTTGTTGAAACATGCTATCAATAATAATAATACTTCTCCAAATTCGTTTCAATGTTTATTTCTCTCTTCACATCAGATACAAGTTTTCAGTGATTTGACTAACAACACTGTTACTGTGTCCTCTGTGTCGTCATCAACATCGACATCTGCTGTCCACTGCCACAGTACAATCCATTGAAAAATCCATATTCCATTTGGCATTATAGAATTTCTTTATCGATTACATTAATCACTTTGAAATCATGAATTTCCATCTATTTCCACTTCTTATCTGATAGCACATGGTGTCACTTTCAAACCATGTGACACACTGCTGACATCCAGTTCCAGACTGTGCCACTACCATATTCATTGCCTAAATCTAAAACATGAATCCAGGTCTGCTTCCGAACCATGATCTGACTTACAAAATCTAGTATCATTTCAGTACATCACATAAACTATTTTCGAAAACCAATAAATTGCTTTTTTGTGCAAGATTAGTTTTGGAAATTATAATTATTTGAACATGCGATTATGTGACTCATGATTATTTGAACATTTCAGCTGATTTTCACCAGCTATTTAACACTGCTATTATTCTTGTCATTTTAATATGCTTTGATTATCACCACCTCTGTTATATACATCATTCAATATACTTGCAAATTTCATATTTTTATATTTTGATCAGTACAATAACTGTGAGAAAATAGATACAAAATTGGAATTAAATAAATAAATTGTGTTGACTGTTCATCTGTTTTGCTTTGTGCTATTATAATTTAAATAAGAACTTTTGTAGTGAAAGCACTGTTTCGTTGGCACTACAATACACTGGAAAGATATATTCCATTGTAAAGGTTTGAGCTGTTCATCTATTCCAATTTATTTGGCCTTGAACCCCCTTCCCCCACAAAAAAACAAACACATTACAATATTAGATGCTTAATGTCAAAAATACAGGGATAATTCTATCAAAGAGTATATTAATGACATTATGTAATTAATTACACTTCAGCCTACCAACATGTTCTTGTTGTATTTTAACTGTTGGAAGCATATCAATCTTCTCTTGATCAGCTGGTGGTGAACCCGATCCTTCCAACTGATTTAATAACTGAAAAAATGAAAGGTATTTATAACATAGCATTCACATTTATCAGTATCATATTGAATAATAATTATGAAATGTTTCAATGTCACATACCATTTAGTACTGTGACAAAAGTGACATCAATGTCACATATCATTTAGTACTGTGACAAAGCGACATCAATGTCACATATCATTTAGTACTGTGACAAAGTGACATCAATGTCACATCATTTAGTACTGTAACAAAGTGACATCAATGTCACATATCATTTAGTACTGTAACAAAGTGACATCAATGTCACATATTATATAGTACTGTGGCAAAGTGACATGAATGTCACATATCATTTAGTACTGTGGCAAAGCGACATCAATGTCACGTATCATTTAGTACTGTGGCAAAGGGAAATCAATGTCACGTATCATTTAGTACTGTGGCAAAGTGACATCAATGTCACATATCATTAAGTACTGTGGCAAAGTGACATCAATGTCACATATCATTTAGTACTGTGGCAAAGTGACATCAAAGAGTAATGGAATACCTTTGCAGTTCTGTGATTAAGTACGATTTCAAATTAGGTTTATCCAGCCCAAGATAAAATTCATAACTATTCTGTCCAATGGGGGAGGAATAGAGGGGAGCTTCTCATTCCTCTGCTCTGGCCATTTAAGAAGATAGGTCAGAGGGAATGTTTGTTTGGTGAACAACTCTCGAGATGATTTGCCTCTTCCATCAGTTATTTTAGCACCTGAATCTGAGTAAAGTGCAACAGAATCTATCATACAGTTGAACTTTTTAAAAAAACAAGCACTGTTGGCCCAATTTTTTTCTGGACTTTTCGGTTGTCTCAAGTTTTCAGAGGTTGCAGAGAAATGAATACAGTATTCTACCCAAGACTCCTAATCCATGGGTGGTGGGTTCGATAACCATCCAGGTCAGCCAGGGTTCACTGCCTTGGTGTGTCCTTGAGAAGACACTTAGTTCCCATTTCCTCTGCATAATATAGCCATTAATGTGTTGAAAATGCCATAAAAAAAACAACCAATATGTCTGAACAACCCACTCACATGATGCCGAGTACAAGAGTTACTGATGTTCACGTTAACAAAATTCTACTGTACACATTTGTGTGGGATGGGGAGATCTCATCCAAGGAGTCATTGGAGGAGAAGGTGAGAACAAATTACGACACTAATGATGTTATTTCTCTATTCAACACCAGTAAACATGGTCGACTTGTTATCTCTAATCACTAATTTAGAAATAAGAGTCAAAAACAAAATTGAGGATCATTAGGAACAATGTTGTCTTATAAACTGAGAAGAGTTTAAATGTTTTTGAGTCCTGAATGAAGAGTGTCAACAAACAAATTCTGTGAATGTTTGTCTCCTGCCTACTATGGCAAGGTCACCAAAAGTATACAATTATGATCTGACTGCGACCTTTATGACTGAACTGTAGAGTTACTGGGCAGAGTAATAAGAAAAGGGGAACAAGAGTACCGCAAATGGAACATGATACTCTAGTGACCTTTTCCCTACTAATCACCTCGATAAGGAACCTAGCCACCGACTCGCATCCCTTGTTGTGACCTTGACATTGAGGTCACGGGATATAACTGAATATGCAAGTGAAGATATGTACCAAGCTAAAGTTTCATTAACCTTCAATGTTTCAAAAGTTATACTCTTATACCTGTACATGCATAGAGGTCACTGATATATATTTTCTGTACTTTGACCCTGACCTTGAGGTGGGGTGTAATGTGGCATAGATATGGTATGGTATTTGCCACACCATCTGGTCATGATATATAACTAGTTAAAATGTCATTAACATATCTTCAGTGGTTCAAAAGTTATACTCTGGACAAGGATACAAGTCACATTTACATTTTCCCTTGCCATGACCATTACCATGTGTCAGGCAGCATGGTTACAGTATGTGACATACCATCTATACATGATATATATTTGGCTTAAGTTTCATTAAAATATCTTCAGTGGTTTTGTCTGTGGAATTAATACCTAATGCCCACCCTGGTCCTGGCATTAGGTGTTAATTCCAAAGACAAATTATGTACTTGATGTGCTACAGTGAAAAGCTGGACGAGAAGATCCCTCATTTTCTCACTATGTCATTATTGGCATTGCGCTGAGTTTTCACAACAGATAAAGAAACAATATGAACCTCCGAGCTATCTATGTCCATGACCGTTTCCTTTGAAGAAGGAACAGTTAATAATAATTGGGTTTTATCCAATTTTGGCACTACACTTGTGGTTAGTGACATGTACTTTAATCTGGTTTACAGTCAACAGCATGCAAAGCAACTTCTAGGTTTGATGAAACCAGTAGCCAGACTCAACTGTTTTTGCTTTTCATCTGGCTTAGAACAATCTGCACTCTGCCTACAGACCTTCCTCCATGATCATGATTAAAAAGGATTAAATATAGGTCGGTAATGTTTATATCGTTTGTGCAATGCAGTCATTCATATCAGTGTTGACACACATTTTGAAAAAAAATCATGGCCACTGGCTGCATTCAGCAGCTGATTGCTCATGATAGTGCATTTAGATCGTAAAATTGATTCATACATGACAATTTTGGTCCTAAATGACAAGTGGTTGCTCACAGCAGAGACTGGTCCAATCGGGTTTCATCGATCAATTTCAAACAGCTCAAGAGGTATAGAGCCAAAAGGAAAGCATACAAGAAAATTTAATATATACTGATTAGTGACGTTGACCTTGAATAACGGAAAACCAAATGTGGTATCCAACTCACCTTCCAATGATGATATGTAATTATACATAGTTTCATTCATTTATAACGAACAACTGTAAGCATAAAATGGAAATAAAAGTGTCACAGAAAACTTTAAAATACTGACATATGACACTGACCTTGAAGATATGACACCCAATGTGGTATGATACCTAGTACAGTGAAACCCTGCTATAACGCGATATTTGGGGTCCATAATATTCGATCGCGGAAAAAGCGGGGTCGTGTTATTGCGGGGTTTTACTATATTTTACTTTTTTCAGAGAACAACGTATACACGTATAATGTATAGCATGAATAGGGTATCAACACCGTTTACTATCTGATATCGATCTGTCTTTGTTTTCCCACATGACAACCCTTTGATTGAGCCACGAGTTTGATACAGCTGTACTTGTTCAGTGCTAAGTAACAGAGAGTGGTTATTTGAACCTTCTGTGATCTTGCCGCCCAAGCTCAGTCTCTACATAAGCACCCACATATTACAATCTTTGATCTTGCCGCCCAAGCTCAGTCTCTACATAAGCACCCACATATGACAATCTTTGATCAACCACCACATTGTCTGGTGCTTGGTTGTGTATGCAGTTAAAGAAGAAACATTAAGTCGGCTATTGTTTGCGCAATGATTGTATACAGGATGAATTGAAGTCCAGCGCACGTGTTGGCGGCTTACGTTTTTTTATGTTTATTAAATCGTGAGAATCTTTTAACAACCACCACATTGTCTGATGCTCGGTTGTGTATGCAGTTAAAGAAGAAAAACATGTCGGCTATTGTTTGAGCAATGATTGTATACATAATGAATTGAAGACAAACACAGAGAAGACTTACTGGCTTTACTCATGGATCAGTAATAAGTAACATTTCCGAAAATGTTTATTTTGGCTTAACACTTCAAGAAATTGGTGAAATTGTTAAATTTCAGAAGCCACGCCACGATCGAATTCATACGTGATCTCTTCCCCAAAATGATAAAAAACTTTTTATACACTATTTCTCGTACTTAAAAAAAAAAAATTTTTTTTTTCCGTGTACGAGAAAAATACATGTACATGTATATCAAATTTCAGGAACCACGCCACAAACGTATTATACTCGAATTCATACGCGATCTCTTCCCCAAAATGATATTGTAATATACACATTTTATACACTATATCTCGTACTTTGCAAAAAAAAAAAAATTTAATGTGGGAATGAATATATGAAATTTTGGGAGCCACGCCACGATCACGTTATATCCGAATTTGCGTTATAGCGGGGCGCGTTATAGCGGGGTTTCACTGTATTGATGATGTATAAGTATACAAAGTTTTGTTCTTTAATCTGAAACAGCTTTAAAGTTACAGAAAGGAAAGGAAAGTGTTATGGAAGGATAGACATTCTGACCGACATATTCACAAAGAGACAGAAATGTAAATACTATGTCCCCTGCTATTGGGGAATTAACCTCCTCTACCTCCTGAATTCACCTCTCCTGAAAAGACAAAAAAATCTGTCTTTCCCATCTATATATCATATAGACTATAGAAATGGTAACTATAGGAAGAAACTCTTCCCACATACTATTACAATCACCTCCCCTTGCCATCACTACCCGTATATCAGATGTTGAAGCAATACATCAACAAGGATGCTCACATTCACAGAGAGGTGTTGGAGGGTTTAATCATAATGTGATCTGGTAAGTATTTTCCGAGAAACATAATTTATGAAAAAAAATCCTTCTTCTATTGAATATATTATCCAATCACATTAATGATAAGAGAATAAGCAAAAGGAGGAGGTAATTTGCGAGCATCCAACCTCTATCTTGGTACCACCTCTAAGGATGCTGTGATATGGGTCCTCATGTAAAGAGTGAAACCATTCCCCTAACAAGTGGCAGCATAACCAAAGGTTACCTACTAGCAATATGTAATTGCCATGATGCCTTAGTCAAAGGGCAAGGATAACTGTATGCCATTTCCTTATGGAAGAAAAATCTGTGGTGAATTAGTGAGAGCTTTAAACTAACACCTCTGGCGAGGTTTTGTTTGCATCAAGAAAAATCTGGTCGGGGCAACCGCCACTGGGCCGACCAGATTCAGTTTCCATCACTGTGAAGTTAAATTTTAAAAAGCTCCAAAAACTTGACATTGTGTGCCAGCTGGCAGCCTCAATAATGTCTTGAATCAAACAGCTTTGTTGGAATGCAAAGCTTGCAGAGTTAGCTCTGATTTCATCCTGATATTTTCATGAGGTCTATCTAATCCCGATTTCTCAGAATATGCTGAACAAATCACACACTTGAGCCAAGAGGCCAAAGCTTGGGTAGTGATGTCCTGCTTTTTTCACCAGGAGGAAAAGTCTTTGCTGGCCCCAAAGTGCATGTAAGTTAACACTTAAAGAACACGAACTGGAATCTTGCCAGTCTCAAAGGATCTAGCAAGGAGTGGGAGTAAATGATCACCTTCTGATTACCCACAGACAGCAACCAGTTCACGTCAGTGAATCCTGGTTGCATCATTAGAACCACTGAACCATCTGAGCAGAACTGAAGATAGTTTGGGTTGACCAAGAGGCCATGCAATTCACTCAAACTGCAAGGTAAAGTCAAGGCTATCGGGAAGAATATCTTGTATGATAGCACTTTCAGCGACATTCTAAACAAAGGCGCAAACTTGAAGGAATTAAGTCATGTAAGAACCCACAAGAGATTTCATTTGGGAAACATTGTGAGTGACCAGGGTCAGTTCAGGTTAAAGTTGACCAACAACTCAGAGAGATCCTTGTCATGTCCTATGTCCACTCTCCCATGATGTCTGAAGGTGTCAGGTGTCATAAATAATGGAGTGGTAGCCTTTAATAGTAATCAGTGCTTATTTTTTCTCCTTGAATAATGGAGTGGTAGCCTTTAATAGTAATCAGTGCTTATTTTTTCTCCTGTCCTGCCAGCATCATGTAAAACTATGCCACCTTTCCTCATACACCCTCAAGAGGAGGGCCTTTTAGCATGTGTAGTCCTCTCCATACTTTAAGTACTGAACCCCTTTCCATGCATCACTTTTCAGATAAAAGTCAGGTGTGAAGTAGAAGTCTGTCTAGATATGGATGTAAAACTTGCAATCCTGGCTCTTTAAGCAGGTTGGGAACTATCTGAATCTTCCTGGCAATGTCTATTACTAGACTGAGTAAATTATTGACCCAGAAATTGTCCTATTTGAGAAGAGAGATCAGTATCACCTTGAAGATCTGATCCCTTATTTTCTGAATCACTCTTGGAATCAAAACAGCTGGAGGGAAGCTGTATCACCAGATTCTGTCCCAAATGAATGACAGAGCATCACAGGCTTCTGGGTCCTGTACTGGTGACACAAAGGTGGGCAGCTTTTGATTCCACCTGGTTGCATGGAGATCCAGATGGAAAAACAGCAGGTCCAGGTGAGAAAATTGAGAGTCCACAAGTGGACATAAAAATTATTACATTCAAGTAACTTTACTGCAGTAAATCTTACTGACTATAAGAATCACAATTTTCTGGTTCCATTTAAAAAAAATTTAAAATTAACTTCTCCACTTTCTGAATATGAAAATGCTTTATTTCTGTTCATTTTACAACTTTTTTGCTACCTAGGGCTTTTTTGCTCATGACCTGTAAAGGGTATAATGCAATTTTACAAGATTCACAGTTTCAGAAAATCAAGGGGCCAGGTCTAGATATTAAAGGCCCACAGAACTCGCAACTGTAGAACATTAGTGGTCCAAGACTAGCATTTGAAGGTCCAGGATGCAATTACAGAGAGTTCTGCAGATCGACCATCAGATGACCCCAAAAGATGCAAATTCAATGGAATATTGATGGGTGGAGAGACCACTCAGTGTGGAGAGTCCGACCTCTCCTTGGTCACGATTCAGTGAGGCCATTAAGCCTGCCCAGGATATCTCTTATCTGCAAAGCCATCTGATGCCAGAAGCACCTGAGAAGAAAATTGCAGACCAAGACAGTGAAATCTGGAGATTTGGTGCCCCTTGTCTGCAGAAATGACCACCACAGAATTGTCTGACATTATGAAGACAACCATCCCCAAGAGGAGGTTCTGCCAGGAACAAATGGCATTTATTATGGCCTTCATTTCCAAAATATTTATGTAAAGGATCCTCCCCTCCACACTCCAGATGCCACTGATTGCAGCAAAGCAAGGCATAAGGTATGCACCCCAACCTTGCATATTGGCATCCATACAGACCCGAACTTCAAACTGAGTGGTTCCCAGAGAAATTTCTGCTAATAGCCACTCTCTATTCTGCCACTGATGTAGCAAGTGTCTTATCTTAGCCAAGATCAGAACACTGTGATATAGGCTGCCAGAAAAGCGTAACCATTAAGCTATGAGGAAAGGATGCATAAAAAGCTGGCCAATACGAAGAAGGTCTGCAGCCATCTTTACGAGTCCAAGTAACTGTAAAAACTCCCTTGTGGGAAATTAACATCTTGGGGTCAACAATTTGTGCAATGTGCTTGGAGGGAAGGCAAACTCAATTGTTGTAAGTCAGAAACTCCATGACCAGATGAATGAAATGTAAGGAGGGCGACAGATCTGATTTTTCCTTGTTTACAGGGAAGTTCACCTGAGACAGAAGGGAGAAGAACCTGTTCATATCTTAAATCAGAATTGAACTTACCATGTGTTTCTATAAGATGTCATCCAGGTACACCACAATTGCTGTGGTCACGGTCAATCTAAAGCGGTAATGCAGTAGACTGTATTGGTCAAGACCCATAGACTGAAGTTGGGTCCAAATGGAAGTGCCCAAAATTGATACATGGTCCTTTGGAATGCAAACTGAAGGAACCTTTGCAATGAAGGGTAAATTGGGATATGAAAGTAGGCATCTGTCAAGTCAAGGTTGACCTTGAACTTGTCCCTTTTCATGGAAAGCTGTACTGACCATGCTGTCTCCATCTTGAACTTGGGCAGGGTTATAAACTTCTAGAGCCGACGATCACCAACTGGAGCTTTCTATTTGCTTTCAGCACCAGGAAAAGTCATGACTGCCAACTTGCTGCACAAAGTCTGAATCTCCTTCTCCAAACTTAGCACCTTCTCGGGGTTAGTCAAGACCTCCGTCATAGAAGGGGAGGATAGAAGTGGGTAACAAAATCCATAGCCCCTCCAAAACAACGTGGATCACTCATTAAATGTTTGAAACAGGGCAATCCAAGCATGCTGAAAATGAAGGAGCCTGATGACAACTTGGATATAGTCAGCAAGCAGCAACGGCAGTTATTTTCGTTTATTTGGAGGCTTGGAGTAAAAGAAAACTAGGCTTCATCCCCTTTGAATATTGTCTGTATTATGACTGTTGCTGTTGTCTAAACTAATGACTGCTGTAATTGGAGTTTGTCTGTTTCTCCTTCTGGTGACTGTTGTCTCACCACTGACATTAACAAAAAAAAGAATACAAGGCGAGTTGGAATGGAAATTCTAGTGGTCTGCTTCCTCATGTCCTCCATTCAATCTCCACACAGCAGCTAAGAGCAAAAAGGTAACAATCATAAAATGATGGAATTATGAGGCTAAAGTGAAGATGACTGAAGAAAAGCATCCCATCTCACCAAATCAAGACTGCATGAGGCAGTCAGGGATTTCGCCATGTTGTCATGAGCTGCCGTTATTAATTTTTGCAATGCAGCATGTTGATTGCAAAGTATGAACATTACCTAGTTTTTCTGCAAGCCTGAAGATAATAAGCGAAGACAAGTCTAGTACAGAGAAGGTTGCCATGGTATTTCTCACAAACGTTGAGGTTGCCTGGAACACTCAACAATACATTTTACAGAAAAGTGCAGCATATAGGTTTACCTCTGCTATATCTTTGTCCAAATTCTGGTCTTCTACATAATAAGTGTCCATGTGTCTTCTGTACCAGCAGGCAGAGAATGATGCTGGCAGCTGGCTTTCTATTAAGAAGGCTTTAGAGTTTTTGGTGTCATGTATCTTCTCTGACAGATGGTCAGTAACCTCCTAATCTTGAGGGATTGTGGGAGCAGATGGAAGAAGGATGCTCACCCTTATCACCCACATCCACCGACACTTTGACCCAAAGACAGCGGTGGTGGCCATTCTGCAGAGACAAGGTCTTAATAGATCTCTTCTATCATTGTCTTAAAGCTGAACTCAATCCTCTTCATTGTAGAATCTGGGTTCATAAGTTGATTGTGGTTGTTTCTGCACTCACTTGTATGGTTATCCTCATCAGCAAACCTTCATTATCCATCTAAATTATACTATGTGGAAGGGAAGATGCAGAGTAATCAAAGGAAATGTAGTGGTACCTGCCCCAGATAAACAGTAAATTGCCAAACACCACCTGAACTGGTGTGTGGGCAACCAGAGGGGCTTGGGTCATCAAAGGAACCAGTGGGGCCAACAGTGGGATGGCTATACAGCCCTGCAAGGACTGAACAAAAGGAATTCTGTGTTTCTGAGGCATGTCTTATGAGTGTCCTTTGATTCTTTAAATCTCTTGCACTTGGTGCATCTAGTTGCTATTGTGTAACTACAAAGACAATAAAAAGACAATAAAAAATGACTAAGTAATGAAATGAACAAAAAGGTGCAAACTACATGCAAAAGCAAGCACTAAAATTTGTCAAAAACAGTGCGTGCTATAAAGAAACGTTATTATGGAATACATACAAGAAGTAAAAGAAGGGCATGGTTGGTGACCAAGTCTATTACAGTGAAAGAGTATGGAAAAGTACTTATAAAAAAAAAAAAAAAAAGTTACTAATTCTTAAAGCAAAAAAAAAGTCAATAAAACATTCCAACTTTTCAGGGGTGAGTGGAGGTGGGGGACTGACATTTATGCAGAAATCTTAAAGGATTTCAGGAGGTATATTGATATCATGCTGACCTTACCATACAAAAGCTTAAATGACAAACATTGGGAAGATGGGTGACCACCTAGTATTGGCAAGAAGACATAATTATAATGGTATCTTGGAAGAGTGACTTCCCACAGACACTATTTCCATAGTCTAGATAGTATATGATCAGAAAGACTAACTGTTTTCTCTTTCCATAAGGTCTGGAATTGTAAGGTAGCAGAAGTTGATTCGTAAACTTAATGTAATTGGGTAATGTATTCAACTGCATTTTGTGAAAAGACAGGGGAGAAAAATTTAGTTAACAGTAACACATTTGTTCCAAACTTGAGTTTTTATTTACATCCTGGAACAGTTTTTGATTTTTTAAACTATTTTTGGAGGGTAAAAGACTATGGTGCAATCTCCCTTTAGCAGTCATGCATAAAATGGATGGTTATTTTTGGGGAGGTGACTGCTGGAGCAAGGGAAATGTTTAAATATATATGTACAATCAAATACAATTTAAACATTAGTGAATAAGAACCTGGCTGGATAAGAGATGAAAACTACTTAAGATAGGTGGCCATTATGTGAAGTTATGCTGTAACAGTTTGAGCTCTAAACTTCTAAATTTGTTTCCATTGCCAGCCAATGTAACAGTCATGCACATTTATTAAAGTATTCTTCAGAGTACTTAAAATGTATATTTTGTTTTTATACAGACTAAGTAATATAAATAACATTCTATTTATTCCAAATATGATTTACCATCTGCACTCACTTATAAGTCGAGTCCAACTGCAAACAACATAGACCCTTATCTACTGTTGCATAATGGGCTGGCAGATCAGGCTCTATGTTGTTTGTTTCAATGATTACTCCTAACAAACTGCATTGACCTAGATTTGCAGGCACATTATGTGATGGCAGATCTGGGTCTGTGCAGTTTGCAGTTGGACTTTACTTATAAGCGAGTATAGACGGTAATTTCATTTGGATGCCAGTTACCTGTGTTATGATAGCATCTAATCCCCCAGTTCCCCAGGCATAATCACCTGGATTGCCATGGAGAGGAATTATATTTCTGAAATAAAATATTAAAGTCTGCATCAACAACTATGGATGTTCCTATGAAAATGAATGAAAGAAAAATAACACGAACATTTTTAAAAATCAATCAATCAACCAATCAATTATTCAAAATAAGTATGTCTCACTTTTGAGCTAGAACTGAGTTTGAAAAATAAATATTCCCTCACTGTAGAGATGCAGACCAAAAAGTCCAAGTCAAAAATTAACATGCTACATATGTAAATAAACATGCGTACCAGATTTCATTTGCCTACTTTAAGTGGTTTTTGCCTAATTGTGCTAACAATGTTTTCATCTGGAAAGTTAATCCAAGAAAGGCAAAAAATGTGTAAAAAAATTGAAAAAATTCTTAAATGGCCAGAAAATCTAATCAGAGCTTCTACACTGTAAAATCAAAGGAATGGTGAGCAATTTGCTCATTTAAATATACTCCTTCATCTCCCACATCACACCCCTACCCCCATGATAGAGATGAGTCGGTAGTAAAAACAGGAGTCCCTCAAAGGGAATGATGGTCTACTGGCCAAAAAGAACTTCCAGAAATTCAAGATAAGACCATTTCTTCTTTTTAACTCTTGAGTGCTGAAATCATCTCAGACATTCTTCAGCAACAATAAGATATTAAAATTAGCTGCTGCATCAGATTGGCACTGCTTTCATTTAGGACCAACAAAACATCATAAGAAGCCTTCTGGTGGAAACCCCATGTTGATATGACTTTATATTTTGGAGAAGTAACAATAACAAGATTTTCAAGATGGCTGCCATGGTGGCCATATTGGATATCAGATTGGTACCATTTTCATTTAGGACCAACTAGACATTATAAGAAAGCACAATACTGATATGAATAGCCATCTAACTATAACAAGCTTTTCAAGATTACCATTGTGGTGATTAGATGACACCATTTTCATTTAGAACCAAGTAGACATCATAAGAAGTCGTTCAGTGAAAACTCCATGCTGATATGACAACTCATTCAGGAGTAGTAATAGGATTTTCAAGATGGCCATATTGAATTTTTGATCAGCACCATTTTCATTTATGACCAACTAGACATCACAAGAAGTATTTTAATAAAAACCTCATGTTGATACAACCATCCATTTATCAGGAGTAGTGATAAAAAAATTGTCAAGATGGCCACTGTGGTGACCATATTGGATGTGCAAGCAGCTCCCTTTTCATTTAGGACCAACTATACATTACAAGAAATCTTCTGGTGAAAACCCCATGGCGCTATTAAATTCCATCCAAGTGGAGTAGCTATAACAATATTTTCAAGATATTGGACATCAGAGCAGCACCATTTTCATTTAGGAACAACTAGACATTGTAGGAAGTCTTTCAGTGAAAAAAACCCATGATGATATGACCATCCATTCAAAAGGACTAGTGATAACAAACTTTTCAAGATGGCCACTGTGGTGGCCACATTAGACATCAGATCAACGAAACATTCATAAGAAGTCTTCTTGCAAAAACCCAATGTCAATATGACTTTCCATCGAGAAAGAGTAGTGAGAAGATTTTCATCATGGCTGCTGTGGTGGCTATATTGGACATCAGATTGTCACCAATTTCATTAGTATACCGACTATACATCATAAGAAGTCTTTCAGTGAAAACCCATGTTGATATGACCATCCATTCTGGAGCTGTAGGGATAACAAGATTTTTAAGATGGCCACTGTGGTGGCTATATTAGACAGATCGGCACCATTTTCATTTAGGACCAACCAGACAACATAAGAATTCTGGTCAAAACTCCATATCAATATGACTTTCCATTCAGAAGAAGTAGCGAGAACAAGATTTTCAAAATAACTACTGTGGTGGCTATAATGGACATCAAATCGGCACCATTTTCAATTAGGACCAACTAGACATCATATGAAGTCTTTTAGTGGAAACCCTATTTTATATGACAATCCATACAGAAGTAGCGATAACAAGATTTTCAAGACACCTGCTGTGGCAGCCATACTGGATGTCCGAGTGGCATAATTTTCATTTCGGACCAACTGGACAATGGAATCACCGTGTGTGTAAAGTTTCATGGCAATCCTTCAAGTAGTTTAGGAGGAGTAGTGATAACAACCTAGTGCTAAGGGACGGATGGACAACAGATGACAGACCATCCCATAAGCTCTTCTGGTCTATGACCAGTAGAGCTCAAAAATGAATTCACAGTAATCAAGTCTGTATTTCTATAATAATGTCTGAGGGCAATTGTGTTGGTTGGATGAATAAAAAAAATGTGGACTATCAAGGTTCTGATAATCAATGCTCTACTGTAGTTTAGCATCACAAAAATTTTGCTAACTCAGTAAATATGGCATTTTTGGCAACATTAAAATTGCAGAATGAATGCTGGACTAACACATACTTAATTATGCACTATGATAAGTCTTTTAATTGTGAAAGATACCTTCACAAATTTAGTTTCCCTAATAAATTTAAACAAAAACTCATTCCAGTGGTGATTTATAAAATTAATCTATGATGTCACAATCTTGGTATAATACTGTATTCAAGAAAATCATGGACATATGATCCATTTGCTTGAAGGACGTGGGTAAGGAAAAAACATGTTCTATCCAATATATATAAAATCTACAAGTTTTTCTTATTAGTGGCATTAAAGATGAGTACAAGCACTTACATAGGAATGCCTTGAAGAAGGCCAGCTTCTCCACCTATTCTGTCAACAAGGTACTGTAATAGTCTGTAAATAGAGAATATAATTTATCTGGATCATTTAGAGACCATCGCAGACTCCCAAAACAGGGAGAAGTAGTGTACTTCTCCCACAAATCAGAACAAGGAGATACAAAAGCAACATATTGAAGTTTTTAATAATAATAATAGTGGCAGAAGTAGGGTTCCTATTGATGTGGTGGATATTTCTGTACTCTTTTTCATTAGACTTGATTGAGAACAGTTTCTTTTATTCATATTAAATTTATGACTAAAAAACAAATTGTTATTGATTTTATTTTGTCCTAGGCATCTTCCACATAGATAACAATGCATGATCTTGTCTCACCTTTAGTACCACAGTGACATTTGGTTCAACCTCTTGATTTTACCCTTCTGCTTTGTAAGCAACCTAGCCTCATGGCAGTACTGTAGCATTCATTGAAGCTGATTTAGAAGAAATAATCAATATGTGTTGATGTCTATAATTTGAAGTGCACATTCAATACTTAATGCTGAAATCATCAGTTTTGTGCTTTTACCGTAAGCATTTTGGAGAAATATTACCTAGTTAAGTCTACACTTCATTGTAGATTTACTAAGGCTTAAGGCTATGATTTAAATATGTTATGTATAGGGTTTAATAGCAAATCCCAGTGCTAGCTATATAATGCAGATTCAAAGTTATGGTCCAAAAATGTAAAGATAAATAGTTTCAAAAAACTTAAGGAAGATAAACCTTTCCCAAAAAATGCAATAGGATCAAAAATTTTGACAATACAGTAGGACCCCACTATAGCATGCTTCGTTATAGAACAAATTCGGGCATAACACGATCGTGGCATGGCCCCCGAAATTACATCTATTTTTTCGTACATGAAAAAAATACAAAAAATTAAAAGTACGAAAAATAATGTGTAACAAATTAATTATCATTTTGGGGAAGAGATCGTGTATGAATTCGGATATAATACGATCGTGGTGTGGCTCCCGAAATTTTACAATAATTTCGCCAATTTCTTGAACTACTGCAAAGTTTTGTGCCAAAATAAACAAGAGTTTGATTTAATAATTTGGCAAGATGTGTTGTATTCTTGAAGAAAAAGTGTCTGATTGCATCTTTCTTTATATAAATAAAGATGCTGAACATTTGTATTTGTGAATGTTCATTTCCAATGTGTCAGTAGTCTATCATTGCACTTTGATCTTAGTATATTTTTGAAAGATGTCAGCTCATTTTAAAGCTGATAAGTGTTAATCTTATTATTATTGATACATGAACAATAAAGTCATTAAGTCTTCTTTGTGTTTGTCTTCAATACATTCTGTGTACAGTCGTTGCTCAAACAATAGTCGACATATGTTTGCTCATTCAACTGCATACACAGCCAAGCACCAAACAATGCGGTGGTTGATAAAAGATTCTCACCTGAATTTATAAATCAATAATTTCAAGTGATTGATATTCATCAAAGCTAAAGGTTGTTCAAACCATGCGGCAATGATTTATAAAACATTAAAAAAACGAAAGCCGTCAACACGCACACATTGATTGGCGGTGTTGTTAGACATTCGCCACGCAATCAGTTGACCAGTGAACAATGTTGTCTATTCCCTATAAAAATGACCCCATTGTTGATTAACAATTATTCTTGCTGTAGTCGTTCAAACAAATAGGTGTCAGAGTTTTAATTAGTAGTTATTTACAATGGATAACAGTACACGGTAATGTAAAGCTTTTACTGTTAAAGAGAAGCTGGAAGCCATGGACAGGATTAAGTCCGGTGTTTCCACAACTCAGATTTAATTCACAAGTGATATTTCCCAAGTTATCTGCCAGTGCACGTGGGCCGACAAGCCTTTGGCTTGTAAAGCACTCACTTTGTTTTCAAGTTGATAATCCTTTTGATCGAGCCGCGAATCTAATATTTGTTCAGTGCCAAGTAGAGTTCTACAACTTGCTGTGCATATACTTTGACCTTAATCCCTTAGCTTGTAAAGGCACCACACTCTTTGTTTTCCCACGTGACAACCCTTTGATCAAGCCGCTAGTTTGATACTTGTTCAGTGCCAAGTAACAAAGGGTGGTTATTTGAACTCCCTGTGATCTTGCCGCACAACTGACACGTGTTCAGTTGCATCCTTTAATAGATTTCTGACTATATGTTCAAAGTGTTACTTGCAGAGCCCAAGCTCGGTCTCCGCATAAGCACCCGCATTTGACAGTAAAGCCGAGGAATAGGAGTCGGACAAGATTTATGATGACCAGACAACGACAATTTACGATGACCAGACGACGACGATTTACAATGACTAGACGATGATGTAGGATTTCAGAACTTGATCAGACAATGATATTATACTTCTGTGTGCATATTTTCGATGGAATTATTGTGGACTCACTCCTACACATGCCATGAGATCGGTTGGTGAGTACACGTGTTGATCCTTTAACTATTCATGCTATACATTAGACATGTACATATAAATGTACCAATGCATGGTTCTCTGAATAAGTAAAATATTATATGTGCAATCTCTGTTTTCACTGCATGTGTATTTCTCGTTTAATATGCATTGATTTAAGATGGTAACTGTGTCAATGAAGCACGTTGTTTTGAGCCCCCAATTTGACCCCCGCCCCCCATTTTTTTGGTGCATGCATAATTTTTTTCAGCTAAATGACTTTGTTTTATCTAGGTTGGTTATAGCACGGTTCGGGACATAGCACAATCTCGTTTTGTGGACCCCGACCATCGTGCTATAGCGGGGTCCTACTGTAATTTGAGAATTATTGATCATTATTGTGGGATGAGCACTGTCTGAGTGAATGTTTGTTCAAATTACCGGCTTATCCAAATTACAAAACCAACAATGTGGCCTCAACTCGTAAAATTTAAGTGCATTCTCAAATGCGCTGACCCCGTAATCGACGATAAAGGGCAACATGGTCATCCATTCCTGCTATGCAGATCTATTTACCCAGGTCCAAGCCTGTAAGTAGTTTGAGACATACCTTTCAGTGGTTTTGGATACCTGTCATTTTCACTTCATGTATACTACTAATACTGGTATAATATCCACAGTTACATAAATGTTCAATGATAAAAAATGAGGGAAAAAAATGGCTCACTTTAAAATTGTAATGATGCTTTTGTTAACAAAGTCTGAAAAAATTGATTCTGGATTGTTAATTGTTTTGAACAGTACTAAAATAGCAATGAAATAAAGATAAAAAAGCAACCTTCAAATCTGCCTATCAGATAATGGTAGTTCAGGTTTCACAAAGTGTTGACTCTATTACATTTTTTTTTAAATTGCTTCATTAGAACACAGCATGTTCATTTCAAAAATATGTCTGAGAGCTTCATGTGGACAAAAAGGAATTGCACTATTAAAATATGTTTTATGGGGGTTTTATTTGAGAAAGGGAATAATCGAGACAAACTTGATTAAAAATTTAAGTTCAATGCAATCCTCATAGTAAAATAAACAAGCAACTTCAAACATGTAATATTAGATTTTTCCAATTCCACTATTGCCTCTTACACATTTATTCTGTACCTGTTAAAGCCTGTCAAAATGCTGAATAGTGCAAAGAGAATGGAAATCTTAGAATAAAACAAATGACCCTTCGAATATTGCATTAAAGGAACTCAAGCATTTTGTCTATGTCATACTTCATCATAGTTGACAAGAAAAGAATCCAATCAATTAAAATTTATAGAACATCATTTGAGATGGGTTTTCCATACTTATGGAATATCTCTTCCAAGTAGACACGGTAACCTTGAATGAAAACTCTAAATCTGAAACTGCTGTTTCAACTTGTAAGTAAACAAGAAGATGGTGACATATATATTCACTGCCCTGCCAAAATGTCTGTTAGGAGACTGAAGGATGTGTCAAAGATATCATATAAAGAAGTCTGTATTTAGAAAGTATACGGGGAAGTGATAGGCATCACATGTTTTGCCCCTGAAACAAAAATGTGAATGATAGATAGATAGATGAACAGACAAATGGACAAAAATGTTTTTAAAAATATTAAAACTGAAGAACAGTAAATAGCAAAAGGCACATCCATTAGATTAATATGTACACAATTTCATACAGATATCTTAAACGGTTTTGGAGTTTAGCCCTGGAAAATAGAAGTGTGGATAATGCATGGATTGATAGACAGGCAAACAGACAAAAACATTAAAAATACTGAAAGTGAAGAATTGTGAATAGCGAAGGTCACATCTACACTACTAGTCTAATGTGTGTACCCGGTTTCAAAGAGTTATATTGAACGGTTTTGGAGTTATGCTCCAGAAGCAAAAGTGTGGATATTGGATGGATATATAAAACAATGGACAAAAACATTAAAAATATTGAAACTGAAGAATTGTGAATAGCAAATGACAACTCGGGACCACTATTTTAATAAGTTTACAAAGTTTCATAAAAATATCTTGTACAGTTTTTGGAGTTATGCTCCAGAAACAAAAGTGTAAATGCTGAATGGTTTGATGAAATGATAAACAAATGAACATACTAGAAATATTTCAACTGAAGAATTGCGAATAGCAAAAGGCATATACTACTAGACTAATATGCGTACCAAATTTCATAGTGATATCTTGAACCATTTTGGAGTTTTGCTCTGGAAATGATAGTGCCAATAATGGATGGTTAGACAGAAAAATCGACAAAAATTTTTTAAAAATACTGAAACTGAAGAATTTTGAATAGCAAAAGGTGCATCTACACCCCTAGTCAAATATTTGCACAAGTTCCAAAGAGATATCTTGAACAGATTTGGAGTTCTGTTCCAAAAACAAAAACAAAAGAGTTTATAATAGATGGATGAACAGACAGAATACAACAAAAACATTAAAAAAAAGAACTGAAGAATTGTGAATAGCAAAATGCACAGCTGGACCACTAGACAAATTTTTGTACCAAATTTCATTGAGTTATCTTCAACAGTTTTGCTGTTATGGTCAAGAAAACTAATGTGTGATTGACAGAATAACTGACAGACAGATGGACAGAACTCATTTATAATCATTGCTAAGGGAATAATTACACTATGACATGAACAGATACACTAAAAATGAAAGATTAATTCTTGGAAGCTAACATGAAAGATCAAATTTAAAAAGCTTACTAAAATGAACACTTCCAAACTTCCTTGAACATACTGGCCAAAATAAATTAAAACAAATATACTTCTGAAACATGCCCAAAACTCTTGCATGGTAGCAACTGTTTCACAATGTTTGGTGTAAAAACAAGAACATTATTCTCTGTGTAATCAACCACACCCTCTAAAATAGCATAGATGTAAAACAGACAAAAATCAAATAAAAAAGGTGGATTGACTTTGACATAACTGACAAGCCTCAATGGGACTGACACTCTAAAAAAAGAATTTCCAGGAATTCAAGATAAGACCATTTCTACTTTTTAACTGCTGAGTGCTGAAACCATCTGATGGCCAGACTGGACATCAAATCATGACTATTTTCATTTAGGACCAACCAGACATCATAATAATTCTTTTGGTGAAAACCCCATGTCAATATGCCCATCCATTCAGGAGGAGCAGTGATATGATTTTCAAAATGGCCATTGTGGCAGCCACTTTGGATGCAAGATCACTGACATTTCACTATAGAACCAACCAGACATCATAAGAAGTCTTTTGATGAAACCCCAAGACAATACGACCATCCGGTAGCCATACTGGATGTCAGATTGGCATAATTTTCATTTTGGACAAACTAGACACCATATGAAGTCTTCTGCTGAAAACCCAATGTCGATATGTCTTTCTGTTTAGGAGTTGTGATAACAAGATGTTCAAGATGGTTGCCATGGTGGCCAAACTGGATGTCAGATCGAAACTATTTTCATTTAGGACCAACTAAACATCATCATTAGTCTTTTGATGAAAATCCCATGTTGGTATGACCATCCATCCAGAAGTAGCAATACCAAGATTTTCAAGATTGGAGGTCAGATCAGCACCATTTTCATTTAGGACCGACTAGATATCATAATAAGTCTTTCAGAGTAAACCCCATGTTGATATAACCATCCATTTAGGAGTAGCAGCGATAACAAGATTTTCAAAATGTTTATGCTGGACAGCACTCCAAAGACTAAACAAAAATAATGTAAATTTGAAAAAAAAAAAAAACCCAACTTGAAATGTTAACTTTGTAGTAATTATCAATCTCCTGATAATGCTAAACTGCTCTGGTTATCAGCAACATTTTTTTGAAAAAAGCAGTCCTCCTTTATACTTGATGTTCCTTTCATTTACCTAAGTTTGTTCAGTGTGCCAATGTCTATAATATGCCCCTTTCAAGTGGTCCAGTGTTTCTTTATTGTGCTGCCTGTTTGTGTCACATGGATGTCCTGTGCGTGACTTCAGCAACGATTCCAGTGCTCAAAGACCCTGGGTAAGTGTCTTAAAAAAAATCATTTGCTCAGACTCAATATCCACTTGCCCCAAAGGACCATATTTTTTTACTATTATTTTTGCACAGCATGAAAATTCTGTACTTTAAATAAGAAAAGAAAAATAAAAATGCTTCAAACTGACTCTCTTTCTGTGTTTATTTGTCTCTCAAAGTAATGTACTTCAGAAAAAAATGGTGACTTTGTTCTTTACAATTTTTATTTGATTTCATTTTATTAAAAGTAGTGTTTTCTCCAGGTCCTGATGCAAACAGGCACTCAGTACCAACATAGTTTATGCTTTACAGTATTTACAATTTACAAACAACATATGCGAGTTTTGTTTACTAAAATTTCACTTAAAGGAATGTTTTTCTTCAGGTCCTGTAGTCAATCAATGTCCTCCATACTGTCTAGATCAGCAGAGTTGATGTTGATAAGCATCTGTAGTCTGTCCCGCTTTAAACAGTTTCTCTCTACTGTATAATTTTGACACAAGACTGAAACCTCATTCACATTCTGCTATAGAGAGGCTCAGAACAAACATGATTTCCAACAATTTCACAATTTCTCCACAAGTCTCCACATGTTGCTTAATTGAAGTTGAAAACAAATAAGTCAGAGAGCAATGGGTCTTTTTTAATTTCAATCTGTTAAAACAATAGCTTCAAGTTTCATAATTATTTTATGTCATAGTACACTGAGTCAGTTGATGTGTCACAATTAGAAGCACCAACTTCTTATATCAAAAGAATCAATGGCCACCAAATCTTTGAAATAAATTAATAAAAAAAATACCATGTAGGTATTTCTGTTTCTTTCTGGTGAAAGACTATGTCTTGGATGCTTGTATAAGTTGCTAATTCCCTAGCTTTATTTCAAACAATCACTTATTTTTAACCAGTGAGGCATTACCCTATAAGCGCAAGCAAGGACAGCTCATTATTCATGAAGGACAAGTGAGCACTAATTATAGGTAACCAATAAAATACAGAGAGCAGAAATAGTATTGTTCCCCATCGATAGGTAAGGTGCTTCACTTTGTACACAAAGTTTACAGCTTTCAATATACAAGTAAGCAGATGATCTTCATAAGGGTGAGGAACTGACAAATGGAGACCCAGCAAGGGGCTGAACATACTTCATTTACCAGTGTCTTTCAAGAACTTCAAAATGAAAATGTTGCATGTTGTCGGCATGCACAAGGTTTTGTTGGGCAAATTATATAACACTTCTTTAATTTTGACAAGCCTGATATGCAACTCACTTAGAATATGGGAGGGGCCCAATATAGATTTTGAGGGGCCCCAGGTATTGGGCTATCCAATTTATTTAGCACAGGATTCAACAGTTTTGACACTAAGAAAGACCCTATTATCTGTTCTGTTTTTCTGACTTCTAAGAATACTCTTTCACAGTGTGCACTACCATGAGGAACGCAGACTACTCCACATGGTATTTGAGAAAGATTTTTGTACACAAAAATTGACACCCTCATCTTTCAAATTTCCAACTGCCATTCATGTCTCATCAATTCTGTCCTTCATTCAATGTTGTTCATCTTGCACTTGATACAAGACAAATTCTTTAGTAATAGTATCTTTCAATACTCCTTGGGGCAGTAAGCAAGGAAACCTCTCTATGAAGTACACAATAAGCATGCACAGTCAGGTCTTGACCAATGTCTGCCACTTAAACATAACAAAGCTGAGGTTCATAATGGGACAACTTTTGCTTCAAGTAGTCACAGCTTTGATGAAGTATATGTGAACATTCCTATAAACTTTTTTGACTCTCCTCTCTTTGAGATGATTCTTTTCTTTGTTCGAAGTAAAAGCTCAAGTTGCCTCTCCAATAAACAACTCATGATCCTCTTTCTGGCTGAATCTGAGTTGGTACACCACTTGGGTAACACTCTTTCCCATTAATGCTGAATGTTTAATGAAACAGACCATGATTTTCCTCATGAGACTATGCAGAGCCTTTCTCAGCATGTGAATTTTCAGATCATTTGTTTGTAAATTTAGAAGAACCTCCTCATACACATGAACCATGTAGTTCAAGAACAATAAATAAAGTATTTTTAGTTGGGAATCTTCCAACTTTTAAGATGGCAGTCATCTTTTCCTCTGCATATGACTGTTATGTCTCTTCACTGCTGGGGACCCGCTTACATTTTTGAAATCTTCTTTCTGGGCCTGGCCCTAGAGCCTGATGCTATCATCCTTTGAATCTGTACCTCTATTCTCTGTCAGTTCCTTCGAGCTTTGCTTTGATTTTGGTTTCTCCATGACGTAACTCTGATTGTTAAAGTAAATTATCAATGGATCACAGTTGCAGAGTAGTTCTTTCAGACATCTGCCAATGCTCAGCCATCTTGTGCATATGTGTTTCAGCATTCTCTTCTGATCAAGGGCAAATAAATCTTGTGTTCCTTGAAATTCACACCTCGTTTTTTCATTTCTGTTGAAGTAGTAATAAATGTCAATCAGCAAATCATCAATTGCTGGAAGAGCTTCTGCTGCCTTCCTTACAGCAATGTAAACAAGATGCAAATGCAAGCAGACAAATATTTGTGGGTTGTTTATCCCTGAAAAATGCCAGCACACCCTTTTCTAAGGCCTGTCATAACAACAGAATTATCACAACATAGTGCCCAAGCAGTTTCCCATGGAATCTCGTGACTCAAACTCCTTATTAATAAGAGTGAAGATATTCTGTCTAGCTGAGGATTTAGAGCATACAGGTACACACAGCAGTTCCAAATTTACCAGTCCAGTCGATGGGTCTAGTGTCCTCAAAACCAAAGGTTTCTGCTTACTGGAATCATCATTGCTTCCACAAGTTATAACTGTAATAGGGCCAGATTTAATTCTTTCACTCTAGGTTTGCTGAGTTATCTTGGCAAGCACTTTAATCATGGCTGCTTTAATTCTAGCACAGTACATACCTGCTAAAGTAAAAAAATATATATACATATATCCATCATACTGAACATCTCACACAGACATTGCACAGTTAGTCTTATTTGTGACAATTCAACACAAAGAGATCACTAACAGAAATATACGGACATGTATTATGCCACACAAATTTAAAATCAGGTCTGGAGTCAATATGAGGTAAAAATATTGTTGTACATGTATATTTATTGCAAGGAAGATAATATGGTGGAATAGGAGAACTGTGCATTTCCTAATACATACTTTTTCCTTAATTCACTCTTTAAATGCTGATTATTTTACTAATAATTTCACAATTCCCATCTCTTTAAATTATGATTAGAGCATGACTTGTACCCAATACACCAGTAAGCACCCATTCGTCCCTACTTTTACCCCTATGAACTTGATAAAGTAATGTGAAAGTAGAACCATTATCATTTAAATTAGAAAATGTACTACATAACAGACTTTTGAAAATTTCAAATGTAAAGAAATGTAAAAAGGAATAAAAATATTTGCCTGATGCAATCTTCGTCAGGAAACATTAACTTGAATGCCCAAGTTAAATGGTCAACTGTGGTAACTGGAAGGTTCAACTCTGCTATAAGCTTGCTCATCATTATTTTGGCTTTGATGATAGCCCACTTTCTAGCTTGTTCTGCCAGATTTCCTCCACAGAATGATGTAAAAGACATATTAGAAAACCTCAACTTTTGGAGATGTTGTTTAGTGATAACATATCTCCAACAATCTTTCTTGCCTACATGCATGCAAGTGAAGTCAAGTGTTTCTAATTTTACAGATATTATGTGATGTTCATTCCCAAAGCTTTGACACACTGACTTGGTTTCTTTTCTTCTTTTTTCCATCACCAAGATTGTCTTTGTGTTTTCACTTCGATATGTTAGTCTTCATGGACTGAAGAAACCTAGCCTGGGACACCTGGCCCACTTTGGCTTTGATCATTATCCAATGGAAAGCCAAATCTGGGCCAGAGGAAAAAATGAAAACGAGATGCCCACATTTTGGTGTACTAGACGGCGCTGTAAACGTTAAGGTAAATTTAAATAATAATAAAAACAAAGTATGCCAGTTCACGCCTTTTAAGGTTAACAAACATAAAATTTATATCAGGAAGAATGTTGTGAGATCAATTTAGTTGTACATCCGCCTATTGATATCTTCAAAATCTATGCACATACAACGTGGACAGGTTGTCAACTAGAAGAAACCATATAGATGCTTAATAAACCAGTTATCTTGAAATTCAAGTGCTTTTATGACTAGCTCTTTTAGATTGGTTACCTGTTACATCTGTTCCTGTAAGGCAGGGATGTCCAACCTTTTTTGGCTGGGGGCAAAAACATACAATGCTTAAGGTTGCGGGCCGCATGAACAAGAACAGTTCTCGTCTCAGTTTTTGGTCAATGCATAACACGTATGACTGCCTACATGGCTGGAGGCCACACAATGTGAAGGACTGGGCCACGGGTTGGACACACCTGCTGTAAGGTTTCACTTAATTCATGGGACAGATTATGAATGTGCAACAGAAAGAGACGATAACCATCGAAACAAGCCTTTGATGGTGAGCAAAATCCATCAAGAAATAGTGGATGCTGAAATATCAGCTGAACCCCTTAAGGGAGAAAAAGTCTTTTCCTACCCTTCCTTCTCCCTTTAGCAGTTGCTAAATAGAATCAAAGTGCCCTAACTGGACAAAGAAGTCCATCTCGATCATCCCCAGCACAGATACGACTGAGACTGAGGATTTCAACCAGGATGGAAATACTGATGGAAAGTTTGTTTTTTGCAAGGAAACCTGGACGGCATAAGAAGGAAACTGAATAGTAATTCCCACTGAAGCATAAACATCCCTCCTCAACTGATAAGGCATGTAGTTCACTTCTTCTCCAGGCTGACACAATGGCCAGAAGAAAAATGGTTTTAAGCATAAGATTTTCAAAAGAAGTTTTTGTCAATGCCCATAAAACATATGAAAGGTTCCATTTTAGTGTCAATGAGCGAGACACTGGTCTCTGTAGCTCAATGTACTTAGTAAGATCCAATATGTAAGGATCTGAACCAATGGATTGACCTTTTGAAAATTTAAGTGTGTTTGAAAGGCAGCTGTATTACCGTTTATTGTTGAGGCTGAACAAGATTTCTTCTCAAAGAGGAAAAGATGAAAATCTGCTACTGCAGCAAGACAGGGTTGGCAAGGATTAATGCGTTTCCTAGCACACCAATCACAGAAGATTTTCCACTTTTCATCATAGACCTTGGATGTAGAACATCACCGGGCCTCTACAATGCAGTCAGTAACTTTGCTTGAAAATTTTGCCTGCCGGATAGATCACTTGAGATGAGCCAAGCGTGAAGGTGGAGAATCTGAGTATTGGTGTATAATAGCATACATTTGTGTTGTGAGAGAAGATTGTCCCACTGAGGTAATACCCTTGGTTTGTTGATCAACAGGTTGAGTAGGTCATTGAAACAAGACCATTGAGGCCACAGAGGTGCAATCAGTATGATCCATGCTGTGGATGTCCTGATCTTGTGCAGTACTTGTGGAATCACCAGAAGGGTGGGAATGTGTAGGAAAACCATCGATCTCAGTTTAGACTGAAGCGTCCACTGCTCAGGCTGCTTGGTCTGGAACTGGGGAGACATAAAATGGGAACATGTTGTTGAGTTTTCTGCAAACAAGTCCACTAGAGGTGTCTCCCATAGACTGAACAGAGACTCTGCAACTACTTGACATAGAGACCATTCTGTAAGGGCTACCTTGCCTGTTCTGGAGAGACTGTCGGCAAGAATGTTTTCCTTCCCTGGAATATGACGAACTCTGAGTGTAATCCCTTCTGACTCTGCCCAACATAGAAGGTTCCAGACTTCCACACAGAGTGAAGGAGCATGATTACCTCCTTGTCGACTGAGGTATGCAACCACTGTTGTGTTGCCATCGGAGACCATGATGCAGTGCTCTTTGATGTGTTCTATGCCCCCTTTTAGGGTGAAAAACATGACATTAATTTCTAAATTGTTGATGTGGAGGAGACTGTCTTCCTATGCCTGATGGCCATGGAGAAATACTCCCTTGGGCTCTAAATGAGCCCCCCAACCTGAATCTGATGCATTGGTGTACAGATAGGAGTGGGGTTCTGGGACATGCAGGGGAACTCCCTTCAGAAACTTGGCTTGATTGTACCACCACCTGCGGTAGTACTGAAATGCCAACCCTAGAGAAATTTGAACCAATAGTGCATCATTGTGGGGTTTCCAAACCACCAACAGGAGAAACTGAAGAGGACGTAAATGAAGTCTCCCTAGGGATACCAGATCCGCTGCAGAATTCAAGGTTCCAGAAGAAAGAGGTACAGACGAGCTGACAACAAAGTCTTGGTCTGTAACATCCTTAAAAGTTCCATGATTTTATACATCTGCTCTGGGGGAACATGAACCCTGCCCAGAGAGGTAAGGAAATTCATTCCTATGTGCACGAAATCCTGAAAGGGAATGAGTTTGTATTTCTCTAGGTTTGGAATCAGTCCCAACTGAGTCACTACAGACTAACAGCGGGTCATGTGACATAATAGGGACAGTTTGTCGTTGTATATCAGCCAGTTGTCGAAATACTAAATTAATGGAATCCACAAGTACTTCAAGTGTGCAGCTATTACTCCCATGACTCTGCTGAAGACCCTGGGCACTGAGGCAAGACAAAATTGCATGGCTCGGATTTGATATACATCCTGTCCAATCGAGAACCAGAAATATTTTTTGTGCGGAGTAAAGATCGGGATGTGGAAGTATGCATCCTGAAGATCAATGGAAACTGCCCAGTTGGCCGATTTTACAGCATTCTGAACTGAAGTTGCAGTTTCCATCTTGAATGTTTCCACTACCATAAATTTGTTTAGGGGGAAAGGTCTATAATGAGCCTGTTTTCCGCCCTGTTTGGAGACCAGAAATATCTGGGAGTAGAAAGCTGGTGACTGGATGTTCTGAACCCTCTCTACTGTGTCCTTCCGAAGAAGGGAGTGCACTTCTTTCTTTACTTTTAATACATTTGATTGATGGAAGATGGGTGTCCTTGAGAGAGGAGGGAGTTCTGTGAAGCATAGACATAAACCCTCCTTCACAACAGAAAGGACCCACCTACATATAGTACAGAAAGCGGTATGCACTGCAGGAGAGGTGAGGTGTCCCTAGTAAGAAGGAGGCAAAAGCAGACTTCTTTGCCTTGCTCTGGCCTCTACACTTATTCTGTCCTGTTTGTGGAGAGGACTTATAGGGGGACTGGTTACTCTGTTGTGGTTGCATACGTTTTTGTTGGAATTCTGGCTGACCCATGGCTCGATCAAGTTGTGTGCGGACACTGGCCGTTTCAACAGGCCATTAACTGATGCAAGGGACCTATGTTGTAGGTCCCTAAAATCCTGAGAAGCAAAAGTGTGAATGAGACTGCTCAATAAGGTCTCAGAATCCAGGGGTGCAACCCTCAGAAGATGTTTGCTAAGTTCCAGCAAAAACTTTGAAGAATCCAAAGCTACATCACAACATAGGTGAAGAAGCTCAGCAGACAACACCATCACAGGCAATGCGCGTCTCAAAGTCTTACCCACAGCCTCTAACAGTTGTTGCAAGGCAATGGGTGAAAATAATTCTTCCTTAAGTAAGCTGAAGGAAGCTGCTGAAAACAGGTCAGCATGTGAAGCTATGGTCACTAATGACCTGGCCTTTGACTCTAAAGCCTCTAAAGATTTAACCATGAGGTGAGCGAAGGAACCTGCTGAAATGCCCACTTGTGAAGTTTCAGCATCCAAGTGGGGAGGGGGGGTTTTGTTTACTGGCCGGACAGATGAATGAACCGGATAGCTTGAGGCTGATATTAGGGGTCGCAATGTAGCTAAGGGGATAGACCACCCTTTATTCCGAAGTGCCACTTCTTGACCTTTGCTCAGCCATTGCACAACTTCTCCAACCAATGAAGAATGAGGAAGTAGCATTAAGTCCGGTCTGAGCATTGCCCCTGACAGTTTCTTTAAGCAAGAAAGAATCTTAGTGTCACTTGAACACTCGGGCTTTGGGCACATTTCAGGGGGAAGAAGGCAGTAGACTTCCTTGATAGCCATGTTGAATGACCAAGTCTCCTCCTCCTCGATCACATCTGACACTTGGTGAAAGGGATTTGGAGATCCTCGGAGGGTAGAGTATACCCTATCCTCCGGAATTTCAGTAAATTCCTGGGAATATATGATAATCAACAAAGCATCATCATCTTCCTGTTCCAAAGCTCAGTGGGAAACAGGAGAAATGGAGCCCAAATGATCCCTCTGCTGGGAAAGCTGGGGAGTAGGGACATAGATATTCTGTGACTCAGCACAGGGAGCAACAGAACTGTCCTTAATGAGTGTCATGACAGGAGAGTAAGAATTCTTCTCATCTCTCTTTGGCCTCTTAGAGGAAGAGGGAGTAACCCTCTCCTTCCTTGATGACCTTTCCTGCAGAACTTGTGAGTTTTGTTGGACCTCATCACTCGTACATGCAATAGGCAATATAGATGGTATCCATGGTGTATAGGTTGGTCTCTCCCTTGAAGGGGGAAGTTCCACATACCAAAAGGATTAAAAGGGAACATGGGAAAGGAAGGGACATCTGTCTGATTTCCTTTCCCAGGAGTGTGCCTAAAAACAGGCTCCGTCCCTGTGGTTGGAAAACTAGGTAATGTAGCAGAAGGTGGTATTCGAACCTATCCCTGGCGTTATACCTAGATTCAGCATGTTGTGAAGACCTGTACCCAGTACCTGGTCTGCCTGTACACGGTGACAAGTGGCCAGTCAATGATCTGTCACTTAGAGTCAATGGTGGTCTAGATTTGAGGAACTTCTCTCAGAACTAGAAGAGCTAGAACAACATCTAATCCTCTTGGGGTTGTGCGATCTACTCCTCGCCTGACCTCAGGTACAATGGGGATCTTGCCCCTCCCATACGGGGGAGATGCAAGGATTCTCCATATTAGGGCTCAGTTCAACCCCCACCAGGGGTATTACTGTGTTTGCTCATGGGTTGGTGCTTCCCCACCCTGCTGTAGTTGGGGTGGGGGGTGCACTCAGACCCAGCAAGTTAATTGCCCTTTACAATAGAAGCTGCCTTCTTTTTAGAAGAAGCACTATCTTGTCTGGGAGTGTTCTGCTCCTCCCTCTTTTATTTGGGGGAGCACACTCAATCCCTTGAGAAATATCTGTTACTACCTCACAGGTAGTAACAGTATTTCTCTCCTGGAAGATGCTGTCTCTACTTGTTTTATTAGTCAATTCCAGCAAAGTTTTGTACTATATGAGATTTAATAGATCCCAAAGGAGAAGAACATGCTTCTTTCCTCTTCTTATATGTGTGGCGACTTTCAGCAAGGTCCCTAATGTTGTCTGACCACAGACAACACAATGGACATCCATCCATTCGTGTACATTTTGTACACGATATACAAGTTGAGTGAGTGTCCCATGGGCCTTTCCTATGCCCACACTTAACCACAGTTTGAGACATCTGTAAATAAAGTTCTGAAAACAAGAAACTTAAGTATGAAAAAATGTACAGATGAATTATAATAACAACAAGGGTTGCACCAGCCTCGTTGTAACTCTTTACTACTGTTATTTGTATTGCAAAACAATAATGTCTGAGTTTATTCGGTTTAGTCTATTTATGAAGTATAAACACAAGAACATAATTGTTGAGTTGTAGTAATGTTATAAAACATATTGAAACATTTTGGAGTGCCCAGAATCTCTACTAATAAGATTCAGTGTTGTGACCACGTTATTGCATTAATAAACCATAATCACAATAATGTCAATTGTAAACACCATTGTAAATGGATAATTTTTTGAGAACCCAGAATAGTGAGTACCTGTTTCTATTGCAATGTCCCACGCCCTTTATGTTAGAAGGAGGGAGGGTACGTGGCTCATCATGCAACAACGCACAAAAGAAAATTATCAATGTTATCTTTCAAATTATTTTGATAAACACGAAGAGGTAAGTTCACTACAAAGAACTATTAATCATAAGCCCTAGTAGATAGAATGAAACCATTGCACTTGTAGATATTTTTCTCTTCATAGTGTTCCATGTGTTGACTCAATGGTTCTCTGAAAAGAATAAGGATGCGCTATAGCGCACAGGCTGATGACGTAGATCAGACTGGGTCAATGTGCATGTTCTAAGAAATCTCTAGAGCAGGGAGTTGGTGCAACTAGCATGAACGAGGTCTTTTGCATGCGGAAAGGTAAAGCTTAAATGACAGTTAAGTTATTACTGACATTAAAATAAGTTTTCTAAGCTTCAGATTTATTAAAGTTGAAATTTCTGTTCAAAAAAGATTTGTTTGTTTTTACTTTATATTTTATATTACTCAATGGACAATATAGTGGTATTCCTCCAACACAGTGATGTTAAAAATGTTGATCTGGTTTAGTTTGGTTAAGTGTTTTACTGCACAGCAACTCAGATAGGTTATTTAGTGCCTTACAAAAAGCCACACCACTGTACCCAATATGGGCTGATCCGATGGTAGGATTCAAACCTGCACCCTTTCAGTTGACTTCAGCATGCCAACCAGTGAACCACCGCAGCTTTTGTCTCCATTAGTTACCTCAAAAAATATACGTAAAGGCGCATAGGCCTATTCTACTGCACAAAGTCCACAGGGGTGATAAAAACTGAACATGATCCATGAACATTTAAAATTATCCATTACAATACTTTTTTACTGTCATACAGAGAATTTAAGAATTCCTCCAATATCAGAAAATACTCAAATTTCAACACATAATAAAAAAAAAATTTGGACCTGTTAAAGGTAAAGTGTTGTGTGGCAATATCTATTGCAAATTCTGTTAAATATCAGTGAAAACTGCATCCCTGCTGAAAAGGAAACAAAAAATATAAATTTCAGCATAAAATCTGAAATTTTAAGGGAAAAAAAGGCCAAGTTCTGTGCTTACCCTTGAACATACTGGTTCCTAATAGGTCGAGTTCTGCGGAAGGACACCCTTGGAGCTGGAAATGTGCGATGCCGTTGACGTTCTGTTTCAGTGTTTGTTTCGTCATCATCCGAGTCTCTTTCACGAGCCCATGAAGCACCCTCATCCCGTTCACCAACATGGTTCCTAAAGTTTTGTAGAAATGTCTGACCCCAAAGCTGAAAATAGGACATTTAGTCATGCTAAATGTGGCAGGAAGGCATTGATCATGATCTACTGCAAAAATATGCATGATAAATCTGATCCTTATTTTTTTATAACAATGACAATACAATATAAAAACCAGCACCATGAACAGCTCATTATATGCCCAACCATGTTTGATAGTTCTCTATGTAGGCACTAGTAGAGTATGGTTGACCCTGGAGATTACTGACCAATGGGTCTCAATGAACTTGACCTTTGATCAAGCTATGCAGTCTTGAACTAAACTTTTTAATTTATTAGTCTTACCATGACCGTGATCTCTGACCATAAGACTACTGAATCTACAGGTTTCTTTATTACCCTAAGTGCAAGACATCCACAAAGTTTGGTCCAGGAACTTATTCTTTGCGTCATAATGACCCTAGCCTTTAACTTTTTGACCGATAATTAATAGGGTTCTTCCTTTATCCTAAGTGCAAGCCATCCACAAAGTATGGCAACTGTAAATGGTCGTTATTGTGCACAAACCATATTTATTCTTCCCGTCAATGACCTTGACCTTCAATCTTTTCACCCTAAAGTCAATACAGTTGTTCCTTACTAAAATGCAAGCCATCCACAAGGTTTAGTAACTGCAGATGGTGAACAACTCTAGTTATTGTGCAGAAACCATTTTTCTTCTGTCAGTCAGTGATCTTGACCTTTACCTTTTTGACCCCAAAATGGGTTCTTCCTAACATCAAGTGCAAGCTGTCCACAAAGGATGGTAATTGTAGATGATGGACAACTTGAGTTATTGTGCAGAAACAAAATTGGTAACAGACTGATGGATGTACCGACATCGTAAGAAAACACTCTGCCTTATCTCAGGAGCATAAAAATACTATAAATCTTAATTAGAATCAAAACTACAACTGAATGTTTATGCATGCTTCAGATCTCCATGAGATCTAGGTGTGACTGTCTCCTTTTTAGGGCTACCTGGAATACATTGGTTTCTGTTTCCATATATAAAGTATCTGTTTTTGATATATAATGTGTATATCTTGGGAAAAACACTTAGCTCCCATTTCCTCAGCATAATATAGCCAATAGTGTGTTAAAAGTATCACTAAAACCAACAAAAACATACAAACAAACAAAAAACTGTTTCCATATATGACGCCTATACATGTTTCCATCAGAGGTCCAGAAATTTTTTGAAATGCAGTTGGACATTTGATTTTAGACAGTGGCCATCGGGGGTGGGGTAATAGCATAACCATATTAAAGTTTCCAAGTTTCCAGCAATTGTTTCAGTCACATACACATACATACAATTATTTCAATCCATAATGAAACTAAGCAAGAGACCCTCAAAAGTGCTGACACTCTACTGGTCGAAAAGAATTTCCAGGAATTCAAGACAAAAACAGTTCTTCTTTTTAACTGCTGAGTGCTGAAACCATCGCTGATATTTTTTTAGCAATAACAAAAGCCGCTGTGGCAGCCATATTGGACACAAGATTGGCACCATTTTCAATTAGGAAAAACTGAACATCATTAGACATCTTTGGTCAAAACCCCATGTTAAAATGACCTTCCATTCAGAAGGAGTAGCAATAACAAGATTTTCAAGATGGCTGCTGTGGTGACTATATTGGACGTGAAAACCCATGTCAATATGACAATCCACCTATGAGGAGTAGCAATAACTACATTTTCAACATGGCTACCATGGTGGCCATATTGGAGGTTAGCTCAGCACCATTTTAATTTCAGAACCAGCCCTCTGGTTAAAACCCCATGTCAATATGACTTTCTGTTGAAGAGGAGTAGTGACAACAAGATTTTCAAGATAGCTACCATGGCAGCCATATTGGATGTCAGTTCAAGTCCAACTAGATACCACAATAAGTCTTTTTGGGAAAACCGATGTAAATATGACCATCCATTTAGAAGCAGCTATACAAAATTTTAAAGATGGCCACCATGGTGGCTATATTGGAGGTCAAATTAGCACCATGTTCATTTGGGGCCAACTAGACATCATAAGGAGTCTTCCAGTAAAAACCCCCATGTTGATATGGCTTTCCATTCAAGAGAAGTAGCTATAACAAGATTTTCAAGATGGCTGCCATGGTGGCCATATTGGATGTCAGACCTACACCATTTTCATTTAGGACCAACTATACATCATAAGAAGTCTTTTAATGAAAAGCAAATTTATCAGTAAATTGTTTCTCTGAAAACACTTATCTGATCACATTAATGTTAGGAAAATAAGCATGCTACCTCCTGATTCCAGCCCTCCAAAGAAAGAAGAAAATCTTCTTTTCCGGCTATATCATACAGACGAAGGGTAGTAGCTCTTGCCCATTACCTCCTCTTGCTACAGCCAGGTGTCACTAGTTTTAAGCTGAGTGAAATATCACTAAGGATGTTTGCAAGGCAAGGAGGTTGTGAGGGTTTTAAAGTAATCTGATTGGGTAAATATTCTCTAAGAAACATAATTTACTGAAAAATTTGCTTTCTCCTTCAAATATGTTCCTAGATCACGTTAACATTGGGAGAATAGGTAAAAGGAGGAGGAAATGCAGAGTGTCCTAACAATACCCCAGGGATCAATTCGAGATGAGAAAGGCTGGATTCTCTATATGAAATATAACCCACTCTCCTAACTTGAAAGAAGCACACCTGATAGTCACTTGATCCATGATAATTATACCCGGCTAAGAAGAAAATTATTGAACTCTTCTTACCAACAAACTTTTTATGGGCAAATCCAGCGAAAGCGCTCAACTATGCCCATGAGGCTGTGCTGATGTCAACTGGGTCTGGTGGTCATCTGGGCAGCAGCCACTGCAACCACCAGAGTCAGATCTTGTCTATGCGAAGCTATATCAATGAGATATAAACTCGAGAAGGTTGACTATGCATGCCAGCCAACAGCTTCTATTACATCTCGGATTGAAACACTAAATTCAAAAGCGAGGCTTGCAGAGATCACTCCAATTTCATGAGCTGAAATCTTCATGAGACGACTCCGATCTTTTGAGACTTCAGAATACGCTGAGCATATAATCCACTTCAGCCACAATGATAGGGCTTGAGGGGTGATATCCTCTTTCCCAACATTCACCAGGAGAAAGGGTCGTTTTCTTGTTCCATGACTTTTCTCTGTGCGCTTCAAGTAATGCTTGAGGGCTCAAACAGGATCTTGCATGGTCGTTTTTCGTGACGTATCTATCGAAGAGAGAGAGAGAGAGAGAGAGTACGACGACTCTCTGATTGCCTACATATTCTTGGAAAGGGCATGTAACTCACTCACACAAGCATGCCAAAGCTAAAGCTATCAGAAAACATGTTTTGTATGACAGTAGCTTCAGCGAGGTTCTGGCTAAAGGCTCGAATTGATCTGAATTGAGCCATGTCAAAACCCATGACAGATTCCATTTCAGAATCAGGGTGAGGGGTTTTGGTCTACAAGTAAAAATTGGCTAGTAGGTCTGACAGATCTTTATCATGACCGATATCCCCTCTGCCATGATGCCTGAAGTGTAGGATATCATGGAGCTGTAGCCTTTGATGGTAATCTGGGCCAGCTTTTTCTCCTTGCACAGCCAGAGAAAACAGTCAGCTAGTAGAGGAATTGAGGCACTCAAAGGGACGATAATGTTGACTGTGCACCAGTCCCTGAATACAGAGCCTCATGGGCATAGTTGAGCGCTTTCGCTGGATTTGCCCATAAAAAGTCTGTTGGTAAGAAGAGTTCAATAATCTTCTTCTTAGCCGGGTATAATTATCATGGATCAAGTGACTGTCAGGTGTGCTGCTTTCAAGTTAGGAGAGTGGGTTATATTTCGTATAGAGAATCCAGCCTTTCTCCCCTCGAATTGATCCCTGGGGTATTGTTAGGACACTCTGCATTTCCTCCTCTTTTTACCTATTCTCCCAATGTTAACGTGATCTAGGAACATATTTGAAGGAGAAAGCAAAAAACAACCATCCCATCTGACTGAAATTGCTTCCATGGCCCAAGCTTCTAGGTCAGGAACTGGAGAGATGATGGTGGGCAGTTTGTGAATCCACCTTGTCGCAAAAAGATCAATCATCAGATGCCCCCAAAGTGCACAAATCTGATGAAAGACCAATTGATGGATGGACCATTAGGTATGAATGATATGACCCTTTTGAGACAGAGTCAGCCAGGACAGTGAGACTGCTGGGAATGTGTCTGATTTGTACATTGATATTGAGTTGGGAGCACCAATGCAGAAACAGCCAAACCAGAATGCACAGATCGGGTGAATTGGTTTCCCCGTTTGAGGAGCTAGGTCACCACTACCAAATTGTCCGACATGATTAGGACTCTTTTCCCACAGAGGTGGTCCTTCCAGAAATGAAAGGCTTGAATACAGCCTTCATTTCCAGAAGGTTGATGTGAAGAGGTATTTCCTCTGACCCCCACTTGCCACAGTACAGTATTAAAGTCTGGCAACAGGTGGACTCCCCAACCATACGTACTGGCATAAGTACATACTGTAACTTCCAGAGGAATTCCTGCCATGAGTCAAAGTTGTAGCACTGACGCAAGAATGATACCTCATTCATGATCCTGACCTTTCGATCGAGTGGACTGGAAATGGGGCGCTTATGAGCAAGCAAGGTCATCTGAAAGAGGCTCATGAAATAGCAGCCCAGCGGAATCAGATCAGATAACGTATTTAATAACCCAAGGAGGTGCAGAATCTCTCTAGCTGTAATCCACTTCCAGTTGGAAATGGACTCTACAAGTTTGAAGATCCATACCACGTGAACTTGGCGGAGTCGTACAAGATCGAGATTGGTGGGAAACTCCATACCCAGGTAGACAAAACACTGGGATGGATGGAAGTCAGATTTTTCCCAGTTCATGATAAATCCAAGAGGACTCACAAGGAATATATCATTCCTGAACTTGACAAGATTATAATTTACCATGTGTTTCTGGAGGATGTCATCCAAATACACTGCCGTCATTGTGGATGAAGTCAACCAGAACACGGTGACAACACAGTTCATAATCTTTGTAAAAACCCAAGGGCTAATGTTTAAATCAAATGGAAGAGCTCCAAACTGGTAAATATTTCCTCTATATGCAAATCAAAGGAATTTCCACAATGCCAGGTGGATAGGGACATGAAAAGTACGCATCAGTCAGATTGAGACTGATGGCAAGTCGGATCGATAGTGCTGTCGCCATCTTGAATTTTGACCGAACTATGTATTTGTTGAGGCAGCATAGGTCGATGATTGGCTGGAGCTTGCCTTCGACCTTTTGCACAGGAAAAAACATAGAATAAAATCCTGGAGATTCCAGTTTCCGAACAATCTCCATTGCCCACTTGTCGATTAACAACAAGATCCCCTGCTGCATAATTGCATCCTTCCCCAAAACTGACTGTACATCCATCATGAGAGGGGAGCATGAAAGAGAAGGGGGTTGGATAAATGAAATCTGAAGCCCCTCCGAAATTACTTGGATTGCATACTTGTTTTGCAGAAATAAAGGGATCCAACGGTGGTTGAAATGCAGAAGTCTGATGCCCAATGGTAGACTGTCTGTTGGCAGTCGGGGTGGGGAGTCAACAGCAAGAGTTAGGAGGCTTGGGGAACGAGAAACCTTGTTTCTTGCCCCCTCTATAAGGATGTCTCCTAAACTGAGTAGGTTGTTGACATTGGATTGGGATCGAGACTGGTTCTGTGATTGGACAGGAAACAATCAATTATCTCTTTGTCTCCGATCATCTCTCCTTTGAGGCTGAAATTGATTGGGCTTATAGAACTGTTAAGGTTAAATGGCAAGTAGGAAGGGCAGTTCCTGAACTGTGTGTCTCCTCAATTCCTCAATTTTGCCTCCAAACAGTAATGGTGACCTAAAAGGTGCCGTCCGCAAAGGCTAGGCATGATGCTGCTTAAGAGATGCAGAACGCAGACAGGCATCTTGTCGCACTAAGGCAGTCAAAGCATTCAACACGGAATGGTGTACTGCTCTGTTGATGACTTTTGCAATTCTAGCTGTTGACTCTCAGGCAAGCCGAAAAATCGCTAACAAGGCCAAGTCCAACATCGAAGACATGGCTATGATATTACGTACCTGCTTTGATGTACCATGAAACACATTTATATCAACTTTATAGAACATAGGAGTAGCCATGGTTACAGCCTCTAAATTCTTATCTAAGGCTGGGAGCTCAGTCTGAAAGGCGTCCGAATGCATCTTGTACCAATGAGATGAAAAAGTTGCTGGTAATTGGCTTTCTGAAAAGAAAGCCTTAGAATTGTCCAGATCACTGATTTTGCTAAACAAATAGTCTGTAATTCCTTTAATTTTGCACGACTGTGGAAGAAGACAGAGAGAGGGACTCTCCTCCTCATCTAGGTCTATCTAAACCATGACCTTGTAAGCCTGCATGGCAGGATGGGATGGAGGGCATTCCAAAGCCAGCAAAACCCGGTAAATTTCTTCCAAGGCAGCTTTAAAGTTGAACTCAGTCCTCTCCATAGTCGAATATAAGTACGTTAGATCTTCAAGCTTATCCTCGCACTGTGTGGGTCATCCTGGTCCAGCTCAGCTTAAATGTCCATATAAAACAGGCCCTATTGTCCCTGAGAGTGTCATGGTATCGCCTCAGTGGGTATGCCATGAACATGACTGGCCGGATCCAAAGGAGGAATTTGTCATACCAGTATGGACAGCTGGCTCAGCAGTATAATGGTCGGTACGGGTGTCGACGGTACGGACAGTGGTATGGATGGCTTTAGCACTGGCTGTGCTGCAGGTGTGATGAAACAGATGGATCTATCAATACGATACCTATAAGGATCCATATTCAATGACCCTATAGACCTGTATGCAGCATGGGTTGCCAACATGACTTTCGCTGGGCTTGATGTTTTGCTGACTAGACGGTTGGACTGGGGGGTCAGCAGCCAGGACAGCATTGTACGGCATTTCAGAATGATATATCATTAAGATCTGGTAAATACCCCATTCACCCACACCTACAGGCCCAAAGGCCATGCTCAGACATGGAGAGGAACTGACACCCACTGGGTAGTCCTAAAAATGGGGGGACACTCCCCCTATACATTCAAAATTTTCTAAGAAGGTTTGAGATGGATGTACGGGCAGAAACTGCCCCTCATTTAGTAACTGTGTTGTCGCCTCCTGCACCAGGTGATGCATCTGTACCTCTAATAACACCACAGAAGAGTGTAAGGATGGCATAACTGCAGCACGTTACACCAATTCTGCTGATGTAATGGTGGCAGATGGTATCATGTATGATGGGGGGGGGGGGGGCGGGTCAACAATGTCCCCCACTAAACTCACAACTGATTCCATCTTGGGGTATATATTAAAAACATCTGACTGCACTGTGTGAAATTTGCCCTTTTTCCCTTGTTTTTCACTCTTCCGCAGGACAGTTGACCAAATATCCTCGGACCAAGTAGCGCATGCACTGCAGATCCAATGATGTGCATTTTGCGCATGCAAGGCACGTGTCATATGTGTCCTTGCTGGCCTTAAATCTTTTACACTTGGGACATTTCATCACTATTGTTTAACTGAAATGACAAGAATGTAACATTAATAAATTAACAACTCCAACGTGTTAATTATTCGCAAAACCTGCACCTACTAATAACAGAGTGAGGAAAAAACACAGTAAGCATGAAAACATGATCAAAACGCATCCACAACAGTATGTTGGAGCATAAGGTCAGAATAAACGAATTCCATGAATAAAAATTCACACAAAAATTTGTAAAAATAATAAAATAATGTATACCACCTGTAGCAAAGTCCTTACTACATATCATAAACCCAAATTCTGGGATGGATGGTTGAAAACCACGAAGTTAGCATATGATTTTCGGGAGAGTCACATTGGATATCCAAGTGGCATATTTAGGACCAACTAGATGCCAATAGAAGTCTTTTGTTGAAAGCCCCATGTCAATATGACTTTCCATTCAGGAGGAGTAACAATAAGAAGATTTTCAAGGTGGCTGCCATGATGACCATATTGGATTTCAGATCAGCACAATTTTAATATATTACCAACTAGACATCATAAAAAGTCTTTCGGTAAAAACCACATGTCAATATGACTTTATGTTCAGGAGCAGCAGCAATAATAAGATTTTCAAACTGGTCACTTTGTCATCTATATTGGAAGCCATTTTCATTCAGATCAAACTAAACATCATAAGAAGTCTTCTGGTGAAAACCCCATGTCAATATGGCCATCCATTCAGGAGTAGCGATGACAAGATTTTCAACATGGCTGCCATAGTGGCCATATCAGATGTCAGATCGGCACCCTTTTCATTTACGGCCAACTAAACATCATAAGATGTTGTTTTAGTGAAAACCCCATGTTGATATGACTATCTATGCAGGAGTAGCACTAAGATAATCAAGATGGCCACTATGGTGGCCTTATTGGATGTCTGAGCAACACCATTTTCATTTAAGACCAACCAGACCTTGGGATGAATGTGGGTATAAAGCTTCATGGCAATCCGCCAGGAAGTTTAGGTGTGGGAGTGATAACAAACTTCCGCTAATGAAAGACAGACAATGGATGTTGGGCGATGAACAACAGGCCATTCGATAAGCTCCTCTGTTCTATGAGCAATAGAGGTAAAAATTACTAAATAAATCTGTAAACAACTACATCATATCATATTTTGACTGGAAAAGTTGAGATCACTGCATCCACAAGAAGTCAGACATTTTTGCACAAAAAATGACAACATATCTGTATCTATACTAAATTGTTGGTTTGGTTTTTTTGGATTTAACGCCATTTTTCAGTACATGATAGGCTATACATGTCTGCTAGTATATCTGGTGGAGGAAGAACCCAGGAAAACCATGGGAAGAACCACCAATCCATGGGAAGCTACCACCAGGTTTTCTCACATACCCACATTTGCCAAGCCAAGACTCAAACTCACGCAGACAGAGGTTAAATGTCAGTGATCTGTTAAGGTGAACGCCTTAGATCACTTGGCCACCTGAGACCCCTCTATAATAAATAGTATAGATACAGTTATTTTTATATATTTATATTACAGATACTGGTATTTCATTTTTTCTTAACTTTTGGTCATTTTTTTTATGAACAAAACATCAAATTCCTGTGCTTTCTGTGTGACATGTGTTTTTCTCTAGAATACTGAGCTTATGGCCTCCGATACTTTAATGGTTTAAAACACTCAACACATAGAAGGTACATCACTGATAGCATTTCTAATCATCATTGTCATGACCTTTATCTGCCTTGTCTGACATAGCTTCATCTGCCTTGTCTGTAAGAGCTTCATCTGCCTTGTCTGACAGCTTCATCTGCCTTGTCTGACATTTTGTCAAGCATTGTAATGAGTGTTGCATTTTGCACCAGTTTCAGCTTTTGAGGAATTCACATGTTCATTACAATCCACATGGTCGACAAAGACTGACTTTATAAAGTTTGAAACACCTGGACTGACAAAACTGTTCTTCTGCTTGTGCTTTTGACACAACTCAGAGAAACAACGCATTCAATGTTTTGTCATATCTCAACCACAAGAACTGGTTCAACCATTTGCTGTTGAAATTTCTTAACTTCTTCAGATTAAAATTTTCATCAAGATAGTCTCTCTTTCTCTTATTCATGGTTAATGCTATCTACAATAACTTTGGCAAAAATATTAGTGCTGCATCTTGCCTAAGATGTTATTCATCGATAAATACTTAATCTGTGGCGATTCACTCTAACAAGCTTATTTCATTGGCTGTTTTTACTACTGAACAAAAAATTTACAAAACTTGGATAGGTACTTTGTGTGCCTGATTGATCTTAACTTTTCTATTGTTCTCTGCATTTTTACTTTGATTTAAAACAAAGCCACAATGGTATTTATTGTTACAGCAATGCCAACAATTTAAAGTGGCGATTGTTTGATGCTTGACATTATGCATAGCAGTACAGATGGGATCATTCTGGCGTGGCAGTGTATACCTTCATCTGCTTTGTTGGTGCCAGTGCAAAACAAGGATTAGGAAGCAATTATGACTGATGCTCAATGCAGTCTGACACCTTTCATACAAAGATTTAAATGTCAGTGATCTGTTAATCACTGACTTTTTGATTTTACAGTTGTGAAGTTAAATATAAGAAAAAGAATAAGATTTACATTCATAACTATTAATATCCAACAGAAGTATTTTGGAGTTGGACAAAATATCATTACCATTGGACATGTCTGGCATATACAACGGTTTCCAGAGGGTTGGTTTCCATTTATAATGTGTATTCCATGGAACAATGTGAACAACTGATAAAAGATAGCTTGTTATGTAAAGAGAAAAAATACCTCGGCGAATTGAGCTGCTGGATCTATTTCAGGCCGCGGTGTAGAGGATGTACTACTGCCAGGACTAGGCTGTGGACTGAAAATATTACATATCAATATTCCATTAATTACTGAATAAATGTAGCGCTGGGCTTAAAATGAACATAAATATACAAAACTTCGTAGTACACATTTTCTACCCCATCAGTGAAATAAACGTGTCTGATGAGCTTGATATACAGCACATCATGGTGGGGATGGAGAAAGCATGGAGAGGATGGAGCTGCTGTGGCTTCACATGGAGAATAGCCCTGCACACCATGCTTTTTAACAGTTGTATCTGCCAATCACCAAGAGTTGAGGTAGTATCAATAAAATGGGCGTGGTTTACTGTTTATGACCTCAGAAAGCATAAGGTTGAGAGTCTCCTTGAAAAAAAATATGGTGGGCACTGAGTTAGCTGCATTGTTGCCCTTATAAATTAACAAATGCATTTTGTTTAGTTTTTCAAATCAAATCTGAGATAGTTGTAACATAATGCCAACAATGCATGAATTGTTTATTATATGTTTTTTTTTCCCCTTCAAATCCTATGCTATTGGAACCATAGTCAATTTCTTTATCATCAAATAATTAAGAATATTAAAGACAGTTCTATGTCTAAATGTGACATATTTAGAAATAAAAGTCACTGAAATCCGTACATGCAATAGCTGGTGAAACCCACACTTGCTAGGAAAATCCTGAATGCAAAACAATGTAAGCCCGATGGAAGAATAGTTAATTGTATAATAAGTATATTGGTTATGAATGTATTCACTGCATAAGAGAGAGAGAGAGAGAGAGAGAGAGAGAGAGAGAGAGAGAGAGAGAGAGAGAGAGAGAGAGAGAGAGAGAGAGAGAGAGAGAGAGGTTCTAAGCTGCCGTCAACAAACTGCACTGGTAATGTCCACTAAGTTACAGTTAAAAATAATGTTCATTATCTTCAATTAACCATGAGAGGAAATATAAAATGGAACTACAAGAATAACAGAAAAGAAGGGAATGAATAGCAAAAGATATGGATTAAAGACAGGGAGCTAAATGAGTATGTCTGCACTGTCGCAACATCACGAAAAATCGAATATCATGAACTTGCAATTTTTTAATCAGCTAAATGTTGAATGAAAATACAACAAATCAAATCATCTAATTCTTTTTCAAGAAAAATAGACAAAAAGAGTGGAAATGTAAGGCTGTGCTCACGACTGCTGAAGACATGTAAATCTGTACTCATATTTTCCCGATATATATTACCCCACCACCACCACTATATAAATAATACCGTATATGGGATGAGGAAACTTCACATGCAGCTGCTATTTTTAAAAAAATGCATGATCAAATTCTGTAAGTAAAATATAGTTCTCTTTATAAGCATGTTTTTGTAAAACATGGTTCTCTTCACAAGCATGTCCTTCTAAAGCAGATGCATCAACATTAAAGTCCCATTGCTGGTGAAGATAGCTACATGTATATTAATATATTTGCATGGATGTTTTTTTAAAAAATAAATAAACCGATGGTTTAATTTGGAACATAAAGAGAGTAGATAGTGAGCAGTTGCTGAAAAATGCACTGCAGGATACAAAGTTACAGCTAAAAGTGAATTTCATTATGAAAAGAGAGAAGGAGGCAACCAATATTGAAAGAGAAGAATTAAAGTCAGAGGTAGAATATAAAAAACTATCCATATCATTATCAGCTAAAAGTCAACTGAAAATAAAATTTACCAAATCCATAAATTCCTTTGAGACAGAGAGAGAGACCTGTATGCAGAATTATCAAAAACAGACAACTACATGACTGTGCTTTTTGTCAGTATAATTTTGGATAAAAGGTACATAAAACAATCCGGGATATCTGCCTGGAATATTTCTTTCCATTTGCAAAACTGAAAAGGATGCATGATTTGACATACATTTTGTTTTGGTGTGATAGGGCACAGCAATAAATGAATTCAAGGCAGAGTGAAACTGGCAGTCTAATACCCCTTCCTCCATAACCTGGAATTGCTGACAACTGCAGGTCTTGGGGTCCCCCCACTCCCGTAAAATCTCTTGGCATCTCTGGATCCCAGTCAGACTTTCAGGGTTATTTAGTGTCAAGGCAACTGGAGATGGTTGGCAGGGTTGGTTACCTTGGTGTATCCCTGTGCATGGCTGCCAAATCTTGTGTTATCGCTAGTTCTAAATGGAAGGCAATAGCTAAATTGCATTTTGACCAAAATAATTTATATTATATCTGATTGGTCATAAGTGAAATTTCTTTGTAAAAGAAACACAAACAAATTAAATTGTTAATGTTGACAATGACCCATAGTACTGCAGCTTAGATAGCTACATATCTATCCTATAAATAAGTAAATTAAATAAACCAGATATTGACCCAACACTAAAATGAGAAGAGATTGGTTTTGATTTTGGATACAGAAGTATATCTGGCAGTCTTGAACATCATATAATTTTAGACCAAAACAAGATGATGCAAGCAAGCAAACTATACTTGATTGTGCAAGGTGCTTCTCCTCCATTGTTGGAAAATAAAATCTCCGTACATCTGAGATTGCAGCCAAAGTTTCACCTTCTTAAATCAGTGCTTTGCCAGATTTCTTATCTGTTCCATAATGTTACATAAGGGGTTTAAGTCCATTAATGCCATAGTCTGATTGTTCAGACAGAGGTATTTTGATCAAAAATAAATATCCTTCCTTTTTAATTTCGTTTTAGATTCTTATTTAATCAATTTATCTTAACCCTTAGAGTACTATATAGTTCTGTACCACAAGATCCGTCAAGGCAGAATTGTTTGAGAAAATAAATGAAAATTGCACTCTACTTTTAAATTGCCTGTATTTTAATTAGGCTTAGTATTCTGCCTTTTTGACATTTAATTTTGAAATACGGCTTAATAGGGGGTTGACCAGCATGGCATCTGATTTTGTCCATCCAGCTTGTACATCAGATTCAACATTATTTTCGGGTTCAAAATTACTCACTGGTATTTCCAGTAACACTTTCGGGGCTCAAATAGCTCATATACTTAAAAACTTTGTCATCATCGCTATCATCGGCCAGTATCTGCCGAACAAAATCTTCATCTGAAGATGAACCATGTTGGGAGTCAGCCATTTTTGGTTTTCTTGTAGCCCTTACTTTAAACAAGCATTTGTAAAACTTCCTTCATGAATGCAAGGTTCAACCTCGACAATGCTTGTTGCAGGGCCCAATGTGCCAATCAAATTTAGTTTAACAACCGTTCATGTCAAGCCAAAGTACTCAGATGTGTCAACATTTGCCTACTGGAAAAAAGACGGATAAACGAGACAAGCACTTCGAGACCTCTACTGGGGCGAGACTTATGCCACGACAAGCACTTTAAGGGTTAAAAGTTAAATAAGTATTGTATACTGCGCAGAGTACATTTTTTAATGCACAACTTTATACTAATTTGCGGGAGTTCTCGTGCATCACTACTTTCCAAGTGCACAAATTCGTACAAATTTTGCGCAATTTCGCACACTCTGGCAGCTTCTCTACTGGTATGTGAAGAATATTTATAAACTTTGAGGATCACGAATGATCGATAGTTGAATTTGCATCAAAATATCTTCAGTATGGCTTGTGATATTTTAATTCTTCAAATTCCGCACTAACCGTCATTCAAATTTCTGACTGGCTGCAAATTTTCATGAATATTCAGTCATTAACCCGGTCGCATAACTTTCCAAATGAACCACACACTTTATGCGCAAGTCATTGAACTATTGATTTTGTAGAGGAAACGTAAATTACCTGTAATTTACTTTTCAACCTGCAATAAAGTGTAAATCCAAATAAATATCACTAACAAGTAATACATACTTAGAAAGATAATTTTATTGGCTTTTATTTCATATATATTTTATAGCATTCTTTAATAAAAAAAAGTTAGTAACATATGGATAAAGTCCAGAGACCATGTAAAACTGTGACAATTCCAGGGGATATATGCCCTGTACTGGAGTTGCTATTCATATACTATATCAAACAAATTCTTTTCCCCTGACTCAAACAAAAATATGTATAATGTTTTGTATTATATTCCCCCTCTTTCTATACTATTGCATTGGTGGCATAACAATCTAAATACTGTACTCAACATACTGTATATACTCACTTATAAGCAGAGTCCAACTGCAAACTGCACAGACCCAGATCTGCTGTCACATAATGCACCAGCAGATATGGGTCGATGCAGTTTGTTATGAGTTATAAGTAGAACAAACAACACAGACTCTGATCTGTCGGCACATAAAGTGATGGTAGATCAGGGTCAATGTTGTTTGCAGTTAGACTCAACTTATAAGCAAGTATATACGGTAACTGCACCAAGTTTCACTCAAATAGCTAAAGAGTTAAAGGGCGTAAAGGAAAAAATGAAAAATGATGACCTTTGACCTTGAGTTTAAAACTAGGACACTTTCAGTGAAAACCCCATGTTGATATGACTATCCATTCAGGAGTAGTAGCGATAAAGTTTTTCAAGATGGCTGCCATGGTGGATATATTGAATGTCCAAGGGTCACCATTTTCATTTAGGACCAACTAGACCTTGGGACGATAGTGTCTGTAAAGTTTCATGACAATTCTCCTAAAAGTTTAGGAGTAGCAATAACAAACTTGTGTTAAAGGTCGCCTGACGCAAGACAATTGCATAGCTCTACTGGTTTATGAGCTAATAAAACAGTAATTACATTTTCTTGACTACACAAGTTTACTGGAATGAAACAATTGTGCATACCCACTTGATGCATTTGACTAGAACAATGCCACTTCAAATTAGATCTGGATTTCCAAGTTTGATGCTCATCAAAAGAAAACAAGTATGCTCATCAAAAGAAAACAAGTATCATGAACGGCACATTATACACCTGCCCCATGTTTAAAAGTTCTCTATGTAGGAACTAGCAGGGCATGGTTGACTCTGGAAATTATTGACCAATAGGTCTCAATGACCTGGACCTTTGGTCAATGTATGCAGTCTTGAACTAAAGTGCTGAAAACAACTGACCATGACTGTGACCTCTAAACCCCAGAATCAAAAGGTTGCTTTATTACCCTAAGTGCAAGTCATCCACATGATTTGGTTTAGGAATCCACTCTAGAATAAACACTATTCTGTAAAAGTTATTTTTCTTCAAAGACAACAAATCCAATATTTGACCTTTTAACACCAAAATCAATAGACCTCTTCCATACCTCAAGTGCAAGCCCTCCACAAACTTATGGTCATGATTAACCATTTTCTTCTTTCAGTGACCTTGACCTCTGATCTTTTGACACCAAATAGGCTTCCTGCCTACTCCAAGTCCAGAAACCATTTTTTCTTTCAGACATTTACCTTGACCTTTCACCTTTTGTACCAAAAATAAATTGGGTTCTTCCTTACCCTAAGTACAAGCTATCCACAAAGTTTGGTCCTGGTATATGATATAAAATTCATGTTATTGTGCAGAAACCATTTGTCTTCTCCCAGTCAGTGATCTTGACTTTTGACCTTTTGACCCCAAATCAAAAGGCTTCTTCCTTACCCCAAGTACAAGCTATACACAGTTTGCTGAAGGTACATGCTGTAGAACTGAAGTTACTGTATGTAAAACAAAAAGATAATGGACAGACAGGGTCATAGATTAATATGCTCCAGGACAGACAGGGTCATAGATTAATATGCTCCATCAAAATGATGGATGCAAAAAAAGGCAGCATATGGGAAGTATGGAAAAAAAGGCCACTGAATACAAATTTTGGGTTAAAGCCGTGAAAGTTTACAAATCAACAGATGTTCAAATACTTACTTTGCAATAACTTCAATAAATCCATTCTCACACCGTGGGCAAGTAAAGTCCTGCAAAGAAAAGAAAAATATTTAATATTCAATTTGATGCAGTAAAAAAGTACTCCCTTATGTTCACATTAGTATTAGCTAAATTAGTGATTGGCTACTCAAAAATTCTTTAGGAAATTGTCTATTTAGATGCTTTTTTTTTCTTTGTTCTTTGCAAGAAAGACACTTGTTGTGACAACAAGTAAAATCTATATATGTATTGGCATGATTTTGGTTACTGCCGGAACATGTTTAGTGGTTCCCTCATTATAACCCGATTTATGGGAGCCATTGCAAGTGGGGCCACCAGATACTTAGGTACTGTGCAATACAAGCTGGACTGTGTCATAGTGGCACACAACACGAGTACTGCAAATGATACATAATATGCCAATCTCATGACCTTTATCCTATTAATGATCTGGATCTATGAACTTGATTACTGTATAATAAAGTGTGAACCTGGGTAATGGTTCATCAGGGGGTTAAAAAGTTACAGCATGATAAGGAAACATGCCTTTGACTTGCATTGTCCCTTGTTGTGACCTTGACCTTGAACAGGGAGTGTGACTGTGAATATGTGAGACAATGTCAAGTCAAGATACATAATAGACTCAAGTTTCATTAAAATATCTTCAATGGTTCAAAAGTTATACCCATACATGGACAAAGCAAAGATCACTGATTTACATTTTCCCTTACCCTGACTTTGATTTTGAGGCAGGGAGCATGGCTATGGCATGTGACACACTCTCTAGTCATGATATACAACTGGTTTATGTTTCATTAAAATATCTTCCGTGGTTCAAAAGTTGTACTCTGGACAAAATACCAAGTTAAATTTTTCCTTACCATGATGTTGACATTGAAAAAGTAGGCATGGCTATGGTATGTGACACACCATCTAGTCATGATATATACTTGGGCAAAATTTAAAATATCTTCAATGGTTCAAAAGTGGGCAAGGCTATGGTATGCAACACACCATCTAGTCATGATATATACTTGGGCAAAATTTTAAATATCTTCAGTGGTTCAAAAGCTATACCTGTACATCGACAGAGGTCACTGATTTATATTTTCCCTAACCATGACCTTGACACAAGGAGTATAGCTATGGTATGCAACACACTGTCTAGTCATGATATACTCTTAGGCAAAGTTTCATTAAAATATCTTCAGTGGTTCACAAGTAATACAAGTCACAGAATTACATTTTCCCCCTTGCCAAGACCAAAACCTTAACGGTAAGGGGCAATGACATGGTATGCAGCACATCATCTAGTCATGATATATACGTCAGCCAAGTTTCACGAAAATCTCCAACTGTTACAAAATTTTGGCCCTGGCAAGCAAATGTTAACAGACAGATGGACCACGCCATTACTTTATACACCCAGCTTAAGATGAGTGTATAAAACTCACAAAAAATAAAATGTCCTGTTCTTCAATGATGTTCAATCAGATTTATAATTTGTTCTCATCATCAAATAACTAAATAATAAATGAATTAGACTGAACAGTAAAGATAGATAGAACTAAATTTAGACAATTAAATGAGACCCATTATCATATCCGCATTTTATGCAGCTGCATGCTATATTCCCTCTTTTACTAGTCCTACAATGTAAGACATCAACCCAGATAATTATGATGGGAGTGGTAACCACCACCTCACTCCATAGTGTAACTATCTGGGTTGATATTTTACATTATAGGCCTACCAATTTAAGTATCATACACTTTTTGGGGCCTTTTCCTCAGCACGATATTGCCCCCGTAACAATTTTTAGTGCCCCCATCTTCTCTCCCTCACTACTGTTTACAGCTGCTAGACTACTGTTAATTAGTACACTTTATCACACTTATAACTGAACACAAGGATTACCAAAGCCTGTTAATTATCAGCCACTACTGGAGTGACCAATCTATTTGTATTTGTTTGGAATGCAGAGTATGAACTTGGGAGAAATGTGTATGCACTATTCACATGAAGGAAAGCTTCCATAGAGAATACGAGTTTGTAAAGCATTGAAATGTGTGAATGTTTGAATAAACTTACAAGCGATGGTGTATATTAAATAACTTTCATGTTAAGTAATGTTTATGCATTCTTTAATTATTATCATTTACTGCAAATAATAACTTTTCCATAGTCTGATATTACCAAATGATGGTAAGTCTTGGGACACTATAAGTCTTGGGTCACCCTTAATTATTTTCAAAAGTAATTTTTTATGACCTATAAAAGTTGGGATACGAAGCTAAAGCAATTTTTTCATGTACTACAAGTCTTGGCACACCTAAAACATTTTTTTCTTTCTACTGTTCGATCGGCGTATTTTATCGATCGTTACCTCATGTAAAAAAAAACATGACTTCATGGTTGTTAAGGGACTCTCATTATGAATTATTATATGGAAACGTTATAAATTATTACATTATAATTTGTTTGAAGAGTCAATAAATATATTGAATATTTCTCCGTGTTGTAATTATTTCTACCTAATTAAAATAAGTATAATTTAATCAGACGATGGCAAGAATTGAGCATTATCGGTATGTTATACCCATTAAACAATAACTTCTCCCTTTTGTGCTCAAGTTTACTATTGTCAGTTTATGCATTATTGCATTAAAATTGTCGAAAGTCACCTGTAATTATTGGGGGGGTTTTCCCCCTGAAAATGGAAATACCTAATTCATTAAAATGTGATACCAGTATGAGAACAATGAAAATAGTGTTTATTTCAACTCGCGCATTTATTGTGCGCATGTTTACAACATGGCGTCACCACGTGTACATCGAAGATTTTACTTGTGATGAATAAAGTACATACATTGGATTTCAATCATAGGCACCACTGCATTAAACTTAAATAATATCTCTAAATACGATAAAGAAGTTTAAGAAATAATGCTTTTTAAATAAAAACTCCGTGGTAGTTTGCTTTGATGTAAGCGACCTTAAATAAGTTCATGTTTACTCGGCTACAGTAATCATGCTAACATTATGGAGTAGAAGCCAATCACACATCAAAGTACCAAAATTGCCACCGGACAAAATTACTCTTTACCAAAGTCAATTTCAGGGTTTTAACAATTAACTGGTCTGGATTGCTGTTGGAAAACAAAAGACAAATCCGCCAATTATAAACAAAGGAGACGCCAAAACAACCAGCTTGCCAAAATCAAAAGTGGAATGAATAATGTGTGGAAAATTGTCATTTTATGAAGCCGAAACACAAAACTAAAATGGATCAGTGATGCTCTTAATTGATCTATATTCAGAATTTTAACATATATTACAATCATTCTTTCATGAATATATGAGTTATTTGAATTTATGCTGGTTATGTGCTTTATATAATTAAACACGCGTGCCTTTTCATATAGATTACATCACTTTGTAGGATCGCTTATACGACTGAAAAACAGTAACTGTTGAGTGCGTGAATTCAAATAAATGAAACAGCAATGAACGTGTAGCTGAAATGTAATCTGGAAGTATGCGATTTGGTAAAAACGAAATATAAAGCAAAATCTGCGTCAAATATTTTTGGGAATAAACAAGGATATAAGTGACTCCAAGTATGATTTGCACTGTGTAAGTACTGTACACTATAGTACAGGTCTTCCGTTAAATGTAAGCGGCTCGTGAATTATGAAGTCTTTATTTTAAATCATGTTGGAGAAATCGGAAAATATGCACATACCAAATAATAACATAAAACAATCATAGCAGCTTATAACTGTTTATTGACATGGTAACTGAACGAGCTGGCCACTGCTGTGTGACGTATGGCGATCTTCCCAATTTTGTCTTTACATTTTTTTTTGTCTACAAGTTTTGAGACACCAAAAATTTTATATTTTTTACATGCATATAAGTCTTGGGACACTGAATTTTTTTTATTTTTTCGTGTCTCAAGACTTGTCGTCATTACGGTATACTCTATTCAGACTCATAAAACAGCATCCCAACAATTTCCTTGATTAAAGGTGTTCTATCAGTCAAGATGACCTGACAGGCATAGTAATAATTATGGTAATATTGTCCGTGTCATGAAGCACAAGGATGTTGTAACCAGTCGGCAAAACTGAAACATGTCAGTTCTATTTATATATCTCTCTCTAGCTAAAATACAGGTGCAAACCCCCAATTGCTTTTACGATGTTACACTGGGCTGATATATCACTGTTGACTGATGATGTCCCAGATGCTGCTCCCTTAATGCTTGCTGTGGATCCTCCAACCATGCTAATAAAAGGATAATTTTTTTTGTTTAATTTTTCATGCACAGACTAGTCACAATAATGAAATTTTTGGGTGCTTTCAAACCATCATTTGTAATTATTACGAGATTTGTGATATTTACCCGGTAAATGATAAACAAGAGATTATGCAAGCGTTTCTGTGACAACCTAATTAAGCACAGACCATGTTTTGATCTCCAACTTGCAGAAGTATATGTTGTATTGTTACATTCAATTAAAAGCAGACCTGCTCTGTATTATCACGTTAATTACATCTTTTGTATCAAATCAAATAAAGGGGGTGGAATAAAAGAAAAGTTAAAAATCATGCAAATCCTACCTAAGAGCTATCGGTCATGGTCATGTGTCAGGTCAACTCGTTTCAATTGATCAATCAAACACTATTAAATATTATTATGCAAGTAATATAATTAAACTACCTTAAATTAGCATACTTGTTACAAATGTGATCAAAGATAACAAGGCAACCAAGCAAAATGTGTACTTGGGTAATAAAAAAAAGCTTTGTTTCGCATACGATTCATTATGGAGAAGCAAGTTCCAGAGTTTGTAGTGAACTTAAAATTCCTGAATTGGCACTCAGAGATTTCCTCCAGGTTGAGAAGAAGTTTCAGTATTACTTGCAATGAAATCACTGCTTCAATATTTTACTAATAGAACAACAACAAAAAATAGAGTTTTGACAGTGATGGTTGTTTCACAAAATAAATGTCCCTAGTTTTTGAAAAAAGGAATCTTGTTTTCTTGTGATTCACCAACAACAAAAAGCAGTGATGTAATACACAATGATTTTGCGTACACGTGATGGTTGCTCTTGGGAAATGCTGTTAATAATCTTTCAGAGGTTGTGTATCTTGAAAATAAAGGTAATTTATTTTAAAAAAGCATACAAATTCATTAGCAAAAGCTCTTTATTGACAATTATTCCCAATGTGATTATAAAATTAGTATTCAGCCATTAAACAGCACTGATACCTCCCCCCCTGGGTTTTTCTCAATGTCCAGCAGGGTTGACATCCCTTTCTTAATTTATAAAATTAGTATTCAGCCATTAAATAGCACTGTTACCACCACCATTTTTTCTCAATGTCCAGCGGGGATGACATCTTTTTAATTTTGTTGAAGTCCCTCAGTAACTTGCATCCTCGCTTATATTATGGTCTATGTTTTTGGACCGTGTTGTGAGCGAGTTTTCGGGGGAGAGGTGTGCCTTGAAATGCGCAAGGGTTACACCTATCTTTAAGAAAGGAGAAAAGGAGGATCCAGGGAACTACAGACCAATATCCATTCTACCTATATTATCAAAATTATTTGAAAAGCTAGTAGCTATGCAGGTGTATGAATTTTTTTAAAATTACTTTCTATTTCATAAGGCACAATCAAGATTTAGAAAATATCACTCATGCCAAACAGAGCTCACCAAATTAACAGATCTTTGGCTACAAGAAATGGATAATGGTCTTTTGGGATTTTTTTCCTTGACTTCAAGAAAGCCTTTGATCTAGCTGGTCATGAAATTCTGCTGCAAAAGTTTAACTGTTACAGGTTTTATAATTCTTCTTTACACTGGTTTAGATCATACCTAAACCAAAGGTCTCAACAAGTAACCCTTGGCAATATTAGCTCACAAGCTTGCACTATTCATTCAGGGGTCTCTCAAGGCTCTGTTTTAGACCCTCTCCTCTTTCTTATTTAAGTAAATGATCTTCCATTAAATACTGAATCCACAAATACAGATTAGTTTGCATATGATGCAACCTTGTATACATCTAGTTCTGAGAGTGAAGTTATCAAAACAAGATTAGACTCTGACCTTATTAGAGTTCAAAGTTGGGCACAACAAAAAAAGATAGTAATTAATGAAGATAAAATAAAATGTATGATTTTGAGGACATCACAAAAACAACATAAGTTAGGAAACCCAGAGTTATCTCTTACAATAAATAATCATCAGTTAGAGAATGTCAAACGTGAAAAGCTTGTAGGTGTGTCAGTAGATAATAATTTACAATGGGATGACCATATTGACAAGCTTTGTAAAGCACTGTCATCCAAAATTGACCTACTCAGCAGAATCAAGAAATATTTACCTACAGAAACTTGCATTATATACTACAATTCATATATTCTTCCAACAATGGATTATAGTTCAACTGTATGGGGAACTGTGCCAATCTCAGCTTGACAGGATTTATAAACTCCAGAAAAGGCAGCATGCACTATTTTAGATGCATCTTTTGATTATTCATCAAAAGCATTGTTTACAGAACTAAATTGGTTTACAATATATGAAAGTATTGATTTTCACCAGGCATTTAAATGTCTGCATGGAGCTGCAACAGAGTATCTTCAGGATTTATTCAGGCCTTATTCAACACATTACCAGTTGAAGTCAACATCACATGGAAACCTTCATCCACCAAAACCAAGAACAGGGCAATTTAAGAAAAGCTTCAAATACTCTGGTACAGATCTGTGGAACAAGCTTACAATGCATGTAAAATCTGCAGAAAATATTACAATATTTAAGAAGAGATAAATTGATAATAAATTGAAAATAAAACCTGTCTCCTGTAACTTCATGTTTTTATGTCCATGATCATTTGCATTTCTAGTGAAAGGAGTCATGAAGAATGCAGCTGTTTTTAAGTTTCCAAAGCCATACATTCCACAGATTTAAGCTCTGCAGACCCACTTTCTCAATTAACTTTTAAAAAATAGTTCACAAGTCCAAGTTTATATTTGTTGCTTATAAGTAAACAATTTTCTTGTAATACCATCATGATTTTTCCCAATTTGATTCTTTTAGCTCTTAAGAAAAAAATCTCTCCACAACTAAAATTATTGTCAAAATAAGAAAAGCATTAGGAATGCTAACTTAATTTTCTTCATGTGATTTTTCCTATAAACTTGTTTTCTGTGTCCTTGATATTACTCTCCAATATGTTGTTGTCCCAGATTGTATGTACAACAGTGTAACAAGCAGAAGTAGATTCATTTGAAGCATGTCAAAAGAAATGGCATGCCAAGAAGGGTAAAGGAAATATACCGACATTTGCCTGCTTTACAAAAATAACTACTACTTCAAATGGAATGACAGGTATCACTGTGAATGGAATAGATTTCTGAAAAGGTGAAAGAAAGTGCTCAAGTGCATCAAAACCGGAACTCCAGGTTATAGTTTCTGCTGTGCACATTTGAGGTCATGTGCCATGGTCATAATATATTGACCTGATGAATCTTACAATGGCTTACCTAACCTACATCTCCTGCCCCCTTCCACTAAACTTTTTTTAAAAATGTCTTTCTTTCCAAACTAAACAATGAATTAAATATAGCGGAGCCTTTTAAGCGTTTTGGAAAGTTAATACTTGTGAACATTATAATTATGGTGTGTGCATGTGCGAATAAAAATAACCGGTTTGAATCAGTAACAATGTGCAACACAGGGTGGGTTGTTTGACGTTATGTCAACGAACTACCACACTAATACCCTCAGAATTGTTATATATATTAGTATTCTGTAATTTAAATATACTGGTAAGTTAGGGCTTATCTCCTGCGAGCACTGGTGGCAGTAAAATCTCTCGGATCCAGAGTTTTCTACCGCAGCTTCCGCCATAGCAGTTTGACGTCACAAATGTTGTGTACTTGTGGACTGGTCATAAATAGTGTTTTATACGTTTTAAGTTTTCTTAGTGAGTTTTCATTACTCCGTCTAAGAAAGCACAAATTGGATGACGTTTACACAACGCAGGAATTCGCGCAGATATGTAGTATAAGAAATGTCAAAGTAAAAATAGAAGTCTTCACATTTGTCAGGAACACAAATAGAAAACGAGAACAGAATGTGTGAGAATATCCAGTTAATGTGGGCCGTTATAAGAATAGGCATTTATTCGGTACGATCGTAAGATTACCGGTAGAGAAGGTTGTGGTTACCGTAGCTATTTGAAGTTTAATAACCAACAAGTATGTTTTTCAAAAAGCTTGAAGGTTTTTCTATATTTGCTTACTTGTATCATGTGCCACTGAAGTTTCCTTTCATCATGAGACCCATTTAAATGTAATAATTCAGAATAACTTGGGAGGCAGAGCCAAAAATTACGTACCCCCAGATTCGAAAGTTAGAGTACAGCTAAGCTCCTCCCCCTTCTCCAGTCATCGGATACACAACAAGTGTACTTGCCCCTCGGCAAGGTTGGTACTGCCTTCCTTCATTGGTGGATTACTAATTTAATCCTATATCCATCAGTGGAGCAGCCGGGTGTGATCCATGCTTGGGTGTTTTTTCCAACACTTTCACTCCTGTTTGTAACAATGCATGCACACTATTACATCCTAAAGTCGCCTTAGTTTATTCAAGTTAAAAACAAATGCAAGATCTTAACTGACATTTGAAACATAATACCCTCAAGAACAGGTTGCCATTTTAAATACAGCATCAGATAGGATGAGCACGACACAGGAAAAAGTTAGATGTCTTCATTTATCATGTTTTGTAAGAAGAGACACAAACTGCTTGGTAACTTGGACTGTAAGTTTGTGACTCCATTAACAATTATCGGATAACTTAGTAGCCTTGACCTATCCGAATATCAGTCGAAGCTATGATATCGAGCTATGGCAAGATCAGCAACACTAAATACTGTAAGACGGGAGGGATGAAAGAGTCAAGATGAAAACTAAAGCAGTAATTCACCCAAAAGATAAACTATTAACACATTTTATTTATGTACAGCAAATTTGAATTCTAACTCGAGCATCATCCTTGTAATAACTGATCAGAATGAATACATTTAGACCTTGAGATAGAGAAAAGGGTAGGGAGAGATGTATTAAATAATCAAAGACAAGATACGAGAAAATGCACAGCTTTGGTATCTTTTCATTCAAGAATTCAGTGTCCATTTGAAAATTATGATATCTGAATTCAAAAGAGTGAAGAAAAAGAGTTGTAATACAACGTCTAGTCTTATAACAGAAACATATGACACTGCATTTACATTTAATAATCCGCATGAAAAATGTATAGTATATTAAGCTTAAAATTGCTAAATTATTAAGAAAGCTTATGTACTTTGTGCACCAGTAAAAAGAAAATATCCGTAAAAATCAATACACAAAAAATATTCCACAAAATTAACTTCCAATTATCACCATCGCAACTATTAAAACAAACAACATTACATCAAAAATGAATCCATAGGTTCAAGAGCAACAACTGCCTGAGTGTGTCTCAGGTCCGTTGTTGTACATGTTTCGTTGTTTCTTGTTGAGACATTGTTGTGTTCTTCTGTTCAGTGCTTTAATAAGCACCTATATCGAACATGACCAATAGGAACAATTCTAACATTTCCTGGAGAAATCTCCATTCAAGTCCCTATTTGTTTCACTGAAACAAGTCAATTTTTGACATCTTATGATGAATATAAAATATATATGATATGAATACATTTTCACTGGAAGTGAGTCAGTGACACAGTGATGCCAAGAGCATCAGCAGCCCATAAAGTCTAGAGCATTGCACACCAAAAAGTCAGCTGATTGTTATAGTGGTTCGAATTATGAATTTTTTTTGACATAAACAAAAAGAGATGGGCGGAGCTTGACAATTTCACTGACCCAAAATACAAGCCATTTAGAGAACAGATTACAGACATTATCCAAGTTAACCCTGTGCCTGCTAGTAGGGTTACTGGATAATGCTTAAGCCCCATTCTCTATATATAACATATTTGCTTTGGAAAGAATCTACAATTACAAACCTGTTAGTATGCTCAGTATTGTGTCAAAGATTCTAGTAGGAGCAGTTTACGTTCAACTTGAAAACTTTTTAACTAAGAATAAATTGCTCTGTGAATTACAGTTGGATTTTAGTGGAATGTACTCCAATGAGACATGCGTGATACATCTTTTTGATCATGTTAAGGTTCAGACATTCACAGGTTTCTACACTAGAATGATCAAGCTCGACTTCCAAAAGGTTTTCAACCAATCATGATATATTGTGTACAAAATTATCAGGAATGAGTTATGTCCATCGGATGGACCAGGTCTAAATAGTATCCAAGCAATAGACAACAAATTGTCAGTGTTAACAATACCGAATCCAGACCTTTGACAATATCATATGGTGTACCTCAGTGTAGTATTTTAGGACCTCTTCTGTTTTTGTGTTATGTGAATGATATGGTAACTATCATAAGTTCTGATTATAAGTTTTTATTCTCTGCAGATAACAGTGCTATCATGTTTTCATAGGATCGAGATGACGTTTCAGAAAAGCTTAGGAAAGAACTAGAATCTTGAAATCTTTGTCTGACAACCAATTATCATTGCATTGAGGTACGTCAGAATGCATCTTATTTGGTTCGAAGCAAAAAGTAAAAAGATCAGAGAATTCAAAATAACCTGCAAAGGCCACATTATCAGTTCTATCAGCATTAAATATTTAGGTCTCAATATATATAACTTACTCCCGGGTGAATACATAGTTAACAGTATGCTAAAAAGAATAAATGCCAGTCAAAATTTCTCCATTGACAAGGTTGATGTTTATCACTGAAAACTATAAAATTATTATGTTCTGCTTTAAAACAATACAATTTTGATTATTCTGTTCTTTGTGGTGTGCCAAATTTGGTAAAAATCGATTTAAAAAAAAAAAAATTCATAAGTAACCTTGAACCCAGATCAAGCATCAGACAATATGAACTTGAAAGTGTGCGATGCTAAAAGTTGAGGATTTAGTAAAACAATTAGGAGTCCTGCTCGTAACATTTTCGTAACATTTTAACATTCTCGTAACATAAGAGTCCTGCTCGTAACATTTTCTTTATGAGCAATGTCCATCTTACCTGAGCAAAGTATTTGTGAAAATTAGTGATCATCACCATTTTGTCAGTAAATATCTATCCATCCGTACTGAAGCACCATCTCTGGAGGATTATCTGCAGTTGAAGTTCTAAATTTTAGTTTGTTACACCATGTGTAAGTGGCATAGCTTCAACAACTTTCTTTTATTACACCATAAAATGATTGGAACCTATTACTCAGTTTTATCAAGAACATTTCAGATATAGGTCATTTAAATTGGCTGTTAAGTCTTACCTTTTAAATCAGTGGAGATAAGAGAATAGATAAGAGTGATATTTTACTAGTTTGAATTGGCTGTTAGTGATGTGTTTAATTCTAAAATCAGATTTTAAGTTTTAATACTTACAAGTGATTTCTTAGTTAAGTCTAATATATAGAATATTTAATTTGCAGTATGTACCCTACCCCAGAATCTTGATCCCTGAGTACACAATTGTAAATAATTTATATATATATATGGGTCATCCTTGGTGGATCAATATATATTTTTTTTTTGTTAAAATATTGATTGACTCTTTTAGCATCATATAGGGGTTGTGTCCCTTTCTTTTATGGAGTTACTTTCCCACCACCATAGGGTGCAAGGGACAGTTTTTATGCACAAATTTAATGCCGCATCCACTAGCCTAATATAAAAAAAATCATAAAAAAATAAAATACACAAGTGAGGTCAAAAAGGTCCATATTTTTGGATAGCTATATTAAAACAAAGGATAAAAATAGTAATCACTTAACCTAACAAGTCAATGGCAGTTCATAGCAAAGGAAGTTTATGCACCCCAACCCCAAATTTATACCTGCATTTTTCACATCCGAATGTCATTTTTGACACAAAGCGATGCTCACAGTGCAAACACAAGCCCTTTTCCTTGGTGATTTTTCCGCAAAACATTGTGTACTAAACAGCTTGATGCAATTCAAAATAGTTGCCATCCAAGCCGTTTTTTAGATATTCTTCTTGCCTTGAATCCACATGTTTACTACTATGGGTGGCTAGCTCTGCTTCCTAGCCGACTACTGGTATTTCACTGTCTACATACTGTGAACTGACTATGGGAGGTGTACATGCCTTACATCAATTTGAAGAACAACACAAGCCTGAAACAACTAATTCACAAATATATCCATATCTTTAATAATTAAACAATAATAGCTCAAAAAGTCACATCATAGCTTTAAGTTAAGAAATTTGACAGGGGCCAATTTACAAAACTTTCCCCTGCCACCATAGGTAATAATGCATAGAAAATACATATGAACTCTTTATTCATTTTTATCTGATAATAGTTATGATATATATAAAAAAACCACTAGATGGTTTGTTTATATAAGTACATAGTTCTGTATGAATTCATTGAAAACTATTTTGTTACAGTCAGTTCAAACTCATAAAAGTTGTCATACAACTGTATACTCTGTAGTAAAATATCTACCATTGGGAGGCAATTCCTTAACAAAATGGGAGGTAACTTATATAATACACAAATAGGGAATTCTTTTAACCTGAAAAGGTTAAATAGCCTGTACTCTAGTATTGATAACTATACACGTGTGGTGTTATGTTGTTTTATTGCTGGTATAACTTTGTAGTATTTAAGTAATGTACTGCTTTAGTCTTACATGTGTTTTATATCTATTTGTATTATAGTTGTTTTTGTGCGTGCCTTGTTACATGTTATGTGACTTATTTAGATTTTATATATATATTACCGTATTTTCTGAATGTTTTTAGACAACCCAAAACAATGATTTTTTTGCTGTCCAAAAACATAAAATTACTTCATTTGATGTGCAAAGCATGTGTTGTATGCAGACATTACTGTCACAAATCATTACATTACCACAAGCAACGAGCAATATATAATCTGTATAATCAGTGAATAATATGTTAAGATTCATAAACAAACATGACCTATCAGTTGCCCCTCTTCTTGAACACTCTGCATTTTTAGTTTTGGAAGGAGAACAAAATTTGAACACAATAACACATGTAACTGAAATTTTCCTGACCTTGTTGTGCATTCACTGTCATACACATATTTCATCCCCATGCTGGGCCTCACTTTTAAACAAAGACTGTCACATGATGACCTGCACAAAATGGTGGTAATACAAAAAATGTGGCAAAATCTTTCATGACAAGTGGCACAAAGGATTTAAATATTTTTACTTTTTCGTTCATGATTACATTAAATATTTCTTGCTAAGTAAGTGCTAGTTTTTTCTGATTAACTTAGGTACCTTCTCGCAACCAATTGAAGAGAACTTTGTGTCTGTTTAATTACTGGTACAGGCACTCGTATCATTGCTTACAGTTTACCTATGTTGTTACTTGTATACTTTTTGGTAAATAAGCAAACACACAGAGATTTTGGCTTGAAAAAAAGACACCAGGTCTCCTTAGATTCTGTCTGGAAGCATAAGTTCAGGAAAGAACAGTTGTAAAACATCATCGGAAAATTACAAGGCATTAAAATATTATTTTTCCGAATGATTTCTGATGTCCAAAAGCAAACAGGGTCTGAAAACATGCAGAAAATATGGTACTATTTGTGTTTTATGTTGATCATATCTAAATAAATTATTATTATTATTATTATCAGTAACCCTGCCCCCCCCCCCCAAAAAAAAAAAAAATAGTGTCAAGGACAGGAAAAGTGGGTCAGATAATCTGTTTGAATATATATGCTAGTTTCAGGACAACTTTCCAAGGTCTGTTCATCACAAATCTCAGTAATTTTGGAAGTTTCTCACCATTACTAGCACAGGCTTGTAAAAATGACCTCTACTTACTTAAAATTGCTGAGGTTGTTTTATATGGTATGTACAGTATTGAACAGTCGTCTGAGTAGTACCAGTCTCATCAGAGCTGAAAGTGACTTTACTCTGATTGTCTTGGCACTAAATAACCTACTTGTGTTGCTGTGCTGTAAAACACCAAACTAAACCAATACATTTTACATTGAGGTTACAATGGTTTTTAGACCTTTTAACCACTATAGACTTTCAGCTGTCTGTGGCAGAAGTAAATTTAGGTAGTCTAATGACAGCATGTTTTTTCTCAGGATTTTAATAATGTTGCGACTCTATGGTCTAAGAAAAATGTAACAGAAAGAAAGTGAAACCAACAAATCAAGTAAAAAATCAACAAGCAATTTATTACTAGATAATTAAAATGAAAAATCAAAAAAATCACTTACAGTAATGTGTTTTGAAATCCTAATAATCTAATAAGAATGATTGTTCTAATCACAAGTCCTAAATATAGAATGTTCCGAATTCACGGCTGTGTCCTTGAATGTTATGATGTGCTAATGGTCTCCAAAGTCCTGATGTACTAGTAATCTTGATGTGCTGATGTCAAAATGAAGTATTCCAAAATCTCTGAATAAGTTCACATAAATTCCAAAATCATCAATTAAAAATCCAAAATCCAAAAGTTTATGAGCACTGTTATAATCCAATGAATATTTAAAATAATTCCTCTCTTAGAATTTGGAATAAATTTTCACAACTGTAATAGCTCTTTACAAGACTGATGGTAATGTCAAAACTGAAAAAATGTCCACCAAACATGGTATATATAAAGATTGGTCACATGACAGAATGTTCTAGAATATGAGTCATCTTAATGGAATTCTAACTGTAAACAAAATTCAACCTTGACCTTCAAATTGAGAAAACATATTGATCAAAACAACCTAATTCAAGGACACTAGTTAAACATGTTTTTCCTGATAAACATTAAGATTTAAGCAAATATTAAAGTGAAGAAACATTTATAATTTCCTAAAATATTTATAATATTATATAAACATCATACATAACACCTCCTCTTATAAAGAAAAAGAAAGATTTATATAATAAAGCTTTCTTTTGAATATACATCTAATACTATAATAACCAAAATTACCTAAGAACATGTTTTATGATACTGGACTTAATTACATCAAGCAATATTACATTTCTAGGCACGTGAGAGTGCATCTGCAATCACATTGTCTTTTCCCCTGATGTGTCTAATGTCAATGTTATATTTCTGCAATATCAAACTCCATCTCAACAATCTCCGATTTGTATCTTTCATTTTGTTGATGAAAGTAAGGGGATTGTGATCACTGTACACAATAATTGGAGAAAGAGCTGAGGTGACATACACTTCAAAATGCTGTAAAGCCAATATCAAAGCCAAACATTCCTTCTCAATTGTGGAATAATTTTTCTGGTGCTTGTTTAGTTTTTTAGAAAAATAACACACAGGGTGATCCACACCACTTTTGTCTTCCTGAATCAATACTCCACCAACCCCTACATCACTTGCATCAACAGATAATTGGCTAAAATTTGGTGCAGAAAGAACTGGTGCATTCTTAAGCATGGCCTTTAACTTGTCAAAAGATTCCTGACACTTGTCAGACCAATGAAATTTGGTTTTCTTACTCAATAAACTTGTCAAAGGTTCAGCAATTTTGGAAAAATTGGAACAAAATTTCCGATAATATCCAGCCATACCTAGAAATCGCATCAGTTGCTTTTTACAAATTGGAACTTGAAATTCAGAGATAGCTTTGACCTTAGCTTCTATAGGTTTAACTTGACCTTGTCCCACAATATGTCCTAAAAATGTGACACAAGCATGGCAAAACTCACTTTTGCTCAAATTAATTGTCAGATTCGCATCGCTGAGTCGATCAAAGAATTTTCGAATGGTTTCCAAATGATCTTCCCAGGTGTTGTTGTAGATAATGACGTCATCGATATAAGCATCACAATTATCAAGACCAAATGTTATCATGTTCATCAGACGTTGAAACGTTGCAGGCGAATTTTTCATTCCAAACGGCATGACTTTATATTGATAAAGTCCATCTGGAGTTACAAGTGTTGAAATTTCTTTTGCCCTTTCCGTCAGTGGAATTTGCCAGAATCCTTTTAAAAGGTCGAACTTGGTGACATATTCCGCATTTCCAATTTTATCAATGCAATCGTCCATTCTTGGGATTGGAAATGAATCAGTTTTGGTGACACTGTTGACTTTTCTATAGTCAGTACACATACGGAATGTATTATCTGGTTTGGGAACAAGAATACATGGTGAACTCCAGTTACTTTTACTTGGTTCTATGAAATCATTCTCCAGTAGATACTGAATTTCTTTCTTCAGATAGTTCTGTTTGAGAGGATTCATCCTATAAGGATGCTGTTTCACAGGCGCAGAATCTACAATGTCAACGTCATGATAAATTTTACTTGTTCGTGTTGGAACATCAGGAAACAAGTGCTCATAGTCATGTAATAGCTGTTCTAGTTCACTTCTTTCCTGTTGTTGTAGATGTGAAAGTTTCTGGTCTAGGTTGTTCAATATTTCTGAATTCCGAAGATTGGTTATACCAGAGTCACTATAGTCTGATTGTACTCTCGTTGATATCTTCACTGTGTGGGACAGGTACAACTAAATTAACTAAATAATTAGCTGAGCTATCTCTGTCAAAATATTCCTTTAACATATTTATATGACAAAGTTGTTTTTGTTTCCGTCTCCCAGGAGTGTTAATGATATAATTTAAGTCATTTACTTTCTTTTCAACGGTATAAGGACCATAAAATTTAGCCTGAAGAGGATTCTGAGGTATGGGAAAGAGAGCCAGAACTTTGTCACCAGGTTTAAAACTCCTTTCCTGTGAATTTCTGTCATACCTTAATTTCATTTTTGACTGGGTAGTGTGAAGATTAGTTCTTGCTACTTCACAGGCCTTTGACAACTTGTATTTGAAATCAGAAACATAATCAAGAAGATTAATCTTTGAATCTTCATTTGAAAGAAGTTTCTCTTTCAATAATTTCAATGGTCCACGGACAGTATGACCAAAAACTAGTTCAAAGGGACTAAAACCCAACGACTCTTGAACTGATTCCCTAACAGCAAACAACAACAAATGAACACCCTCATCCCAATCCTTTTCTGTATCAAAGCAATATGATCGAATCATATTCTTCAAAGTTTGATGAAATCTTTCCAAAGCACCTTGACTTTCAGGGTGATAGGCAGAAGATTTAAACTGTTGGATGCCTAATTCATGCATAACTTGTTGGAAAATTCCAGACATAAAATTTGACCCTTGATCCGACTGGACAGATTTGGGAAGGCCAACAAGTGTAAAAAACTTCACCAAAGCTTTCACAATAGTTTTAGTTTTTATATTTCTCAGAGGAATTGCCTCTGGAAATCTTGTAGATGCACACATGATGGTCAACAAGTATTGGTTGCCTAACTTGGTTTTAGGTAAAGGACCAACACAGTCTACTATTATTCTACTAAATGGTTCATCAAATGCAGGAATAGGTTGCAGATGAGCCTTAGGTATCTTCTGATTGGGTTTTCCTACCATTTGACGAGTGTGACAAGATCTGCAGTATTTAGAAACATCACTTTTGAGTTTCGGCCAATAAAAATGATTCAAGATCTTGTGATAAGTCTTACGGACTCCTAAATGACCAGCCAAAGGAGTTTCATGGGCTAAATTAAGAATTTCCTGTCTATATGACTTAGGAACAACAATTTGATAGCTCACTGACCACTCGTCACCAGCGGGTACATCAGGTGGTCTCCATTTCCTCATAAGGACCCCATTTTTCACAAAGTAACACACTGGAACTTGTGTGGCTTCAGTTTCACTAATAGCCCTCTGAAACAAACAAGATATCTCGGGATCTTGCTCCTGTTCAACGACAAGGGATTGTCGTTTGTCATCCTGAGTAGGACAAAGAGAATGAGTTGCCAAAAGAGGATCACTGTGATCAATACCGTTTGATTGATCAATACCTGAGGAAAAAGTGACCTCATCAAAAAACTGACCAATACATGTGTCAGCTAAAGGAATAATATCCTGATCAACATCACTCTCAAGAGCTCTTTTTGCCATAGCTCTAGTAACTGCACAAGCAGGGTACAAATCAGGGATTTCAGTTTCGACAGGATCAACTTTCTGATCCAAACAAGGCTTGTCAGTTACAAGTGGATTAACCACAACCTTATCTCCAGCTAGGTCATTGCCTAGTAATAAATGAACACCCTCTATGGGTAAAGAAGTCACTGCCCCAACAGTCACAGGTCCAGAAACTAAGTCTGATACCAAATTTACACAATGAAGAGGAACATTTACAAAGCCGCACTCTACTCCCTGAACAAGAACACTTTCACTTGAAGAAGACTCCTCAGACAAAGGCAAAGTATCTGATAATAAAAGACTCTGAGAAGCTCCAGTGTCCCTTAATATTTTAATTGGGATAGGTTTGGCAGAATCACCAATAAGTGATATAGAACCTTCTGACATGAATGGTTCATAAGCCTCCAAAATAGAATCAGACTGGGGTTTGTTTGACCCAACAAATGTATTGCTTTCAATACAAGACCGTGACCTTGACCTCGTAGAAATAAGAGCATTTGGAAAAGCTCTGTCGTTACTCTGTTGCTTATTTTTCAACTTGAAGCAATCAGAAATAACGTGCCCTTTCTTTTTACAATAAGTGCACGTAGGAAGAGATAAGGATTTCTGATCAGTCTTATCAGATGTTTGATTCCTAACAGTTGTGCTGTTGTGAAATTTGGAAGTACTCGAATGAGATTGAAATGGTTTTTTACCAGAAAACTGCTGAGAGGACGACTTATTTCCAAATGAAATTTTGTGAGTCAAGGAATAATCATCAGCCATACGAGCAGCATTTTCCAAAGTTTCCACATTCTGCTCGTCAAGATAGGTTTTAACATCACTATGGATGCACCTCTTGAACTCTTCAATTAATACGAGCTGTCTGAGGTTATCATAAGCTTGATCAACTTTCTTGGCTGAGCACCACCTATCAAATAGTTGTTCTTTATCCCTTGCAAATTCGACATGAGTTTGTCCAGTTTCTTTTCTACAATTCCTAAACCTTTGTCGATATGCCTCTGGTACCAACTCATAAGCTTTCAAGATGTACTCCTTAACCACATGATAATCAATGCTTTGTTGTACTGACAGTGAAACGTAGACTTCACGAGCTTTGCCAATTAGTACACTTTGTAATAACAAAGTCCAATGCTCTCTGGGCCATTTCAAGTTTTCAGCTATTTTCTCGAAATGAAGAAAGTATTTATCTACTTCTTTTTCCTGAAAAGGGGGTACTAACCTAATATATCTAGTAACATCAAAACCTGGACTTGTGTTTAAAGGAGTGGAGTGTGCTCTGTTTGCCAGTTCTAATTCTCTTAACTTAAATTGCATTTCCCCCTTTCTTCTCTTTGCATTTGTATCTGCCTCTCTTCTTTCTCTCTCTCCATCTGTATCCGCATTTGTCTCTCTTCTTTCTCTCTCTCCAACTGCCTCTCTTCTTTTTCTCTCTCCATCTGCCTCTCTTCTTTCTGCATTTGGATCTGCCTCTCTTCTTTCTGCATTTGGATCTGCCTCTCTTCTTTCTCTCTCTCCATCTGTATCTGCCTCTCTTCTTTCTCTCTCTCTCTCTGAATCTGAAGCTTTGCCAATTCTAAATCCATCTGGTTCTTTAACTCTAATTCCCTTAATTTCCTGTCAGAACCAGATACAGGCTTTCTCTTCAAACTTAAAGCACTATTTTCAAAAATTCCCTTTCCTACTAAATACTGAATCAAAATAATCTTTATCTCCTGTTTTGTCAATGATACTTTTGCCTCAGATAGACTGTATTTTCTGGCAAGCTCGAGCAACTCATCCTTTCTCATGCACTCTAACCCCTCCTGGGTAGGTTTTGAAATGAAATTCTGAACATTAGATGCCATTGTAAATGCTTGTTGGTTTCACACAAAAAAAATTTCTCTATTAAAAATCTTTGCCAAAGACCAAAAAAAAATTCCGAGACAAAATCAATATGAATTTCAAAAATAACTTTAATATCTCTAATATGCTTTAAAGAAATTCAATCCCGGACGACGAGCCCTCAATTTCTGTTACGACTCTATGGTCTAAGAAAAATGTAACAGAAAGAAAGTGAAACCAACAAATCAAGTAAAAAATCAACAAGCAATTTATTACTAGATAATTAAAATGAAAAAATCAAAAAGATCATTTACAGTAATGTGTTTTGAAATCCTAATAATCCAATAAGAATGATTGTTCTAATCACAAGTTCTAAATATAGAATGTTCCGAATTTACGGCTGTGTCCTTGAATGTTATGATGTGCTAATGGTCTCCAAAGTCCTGATGTACTAGTAATCTTGATGTGCTGATGTCAAAATGAAGTATTCCAAAATCTCTGAATAAGTTCACATAAATTCCAAAATCATCAGTTAAAAATCCAAAATTCAAAAGTTTATGAGCACTGTTATAATCCAATGAATATTTAAAATAATTCCTCTCTTAGAATTTGGAATAAATTTTCACAACTGTAATAGCTCTTTACAAGACTGATGGTAATGTCAAAACTGAAAAAATGTCCACCAAACATGTTATATATAAAGATTGGTCACATGACAGAATGTTCTAGAATATGAGTCATCTTAATGGAATTCTAACTGTAAGCAAAATTCAACCTTGACCTTCAAATTGAGAAAACATATTGATCAAAACAACCTAATTCAAGGACACTAGTTAAACATGTTTTTCCTGATAAACATTAAGATTTAAGCAAATATTAAAGTGAAGAAACATTTATAATTTCCTAAAATATTTATAATATTATATAAACATCATACATAACAATAATGCGAGTTCAATCAAGAGTCCTCAATGTTGTACAGATCAAACTCAGTTAAGTTAGCTGTCCCAAGTGAATTTTCACAGATTTCTAAGAGTTCCTCATGGGGTCAAAGACAAACCCTGAGATACTGTTCGCCAAGTTTATATAGTCCAATTATGTAATTGTTAACTTGGATCTGTATAAAGTCCAGTACTGCCTATACCTGTTTATAAGTCGGGTCTAACTGCAAAACAACATAGACCCTGATCTGCCATCACATAATGTGCTGGCAGATCAAGGTCTGTGTTATTTGTTGTACTGATTACTCCTAACAAACTGCATATAATGCACTGACAGATCTGGATCTATGTAGTTTGCAGTTGGACCCGACTTATAAGTGAGTATATATGGTACTTTAGTCAATACAGACAATTTAAATAATAGCTTTATATGCACACTTTTGTAGAATTTGTCTTCAGTCATGTTAATCCATGGGTCGGATAGGTGAATCCTCTCCCTGGACACTCCTTTGCTTGTCTTGCCTCCCCCCACCCCATGTTTCAAGACAGCATTCCATACATCTCCAGTAACAGTGATTGAAAACTAATCTGAAATCAGAAGATTGTAATTTTAGTTGGTGAGTTTATTCTATTAAAGATCTATTGATTTGCATTGAAAGAAATTATTTTCTGCCACCTGATGGACTCCCTCCTACTGAACATAGAGAGTTCAGGACTCTCATTATCAAAGGCCTACAGAGAGCTCTGATGTATATTCTGGTAGATCATTATGTGTCTTTGTGGGTAAATGAAATTCACTGTTGGATGGTTCTAAACACCAAACACTGTCCAATGTGGGTTTGTTTTTCAAACCTGCACACATGATGCATAATTATCTAAGGTGAAAAATTGCATAAGGAGTCCATTTATTGTTGTATTTCTATGTCAACACATGTATAAGAATATATATTTTCTATCAACCAAGAGACTAATTTTGGAAAGAACAATTGTGTTTATTTTTCTAGCTGTCTTGCTTGTGATATCATGCATTGAAGACGCTTGGGAATTGTAAAAAATAGCCTGATTAGAATCTATCTCATAAAAAGTACTTTGAATTGCCTTAACAATGTGACAGATTTGTGTCATACAGGAAGGCAACTTGCTCAAAAATTGTCTCACCATGCCCAGATAATGGTAATATTGTCTCAAAATGTCCTAAAACTACATGACATCTCTTCTTTTTTTAAGATAATGTCAGTCTTGTCAAAATGAACATTCTGATGGGCAACATCCCTATAAACCTCAGCATGGTTGTCAATAAAGCTGTGATGTTCTGATAAAATGTCAACTAACTCGGGTGGAAGGATGTGCTCAGGTAGAAGGATGTGCTTATCTCTCCCTCTATTAACAGCTGATGTCCATCCATTTCCTTGATAGCTTGAGATATCAGGCTATATGTCCAAAGCCATTTAGTGTTTTGGTAATTAACTAAAATATTACGCATTTGAAAGAGGAGTGGCAAGACACTAAGATCAATTCCATCAACACTAGAGAGTGCTGAATTGGACTTGGGCTGGAACTTATGTATAAACAGATTAGTATGTAGCTTATTCACATCCAGGCAAGTTGATTTTCTGTGCAATTGGCAAACATATCATTCCCGCTTTCATACAATTGTGTCTGTTTCCTAATCCAGTTAAAAATGGGAATGAATTCGGGATATTAATTATTGTTCAGATTTGTCTTCTCCCTTATTTCCCTTGACGGACAAAGACATTCATTGTGCCTCAGCCAGAATATGAGTGCATTGCAGGAAGTGCTCTTTTCTTTGAGCTCAATAATTGACTTCATATTTAACACTTGCCTTTTGTTTCCAATTCCACTGGCAAACAGAAAATTGTTTTCAGTATTTTGTGTAACTATCAGCAATACAACAAAGTCACTGGAGACCAAGCAACCATTGTCTTTGTAGTTTCTTTTGTAGCATGCATCAAAATTTAGGAAGATTTTACTGCCAGTAGAATTACATGTACATGTATGTTAAAGTCAAGTGAGCACTAATTATAGGTAACCCAGGCAATCTGTTTCCCATTCATAGGTCACATGCTTAGCTTTGTACACAAAGTTTACAGCTTTCGATAAAAGTATGGTAAATAGACGATCTTCTTAAGGGTAAGGGGCATACATGGGGATAAATATTAATAATTTATTAGTCTTTCAACAACTTGAAAATACAATTCCGCATTTTGTCAGTGTAATTGAAGTTTTCTCAGGCAAAGTTTTTTTTTTTTTACAAGCCCAATAGGCACTTCACTTAGAATACAGGAGGGGCCCGATCTGAAATTAGAGGGGCTCCGAGCATCAGGCTATTGGATTTTTTTAGCATTGGTCAGCATTTGCTTGTTTTCACTCTGAAGGTCACGTTTTTGATCCAATTTTGATCACACTTGGAATATAGGTTTATATCATCAATATCTCAGACAAGTTCAAACATGCATATTAATGAGGTGATCTTGCATCAGATTAAATGAGCTTATTACCACTCTGGAAACCATATTTCTGGTGAGAATCACTGGTTTGGCAATTAGAACATCACTTGGACATTTTCGTCAAGTCAAGAAATAACCTCAGAAGTTGTGGTTGGAATACACGTACATTTTATGGGTCTTTGAGATTCGCCTCTGGCATAGTGCGCCACATATGTTGCAACAGAAAAGGCAAACAATGCTCTGATTGTGACTTTGTCTCCTTCCACTGCTATATTGCATCATGTGAACAAAAGTAGTTATGAATATACTCGTAGTTCTCAATGGCAGCTAATTACATCTGAGGTTTCTTTCTCGACTTGACAGAAAAGGTGGAGTATGTTCCGATTGAGGTTTGGGTTTACAGAGTTCTTCCCCTTGCAGAAAATTGTGAAAAGAAGTACAAAGAAAATTTTAGGTTACATGATGCATAAATTTCAATAGAACAATTTATAACTGAAGAAAATTATAAATAGAAATAATGTTTGAGAAAATGTACAATTACTGACTAGCATAAACTATGTGGAATGTTGTAATTAAGGATCAGAATTTCTTTAACAATTACAGATACTTGTTTGCAAGTAAGTGTTTGTTTGTTTTGGGGTTTTTTTTCAAATATTGATTATGCTCAAATAAAAATATTTTTCTGGTAAAAAATTATTTTAAAATTACATGTTTAAAAGTGCCTGAAACATTTGTCATTTGTAATGTTACCACACATATTGTGCACGTTTTTATGGCATTTCATATATTCAGTGCCATTATTCACAAATTATTTTGAATTTATATTTTTTATATCTGGCTTTAAATTTAGCAAAAATATGCTTTATTTCTGAAACACTTCCAGATTTAATTACCAAAAGTAAAGAGAAAGACACATGACTCTAGACCACAAATTAAAGCTTTGCCTGTAAAATAAACTTTTTAAGATTTTGGATCACTTCAGTTATGGTCAATGCATATTAATTATGCCATTATCTTTGGAAAGATTTTTATCAAGCTAATTTGTAAAATAGATAAAACCAACATGATCTAAAGTTTGGGAGATAGTTTCCATAGGTTTTGTTGTTACAGTACTACACAAGCCTGCTTAGTGAAATGGCCTACTGTCAAGTAAGCCAAGTGAGCAGTATCAAGCCCACTTGAACCTCTTGTCTATTGTATCAGGTAAACCTTGCTGGATTGGGGGGGGGGGCACTGATTTAATGCTGGAGTATAATACTATATATAACAAGTACAGCTATTTACTGTAAAGTTAGGAAACTGTAAGCTTATTCAACAGAACTTAGGACTTTTCAGAGTGCAGAGGTCTTTATCAATTTTGTTCAAACCACTTATATAAGCAAACTAGTACCATACACCAATTTGAAACTAGTGTCACAGATATTCTGAGCCTCCTTTATTCTATTATAAGGTCATGGATGATTTATAGATACTATTAACTATTTGAGAAATTGGGTCATGGGTGAAATATTGCTGACTGAAATGATGCAGACTGTAGGCTTTAAATGGTGTATATTCTCAGTGTTGTAATATATCAATGGACTATAACAATTATTATTAAATCTTTGAGCCTCAGAATTAGAGCCATTTGGCCATTCTGTTACATTCCTTTTAATAAACTGACACTAGAATATTATACTAAGAATAATAAAGTCCATTTAAATATGTGATCTTTTATGTAACACCTGAGATTTTTCGACATAAAAAAATAATACCTCTTTTTAGCTCTACTGGTCATAGTCCAGAAGAGCTTATGGGATGATTTTTAGGCTGTCAGCTGTAGTTTGTCCATCTAGTAGCACAAGTTTGTTATTGCTACTCCTCCTAAACTATATGGAGGATTGCCATGAAACTTTACACACACATTCATTCCATGGTCTAGTTGGTCCTAAATGAAAATGGTGTCTCTCAGAGTTCTAATATCACCGCCACAGCAGTCATCTTGAAAATCTTATTTCTACTCCTCCTGAATGGACGGCCATATCAGCATGGGGTTTTCACTAAAAGATTTCTTATGATGTCTGTTTGGTCCTAAATTAAAATGATGCCGATTTGACATTCAATATGGCCATGACAGCAGCCATTTTGAAAATCTTATCGCTACTGCTCCTGAACATAAAGTCATATTTACATGGGGTTTCACCAGAAGATTTCTTATGATGTCTAGTTGGTCCTAAATTAAAATGGTGCTGATGGTGGCCATCTTGAAATGTTTTTTATCGCTACTATTCCTGAATGGATGGTCATATCAATATGGGTTTTCACTGAAAGACTTATGGTGTCTAGTTGGTCCTAAATGAAAATGATGCCAATCTGATAGCCTCTATGGCAGCCATCTTGTTATAGCTACTCCTCCTGAACGGAAAGCCATATTTACATGGGGTTTTCACCAGAAGACTTCTTATGATGTCTAGTTGGTCCTTAATTAAGATGTGAATCTGATGCCCAGTATGGCTGCCATGGCAACCATATTGAAAATCTTGTTATAGCTATATGTACTTCTCCCAAACGGAAAGTCATATTGAAAATGGTGCTGATCTAATGTCTAATATGGCCACCGCAGTGGTCATCTTGAAAATCTTGTTATTGCTGCTCAAGCTGAATGGATGGTCATAACAACATGGGGTTTTCACTAAAAGACTTTTTGTGATGTCTAGTTTGCCCTAAGTGAAGAGGGTAATGATCTCATGTCCAATATGGCTGCCATGGCAGCCATCATGAAAATCTTGTTATTGCTACTCTTCCTGAATGGAAAGTCATATTGACATGGGGTTTTCACCAGAAGACTTTTTATGATGTCTAATTGGTCATAAATGAAACTGGTGTCTATCTGTCCACCACACCAGCTAATTTCAAAATCTTGTTATCACTGAAGAATATCACTGATGTTTTCAACACTCAGCAGTTAAAAGGAAGAAATGGTCTTATCCTGAATTCCTGGAAATTCTTTTTGCCCAGTAGAGCATCAGTTCCTTCTAGGGATTCTTGTTTCCATATAATTTGTCCTTTATGGCTCCCAGTCATTCATATTTGTTATAAAATAAGAAATATTTTCATATGACTATCAAGTTTTTTTCTCACATAAATCATACTCCAAAACCCCCCAAGCAACAATGAATGACTTTGCTATAAGCTAGCAAAGTAAAAATATGTTATTTATTACATTCTCAAGATCATATTTCTATACAATGTAGCAGAGATAAAATAATGTCTATGTTTTATTTTTTATTGGAAATGCTTTTGGCATTTTTATCATTTTTATTGCACTTTTAAAAAAATATTAAAATTAATGCAAGTACATGTATTATGTATATTTGTGAATTAAATATAAAAAAATATCAATCATCAACTTATCATGTGATCTCATGCTGTAGACTATGACATCCTATGGTATACATATATATATATATATATATCCATTTTTCTGTACCTTTACTGTAATTTTATTTATTAAACAAGTCATTTTCATTTCCTCATATGATAAACTTTCAAACTTTGCCCCCAATTCCCTGGGGTGGGGGTAGGGGATGTAGAGGCAGGTGTGGTCCATTGTCTGTGACAGTCATTGTGTCTCTGTGTCAGTGTCTATATGAATCTGTCTTTCAGTCTGTGCTCCTTACAAACTGAACTCCATCCACACTAGGACAGACTAGTAATTAATTAATAAAAGGATGATCACATGGCTTTGAATGTTCCAGATCATTAATGCAGCCAAGGGGATGGACAAGGGAGCTTAATGTGAAAAAATTTGCTCTTTATTTAGGATGTCATGTTTTTTTATATTTCAGTTGTTTAGAAGAATATGTTGTGGTGGATCACCTCCTGTTAAACCCAACTACACAGTCATTTGCATTGGATTGTCAAGGTCAGGGAAAAGCTCACTACTAGCCAAACTTAGTGGAGAGAGTACAGATAACATTGAACCAACTATAGGTAAAAGTAATTAGATTTAAGATTGGAGGCATATATTTGTTATATCATATAACAGATGTAGAATACGGGTATAGATATTTTAGAGCTACTACTGTCCATCCATCTGTTCATTCGGTTAGTTTTGCTTTTAAGTCAGTTTCTCATGTACTTCAGGGTCATAAAATGCAGTGGGGTGGCATGGAATACATGTTCCTTGATCACATTTATAGTTTCATCTATAAAGAATCTCTCATAGGAAGGCCTTGGATAGCTAATCTCATTGATCCAACATCTGTCTATCCAACACTTAATGAATAGCAACCATCAATTAGAGATCAATTCATCTCAGAAAAAATGGAAAATGCTTCACCTTGTCATTTGCATATACAGTGAAACTCCTCAAACCGAAACCTCAGTATACCAGAATCCCCTCAAGACTGAAATTATTTTGGAGTCCTGAATTTTTCCTTCTTTAATATCATCATTTTTTTTTCACTGTAAACCGAAACCCCTCAACTGCGGATACCGAAACAAATTTTGATCCCAAATTTCAATTTGATGGTTAAAAAACCCCCATAAAACCAAAACTCAGTTCAAACTATATTTTAGCTGCTAAATTCTTGATACATGCTGTAACAGATTAATTACAGTTGGCAAGTACTGTCGTGGGGTGATCTGTGAGACAAAGACCCAGAAAATGTCCCAAGGGCACGCGAGGTTAAAACAATAAATGACACACATGCTTACACAGGTTAGGGCTGACAAATAGGCTAATCTGAAGTCTTTACACCATACAAAAGAGCCTGCTCTAAAGGGGAATTACTACTAACTAAATGCTTGTAGGTAAGCCATTTAAGAAAGATTATGTTTATCAGCTTGTTACCTAATTGTGAGTTATGCTATTCATTTGTATACATGATCAATATAACATTATTTGATTGTTTTTTTAATTAAATATCAGGGTTTTATTAACCAGGCATGTGGCATCACTTTTGATGCTTTGTCGATGGAGACTGACAAAGCAGTATTCTAAAAGTCAGATTCACTCAGTGACATACCCTGAAGTTTTAGATCTTATAAATAGATTAAAAAACTTTGTGATTGCGAAGGATGAGTGTTATTAACACAAGTCACATTAGTTAAAGAAAGATGTAAGAAAAAAACAGATAACGCTCCATGCCTTCTTCAAGCCAGGCTCTTGAACTGTGAACATTATGAATTATACAGAGAATTTAAACACTGTGGAGTATAGTTCATAATTCTAATGAACTTATAGTAAAGTTATAAAAGTATCTCATTCCTCAGATGTTTCTTGTGACGTTGACTCTATTTCAGTGTGGAACAACTGTATTTATTTATGTGACAGGATGTGATTTTCAGAAGGAACATATATTGTTCAGATAATTTTTCATTGAATACATGTATTTAAAAAAGATTAAAAAAATAATAGCTTTCTTAGCTTTCTGCACTCTTACACACACAGACACTGATGCTTTAATAATTACACTCTGTCTCTCACTCTCGCTCTCACTCTCTCTCTCTCTCTCGTCACATAAGCACTTAGAAAAAGACTTTTTTCACTTCTGCAAAAACCTCAGTAAACCGAAACTTCTCAAAACCAAAAAAATAAATTGGGTCCCAAGGGTTTTCGGTTTTAAGGGGTTTCACTGTATATTTCTTTAAAACTCGTATTTTTCATTTTGATAAAATCTCCCAGTTATTGAAACAAGACACTAAAAAGTAAATTGTCCAAATTTGATTAAAATTTTAGGTAAAATGTTGAAGTTATAAAGACTTTAATTTCTTAATGTCATATAGTAAATTCTTTGTATATTCCCTACTGGACTGGGCAAGCTGTTGTCGTGCCACTCTGTTATGTAATGATTCACAAAACTGGCTGGTGATTAAATTGGTTAGCTGTCATTTGGAATCTCTGTTATGCTGTAGTTGATTGACAGATGGCACCTTCAGATGAGGGGTCAATTATTATCAGATTACTTCAAATTCCTGTTAGTTGATTGACAGATGGCAACCTCAGCATAGGGGTGATTTATTATCAGATTACTTCAAATCCCAGTTATGCTATAGTTGATTGACAGATGTCACTCTCAGCCTAGGGGTCAATTATTATTAGATTACTGTAAATCCAACAAATTTAGCAAGTTACAAATTTTAGTAAGTTTAGCAAGCAAACTAATTTTGCTACAATTTTCTGTTGCTAATATCCTAAAATAAAACATTTTGCTAAGAATTTAATGACAATAAAATATGGCCTACTCAAACATATTTAGTTTGGAGTATTTGTCATATTAAGGGTAACCAGAAAAAATGAGAAGTTGATGATTATTGATTTGTGGTTCAGGTTTCAGTTGAAATAAAACTCATTCCGAAACCATAAAAAAAAACTGATGAAACAATTTCAACATTTTCTGATAGACTAAAATGCACAGCTGTGAATTTGATTATCAAAACAAAAGTGATGAAAGACTTGTACATACTTGGAATGAAACATGTTCACATTTAACTAATATCTAGCTTTGCAGAAAAACTTTACAAAAATGACAGTGATAATTCAGCAAAATGAGTGTTTAGTTGGACATCATAGATTTCTATGTAGTATAGTGTTCTTCTTTTTCGCTAACCAAGGATGACAGATCCACATCATTCCACATTGACCCTTGGCATATGTAGCTAGTTGAAATAGTGTCTACTGCACCATTATGTCATTGGCTGCAGCTGAAAAAAAACTGATCCAATCAGATTGTTTGGTACATTTACCTAGGAAGATAGTTTGGTATAATCTTAATGGCCTCCATAGACAATGATACATGTCATTTAAGATTCTCCAGTTTAAAAATGTCATCACACAAGTGTTTCTTTCAAGTGAAGGCATGTTGACATCAGTGAAGTTGCTGTATTGAATACCTAACAGGTCACATAATAAACTTTTGGATTGGTCAGTTGATTTTGTTTGCTATGAGCAGTAACTCTTTCATCTGCAAGAGGGTACTTATTCAGAACACTGTTTTGGTCAATGTGGAACAATGTGGATGGACAACCCTTGGGTAGCAAAGATGGTTATTTTTACACTGCCCCATAAACTCCATTCCCCTGCCCCTTGTGGGCAGGATTAAATTTTACAAGCTTGAAGACAATAACATTTATGGTGAGTTGAGTTCGCTATCATACAGTGAGTACCAATTTTAATGAATTTTGTGTTTGGTACAAATCATGAATTTAAGGTACTGGGTAGTCTGCTAGGTAAAATCAACACTTCCTGTGCAGCACAAAATGATGAGATCATTAAATCATAACATCACTTTCTACATGGGTGTATTGTAGTGCTATGAACTTTGAGAGAGATTGGACATAAAATAACATATTTGCAACATATGTATCTTATTAAATAATGAAAAATAAAAATTCTTAATCATTTTTAATAATCACAATAACAATCCTGTGAAAGAAAATTAAGTCAACAAAAAGTATTTAAGACCTTTGGAAATCTTCAGTGATTTACTATGACCTGCCATGAATTGGCTGTGCTGGTTTCCTATTGTGGTAAACTGATATGAACTCTATAATTATGTCATACTGATAAAACATACCCATTTCTTTGCATATTAGATAAGAGTCCATAATCATTAACCTGTGCAAATTTGTTGAATTTTAAATACTCATTCAGCTATTATTTTATGGGCAATTGTTGACAGGGTCCTTTATCTGCATACTTTTCAATGTAATGACCCCTTTTATCTGCATATTTTTCAATGTAATGACCCCTTTTATCTGCATACCTTTTAATGTAATGACCCCTTTTATCTGCATACTTTTTAATGTAATGACCCCTTTTATCTGCATACTTTTTAATGTAATGACCCCTTTTATCTGCATACTTTTCAATGTAATGAACCCTTTTATCTGCATACTTTTCAATGTAATGAACCCTTTTATCTGCATACTTTTTAATGTAATGACCCCTTCTTGGTGATAGATATTCAACTAAGAGTAGTGCAAGAAAATGCACACCAATGTATGGATTATTTGAGTGATTTTGGATTTGGTGGACCATTAGCTTTGTAAAAATATTAGTTTTTTACAGAAGTTCAGTAGAATTAGTCATCCTTAAATACAAATCAGAAATGTCTTTGCCATAGCAGTGTTTCCGATAGTTCAAACTGGGACCAGGAAAATTGTCCTAAAGCTTGCCGAAAATTCAGGACATTCAAGAAAATATCGAGACATATTGCTGAATAGGACAGCAACATTTTGGACACTCCTACTTATTATTAATTGTTATTTGTACATATACAGTATATACTCGCGTATAATCCAGGTCCAAATGCAAACAACAAAGACACAGATCTGCCACCGCATAATGTGCCGACAGATCAGGGTCTGTGTTGCTTGTTCTACTGATTAGTCCCTACAGACTACATAGACCCAAATCTGCCAGCACATTATGCAACAGCAGATCTGGGTCTATGCAGTTTTCAGTTGGTATTGGATTATACACAAGTATATATGGTAATGCAGATTCTGTAATTACAGTGAATCGAGTATAATTTAATCAGTATGTATTTTGGCAGGCTCTTATAAACACCGCTTAAATACCTTCATTAAATATGAATACAGCTTGAAAGTTTATAAGATTCTTTATTCAGCGAGTAAAAAGAAATTCAGAACAATTTAACAGTCAAATGAAAAGTCTTTCAACAAACAGGACTCAGTAATTATCAGAAGGATAAAAATGTATGGAATTTGATGCGTGTGATGTAAGGAAAATTAGGTTTATCTACAGTTTCAATTTTGTTTTAAGTTTACAAACAAAACTGATCATTTGTAATGAACATATTTAACAATTTTGTCAAAATTATAATTGACGAATACCATGTTAGGTGGATAACGAGAAAAAATAAAACTATGCTCACATAAGTTCATTTTCTATATTATCAGTTATCACCAGTTTATTTTTTTAAATAACCAGTTAATGAAATTTGAGATCGACAGAAAAAGTACAAAATTACTCTGAAAATCAAATTGACCTCGTTTTTGCAGGGGATAATTACTCACAGTTGTTAAAAATTTCCCAAATGCCACGTGACCACAAGTTCATCGCAGCAGCACAACATTGCAGAAAGATTTTACTCACTTGTTTGTGTTCTGCAGGAGACTTCGGACATACCGTTGTCCCTATTTTTTTAGCCACACATAGCCAGCAGGAGATGTAATTCGGTGTATCCAAAGCAAATTTACATAACCATTCAAGGATGTAAATATGCCCTGAGCCTCCATGAGCAATGCATGAAAACTACAAATGAATCTGAGGAACTATTGGAAGTTATGAGTAACAGTCAATCTGTCAGAATTCCCGAGTGAAAAATCAGTCCTTAATGTACAAAATCAACCATTGTTCGAAGACTGATGCCCATCTGAAACACTGCATTAATGTCATTTCTGTCAGAGGCATATCCAGGAATTTAACTACAACTAAAAAGACAGAATTGAAATTTTTTCCCTAAACCACAAAAATTGATACCAACAGAAATAAATGAATTGATGATATTCAGTTGATGTAAGTTATCACATTTTTTCTACACTGCAGGTTTCAGCATCAAGGCACTTATTTTTGACAACTGCTTCCTAGACGTAAAAGAGCTTGGAGGTAAGATCCTAGTTTTGTTGAAAAATTAACAATAAAAATAACATGGCTTTGGAAGTGTTGATATAAAGTAATTTGATACACCATTACTGTGGCTATTTCAAATTGTGATTTGTCCATGGTGTATGAATACGCATATAATTCATAACTATGGTTTCAAGGGTAGACTGTCATTTCTGTGCTCTTTAAACCCAGTGATGACCATTCCAGTTTTTAGAAACTCTATTTTCTGCATCTTTCTTTATTTGAATTTTTTTTTTAAACCATAAAAATTATGTCCTTTTTTCTGTTTTTGATTACAATTTTTGATTGTATACTGCACAAAATTCATCATTTATACTTTAAAGGACCATGTAGTCAAATGCTCTTCTACATTAGTGGCCTGTCAGTTCATTCTAAAATGACATCAGATATAAGTGCAAACTAAGCCTTAGTTAGCTAACACAGTAATTTTGGATAATCTAACTCTTCACTGATAGTAAAAGTAAATTTTGTGGATTAAGTTGGAGTAAATTTTACTGGAGAAACATATTTTCATGGTTTGAACAACCTTGAAAAATCCTTGAAACTGAGGGGTTGCCTTGAAAGCTCCTTGAATTTTAACAAACTTGCTTTTATCCTTGAAAAAGTTTTTGAATTTGTTGAAAAACTACTAGAATTTCACCAAAAAAACCCTTGAATTTATCTGAGGAAATACAAAACATTAAAACTGAATAAAATGTTTCACTTTTTAACTTTAGAGAATTTATTTATTTATGTGTTATCCAAAAATAATGAGTATATAAATAAAATGGGATAATATTTGGTGGATTAATGACACACAGCACTGGTAGCTAACAAAGTAACATTCGGAGAAAGTTCCGTTTCCATAAGACAAAATACTTCTTGAAAAGTCTAAAATGTTCTACAAAAAGGTTGAAAAATTACAATTTTGAAGATTTTCTCCCTATTTATCCATTTAAACCAACTTTCACATGTGAATCACAAGCATCTCTTTTATTTATTTAATCAATATGAATAAAAATAGATGCTCAAAAAAGAAACCAAATTAACAAATTCCAACATGATTGGGAATAGCTGCAGAACTACATTTTTTAGTGAACACACTCAGCAGGGATGTGAAGAGTCAACTTCATCAATACACAGCTTCTTGTTGTCAATCTTAACTCCACTGGAAATGTATGTATGTGTTGTTTAGTGTGATATAAATAAAATATATGTATTGTATATACACTTCGTTGTTGATACACCACTTGTATACATTTTTCATTAAAAAGAAACTTGACAGGTCTTGTTTCCTTTTAATGAAAAATGTATACATCTCATGGTATATCAAAGATACAGCATACTATATATATATATATATATATATATATATATATATTTATTTATAGCCTGGATTTCTTGACTGTATAATATTACACAGGCGATGTGACCACAGGTTGCAAATATTACATATTCTTTGCCCGATTTTGGTTTTCCCTTCTTCTTATACTCCTTCTTGTATGTCTTTACCATCAATGATTCAGTAGAACTTTATGTTAAACACTTTTTATGTGATAAACCTTTGGCATAGCCAGTATAAAGATATAGAACTACACAAATGAAAGTTTTAAATGGTCATTATTGAAGCGTGTTTCTCAGCTAAGCTAGAAATTGCACTACATTATCATATCATTTCAGTTCCTGCATTGTGGTTGGTACTTGATATTATTAGCTATTCATTTATGTTGGGGTAATACATTTCATGTCCACATATTTGTTTGTGTTCTTGTATGTTATTGCCCCAGCTAATAAAATCATGTATACTCTTTGCTGTAATTTCAACAGATTTGAATGCATTATGACTGTCCACAGAAAATAAAAACAATTCAATTTTTTAATTAAAATTTCCATTCCAAGCTTTACATGATTTTATCTGAAAGGTTTTTGGTGTGTTATTACTTAAAAACTAATCTTACATTATCTATGCAGGCTGAATCACTAGCTTAAACTGTACTCTTTACATGTAACTGTGAATTGTCTTTATTTGCAAGAGGTTTGTATGTCCATGTGTTTGATTCTGAGTGTGTCATACTGATTTGCCTGCTTTAAGTGAAATGAGACTACTTCAAAATGTCCTTTTTTTATAGGTGGTGATAATGTTAGGCCCTACTGGGATAGGTACTATCTTGGAACTCAGGGAATAATTTTTGTCGTGAACAGCGCTGGCAGTGAAGAAGAGATGAATGCAACAAAGGAGGAGTTTAGGAAGGCAGTGGAGAATGAACAGTTAGAGGGCTTCCCACTTCTGGTCTTGTGTAACCATCAGGATCAGGAGGGTGCCAGGTCTACAGATGAGGTTAGTTTACATAAGTAATACGCCACCCAATATTTTGCAGGCATGTATCATTTATACTCGCTTATAAGTTAAGTCCAACTGCAATTTTTACAGATCAAGTAGCTATTACAGATTCACGTTGTTTTTTTAAAAAATTTAGTGGATTAAAGGAACTAAATGAAATACTGGTAAGAATTATCTCCCTTTCCCATCAGCCAATTTAATGCTAAAGAGAAACCGAATCATGACTCAAAATAATCTTTAACACATAAAAGAAAAATTAAACAAGTTTAGAATACAATACTGGTTGGATTTTAAGAAAACTTGCAGATAGGTCATTCTGATACAGTCACATGTAGATCAACAAGAATGACCTGTGTGTTTGACCTTTTTGTTGGTATATTCATGAGAGCATGATCCACTTGCAAAATAAGAAGTGGTGTGCATGCCTCTGCACTTGTGTGTTCAGGATGAATTATCATTTGTGCATCGAGCATGCTCAATGCTTACATATCACTATACCTTGTTCAAGTTGACCACACCCTAATACTTCTAGGTAAATCTGTCAGGTCATTTTGGTCTCATTGAACCTGATTTCAGTAGTTTGGAGGACCTTGTCTGTTTAAGCCTTTATTCTAAGGGCACAATAAAAAAATTTGCAACGTTAACTCTCAATGTAATATTTCTGTCTAAAACAAAAAAATCAGTATTGACACACATAATAATAAACTGAAGTATACTTTGGAGCAAATACAAAGCATTTTAGTAAGCACTATTCCATTAAAATTTGGGGTGGGGTGGGAGATTCACCTTTTCTGTAGGAGTACCACCAATATTAAATTATTTAAATTTCACAAACAAAACCAAAAATAGATTCAGACTACACACACACACACACACGCAATAAAAAATGAAAGTGTGTTCCCCTCCCCATAATGGAAAAGTCTTGCATTAAGAAGGATTGTGGAAATATTATTTCTGTTAGAATCATAGGTAACTACTGTATGGATAATGGATGATTTACTTTTCATTTACTTATTATCCATGGCATTAGTTTTACACTATGTTTTTTAAGTAAATGTTTTGGCAAAGTTATGTTGAATGAACATATTGTATTGAAGAGGTAACTGTCTTGGAGGAGAAAAAAAATTTCATGCTGAATGATGATGGATGGGCAACCAATAACTGTAGAATAAGATAGCCTTAAGAATTGTACAAGACCAGATTCAGCTCATCAACGCTGGCTGGTATCCCAGTAATATTTAGATACAGTCTTGTCTCATTGATCCAACTTAAGTTTTTTTGACTATCAGTATTTCTTTAGTTTGACACATAATTTGGAACAATTTATTTGGAGTTACTCTGAATTAAACTCAATTGAGCTTATTTGACATTTTATGATGACAATGATACGTGTCGATTAATGAGACCAGAATGAATGAAAAACAGTTTTGACCACTTCATTATGTATTATAAAAAAAGACTATGTCACTGAGACTTTAGTGTGTACATATGTACATATGGTGTGTACCTATGTACATACAGTAGTCCCTCACTCTAGTGCAATTGGAATTAAACGACTAGTTGATTTGTTTTTTAGACCATTACTGTCTGACCATGAAGTAGAGAAAAGACCTAAAGCAGTAGTTTGAGTTGAAAGTAAGGTTAAAGAGACAGAGAGACATCAAGCCATTTGAATTCTATTCATCACTACTACAAGCTAAATGAGAAAGTTTGAGCTCTATTTTACTTCTGGTGGAGATTGTTTGCCTTAACCATAGCTAAGTGTGAAAGAAGTCCCTCAGGGAAAAAAAGATCAAGACAAAGATCAAAAACTTTTTGAATCAAGATTCACTGATTAATCTAATGAGAAAATCTCAGTACGGAAACATGTGTAAAGAGCTTTGATCCTGCTTCCCCCATGACTCTGTAGTTGTTTTCAGCTAAAAAAGTGAGACATATACATGGAAAATGTAGAAAGGAACCCATGAAGTAATCCCATGAAGTTCCTAAAACTGCTGATGATAATCCTCCACTTCAGTCATCTGATGATGATGATGAGCCTGATCTGCCTCAGCAGCCAGCTGATGCTGTACATCTACCATCTATACTCGCGTATAATCCGATACCAACTGCAAACTGTATAGACCCAGATCTGCCGTCGCATAATGCACCGGCAGATCTGGGCCTATGCAGTTTGTAAGGACTAATCATTAGAACAAACAACATAGACCCTGATCTGCCAGCACATCATGCGATGGTAGTTCATGGTCTATGTTGTTTGCATTTGGACTAGGATTATATGCGAGTATATACGGTGTACACTGGTTCTTACCATGACTCATGCAGTACTCACTCAGACTCTGATAATGTCTAGTATTATGTACCTGTCTCTTGTCATTAATTTCAATTCTGATATATTGTTTGATACTTGTTTTCAGGTGTACTGTGTTGAATAAAATCATAACAGGGATGAGTAACTATTGCAACTCACTCATCTCAAGGTGAATCCTTGGAAAACATGTTCCTGAACCCCGCATGCTATAGGTGAGGTCACCTGATAATGGGGTACATTAGATGGAAGAATATCATTCTGCCAATGTATTGTGACCCATGAACATACCCACATTATATCAGAATCTGTGTTATATTGAGGTGAATTATAGTGACCACTGTATATCATGTGCATCCATCTTTGAACAGCATTGGCCCAGATCTACGAATGTATAAGGTGCTAGCAGATCAGGGTGTGCCCTGTTTTCTTGAAATCTTAAGAACAAACAGCAGAGGCATTGTCCACTGGTGCATTATGCACTGGTTGAACTGAGTCAATACTGTTTACTGTTGGGAGCATATTATATGTGATAATATTTGTTCTCCATTTTCTACCACAGATCTCCAAACTACTTAGCCTGGATAAACAGACTGGTGAGAGACCATGGGCAATACATGGCACTTCAGTTCAAGACAAGAGCAGCATTAAAGTAGGATTTGAGAAGCTTAACAAGTTCCTTTTGGAGCCCTACAACCCCGCCACAAATTCAAAGGATGGCTTTGACCGCCTGTAAGAAAAAGCACTGCTGTCCATTCCGTCCAGCGTCATAAAATGCTCAGTCAGAGTCATTGTGGCCTTTTTTCAGTTTTTTTTCTTCTGTTCTTTGAAATAGTGAATTTTGTACTGATATATTAACAGATTCTGATACTATAATTGTGTTTTTTGTTTTTTTTTTTCTCAACTAAACCACACTAATTAGTATTATGATGTAATTTTATAGTTTCTTCACAATTTTGTATTGTCATTTTACAGCATCACCATCTTTTATTTGTTGATGATGAGAGTTTAAGGATAAGAGCTGAGGGATAAATAGAAATCACTGCTTGATCTAATAAAGTATGATGTAATAAAGTGGCAATCAAAAGAGTTCAAGAAAAATTAGATTCACTACTCGTTATAGATTTGATTACTTAGAGAAAGGCAGCACAAAAAGTATTGTCTGCTTACATTCAGAACAAAGATATTGAAGTAAAATCAGAAAATTCAGTCAAGAGATAAAGTAGTTGCACAAAGAAAGGTATAGTTTGTGCTTGATTTTAAGTTGAATTTTTTTTTAAATTTTAGACATTGAAGTAAGATATAACCAATAATTGTTATACCTTAAAATGTCTAAGATTTTTATAATTAACAATCATAAACAATAAAAGGGTATTGAAAACATCAAATAAAATAGCCAGACTAAATTAATGCAGAACTAATTACATACACCTTTAAACATATTTACATCTGGTCCACTGTTTCTAGTCTGCCATGTGTTTTGCTGCTGTTAGAATATCATTTCGATTTACCTCTAGAGTATTCCAAATGCTGTTCTACTGCAAAAGGATATGTAGCATCAAGGCAAAGGTATCTGAATGTTATTCACTGTGAGCAGAATTTCTACTTCTATTATAGTTTTTTTTGAACCCCCAAGTATGCCCTGAGTATAGTGGTCCTTCACTTTAAAGTACCTCAGTGTAACACACACCAGTCAAGTAACACAGTGTAACACACATCAGTCAAGTAACTTAGTGTGACATGAAAAATATGATTGTAAACTGCGAAACGTGCAGAAACAATCATGATTTGCAAACCATGAATTCCTAAATAAGCATCCATGACACAGAGCAGAGGCATTATCAAACACCACTACAGTATAGTCTTCTTCGAAAGAATATTCGATTTGGGAAAGTGTTTGGAGTTTATTAATGCCTTTAGTACAGTATCAGCAAGTAATAACAGGTTTTATTGCAAATTATGTCCATTAGATGGCACAATAGCTGCCACTGAAAGCACATCTGGTTAGGAAATGAGTACAGTTTGCAAGGGAGGTAACTGTGTATTATAGTTTAGAACACAGTTAGAATTGCTGATCCAGAAAAAAAGGAACATCACAGAAAAAAATCCGGATTTGACATCTGCTGTTAGAACATCTCTTTTAGAAATAAAATTTTAAAAATAAATAAGATAAAAACATGAAGCATAATGGCAATTTAATAATAAAGCAATAGTTGTAATAAACAAGATAAAATAAATATGCCCAGAAAGTTAGCATTGGTTGAGTCATATTTTGTGTCACACCTTTTATCATTATGTAAATGCCAAAACAGTTTTATTTCAGTGTATCAATCAGTTCTCATTTTCATCACCCTATATTTTAAATTGTTACAGGTGTAATTTTGTTTTTCCATATAATATACCATAGTATATTAGACTGCTGTATTCATTTGGTGGAACTTAAGCAGAATCTCATACGCATCATACTGTAAAATTATTTGTCATGACAAGAAGTTCTTCTGGAATCTCACAAGAACTGAAAATTTTTTTAAAACTATATCTCATGTAATGCTATTCTGTTTCGTACTCATTAAATTGAAAAAATAATGCATAGACACTCTGTATTGCATTTCTCTTTGTCCTTCAATATATTTTGAATGAAGGATGCATGAAATGATTCAACTTCTTTGCTTTTTCACCAAGATAGAATGTATTGCATGCATGTAAAAGGCTTAATTTGTATGGCATATTTATTAAGTACCATGCCAGTGGTAGGACATATAGTCTTACTCTTGTCTGTCCATCCATCTGTACACCTTTGTTGTTTTGCATTTAGGTCAGTTTCCAAGGCACTGTGGTGTCACATTTGTGTTCCCTGAACACATTTGTACATTTTTTTAAACATCTTAATTTGTTATGGACACTTTTATAACATGGTTGGAAATTTCCCTACAGTACAGTAACAAAATTGTAGTGAGTACACAATTTTTGCGAATTTTGTGAGGAGGCTGCTTTTTTTAAAATAATTTTTTGACCAAAAGTATATAATATGATATTAATGATCATTGCTTTTGCAAAATATGTTGCAGATATTTTGAGGTGTGTGTATTTGTGAAAATTGTGTGACACTTACATATTACGATTCAAATTATTTTGAATCTCAAGTAGTGCTGGATGTATAATGGCTGTCAACATGAAAACTCAGCTAGATATTTATTTTATGGTTATCTTTGTTTTTCTTTTTTAAGTCTCTTCACGCAGCTTGCATTTTTGATGCAGAATGCTTGAATAAAAAAAATCATTTTGTTTCATATACCCTAATCAAATGTGCCATATTTGGGATTTATAAGCAGATGCTGGATATAGGCCAAATGAGTCTATTGTTTTTTTTTTCCACTCCATAATTCATATACAAGTGCAGTATACAATAAGAATAAAACTCTTGGCTGTACTTGATAGTGTTGAATAATGTTCAAAGCTAATAATACTGTTATCTTCATGTAACTATGGACCTAAATTTACAGTTTTTTAGAATAAAATTCAACAAGTCATTCTCAATCTATTTTACATGATAAGTAAGTCATGGTGGAGTTTTCCTTAAGTGTTAATGTATTAGTCGAAGTGGAGTATACGTCAAGGGTAGATTTTTAAAGGAAAAAGTACCAATTTATACAATGAAAAATACGGTTCATATAGTTTATTACTTTATTCTTAATTTCCACACTTCTTCCCACATCTAACTCAATTACTGAAGTTGAGAATTTTTACCTGGGTTTGATCGAAATTCTCCGCGTACAAACTTTTATATGGTAGAAGTACCGTTCACTTGAAATTTCTGCAACTACTACTTCTCTTTGTACAGAATTAAAAGAAGTAAATAAGTTCATATTTCAACATTGAATTAGCTGAAAATATGAATAGAGAATTTCTGAATATAGCAAAAGTTCCTCAAACCAACCCTCTCTGTAACCTGGTATCCTCTGAGTGGCAGCATTTTTTGTTCCAATAAACCATTTCAATACTACAGTAATAAAACCTTTTTATACTGACAATCTCTATTTATTGGGTAAATCGTTTGTCCCAACAGTGTCCATTTAGATTTTTTTTGTGTATTCATATTCACAGACTCGACTAAGAATGCATTATGTTTACTTTCCAAATACTGAATATAGTATTAATACATACTTTATTTAACATTTTTTAAATGTTTTGTTTGTCTCAACAGCATTTACATTCTGGTTTAATATGTACATGCAAAGAAAGATATTTTGGGGTTTTTTTGTTTTGATTTTTTCCTTTTCTTTTCATATGTTGTTTGATGTTTGACATGAGTATCATTTTAATTTTTAAATTTATACAGTTAATAATATGTAGCCATAGCATAGTGTTAATGGAATATATTTCATGCATTGTTTCACTATTTACAACTTTTTATACATCTGCTAAAATGCAGAGCATATATTGTTACGACGTTGTCAATCAGTCCATTTGTTACCTTTTTCGTTTATACACAATAACTTTACACCATCTACCTTTACCGAACTATGTGGATGGCTTGCATTTGGGGTACAGAAGAAGCCTATTGATTTGGGGTTAAAAGGTCAAGGTCACTTATTTCTTTATTGTTTTAAAATTTGTTTCAATAGCACTTTCAACACATTATTGGCTATATCATGCCAAGGAAGTGGGATCTAAGTGCCTTTCTCAAAGACACACCAAGGCAGCTGACCTGGCCTGGTCTGGACAGGTATCAAACCCACAACCCTTGAGTTACGAGCCCAGTGTGGTGACTAACTGAAAGAATAAAAATGGTTTTTCCACAGTAATATTAATTCAACATCAGAGACCTGGACCAAACTTTCTGAATGGCTTGCACTTGGGGTAAGGAATAAAACTATTGATTGGGGGGGATGAAAGGTCAAAGGTTAAAGTCACCAACTGAAAGAAGAAAAATGGTTGCCACACAGTAACATTAGTTCTTCATCACAGACCTGTACCAAACTTTATAGATGGCTTGTACTTGGGGTAAGAAGGAAACCTATTAATTTTGGAGGTCAAAGGTCAAGGTCACTGTGACTGAAAGAAAAGAAAGGGTTCCCCCCCACACACACTTTAGTTCTGTCCATGTACCTTGACCAAAGCTTGTGAAGGACTTGCACTTAAAATAAGGAAGAGACTTATTGATGTTGGGATCAAAAGGTCAAAAGTCAGGAAGATTGTAACTCGAAGAAAAATGGGTTTTGCACAATAATATTTGTTCTAGAGTGAGTTCCTTGACTAAACTTTGTAGATAACTTTAGCTTATGGTAAGAATGAAACTGATAGATTTTGGGATCCTAAGGTCAGAGGTCAAAGTCATCATAAGTCTGATAAGAAAATAATGGTTTCTGAACAGTAAGTTTAATGAAAGATCACATATCTTGACCAAAGGTCATTGAGACACCTTGATTACTTATCGCCAGAGTCAACTGCACTCAACTAGCGCTTACATAGAGGACTATTAAACACAGGTGGGTGTATTATTATGTACTTTTTATGGTACTCTTCTTTACTCTTGTACAGTAACTAATTTGGTGTGTAAATAAAAGTAGCATAAATAAGCTAGAGATATTAATAAAATTTGAGCTTATATTTTGTATTTATTCAATTTCATATCTGGTTTTATCACAGTAATACTCAGATCTCTATAGTTTGCAGGTGTTCTGTTGTTGCCAATCCTTAAATTTCTCATAAATGTATCTTTTCTTCTGTAGGAAAGCCAAGGACAAGACATTGTTCATTTTATAACAAACGTTTTGGCAACATTAGTACTGACAAGTCAAATATAGAGTGTTTTATGCAGTCACTTTTTTTTTCTTTCTTATCTACTGTAGTATGACAAGACATAGGTATCACATTTCTGGAAAGGATGATGATGGCAGCATTTAGTAGCAGGATTAATGCCTAGAAATGTATGGCATATACTTCACATGGAAGTACACACACATGCTTTATTTATATTATGTTGATTACACAACAAGTTCAAGTAATAATTATACTGACATATAGTCTAGCATGTAGTAATTTTTATACTAATCCACTCATGTAGGGATACAACAATACTAAAAAAATAAAAATAAACCTTTCTAGCACATTCATATAAAGATATGACAAAACACCAAAATAAAAACATTGATATGACAGTTCTTGTGAGTTTTAATTTTGTACACTGACAAACTCGTATTGGGATATGACAACTTTAAACAAAAAATAATATTCGCTGGTGCAGCTGCTGAGCATTGAGCAGAATGGCAGTAGTGGAGCAAACATGAAATTGAATTTTTTACACATCATAAATAATGGCACAATACAGCAAGCAAAATTGTACAGGGAGATAAATCTCTTAGTGTGTTGAAATGCTATTATGAGTTACTAACCTTGTTAGTAGATAGATAGTGCTGGTTCTAGCACAGCCAAATCTAGATTTTTTTTTGTTCTAGATTCTTTTACAATCTAAGACAACAACTGAGTAATTTAAAAGCAAAAAATCTTAAATATGGTATTTAATTGTATCTTCTTTGTATAAAAGAATCTCAAAATGGGCTTGTATTATTTCTAAGATTTTTGGCAAAAAATACATTTTTAAATGAGTCACATACCACTGAAAAATTAACAGTGACAAGAACAAAATATGAGGAAATTAGCATCTTTAATAACTGAGAAGCACCTTGTTGTCTATAGAAGGTCATTTTTCTTACAGTAGATCAAATACACTAAATATAAACTGCACAGTTAGGAAAGGGTTTAAAATATGCTAACAAAATTCAAGGGATTCTTGAGAAAGTTGCTATATAAACACATGAAGCTACCTGGGAAGTCAGAAAGACTGCAGGGAGGAGCTCGTCTTATGTGGGTTTGTGAATGAGAGTCACATGACACAATGGAAAAAGTAAATAAATAAAAGATAAGCTGATACAATCGACCAGAGTTACCATGTGAATGCATGAAGCAACCTTGAAAGTCAGAAAGACTCACGGAAGGAACTTGTTTCATGTGGGAATTTTACTCAAAGAGCCTCGTGACATGATCATCAAACAAATAGAAAAAGGACCTTAGTAAAATCATAATTTATGAACACAAAGTCTGATTGTAGAGTGTACATAAGGATCAGCTGTAAGAAAGTGGTCTCTAATTTGGGTGGAGGGGGTGAGTGGAGGTGTAAGTGGTGCAGTTTTTATATAAGTATCCCCAGGTAAGTAGTGCAGTTCCATTATAACTACCTTCAGGGGCAGAATCTATAGACAAGTAGATGGGCATTTTTGAAAAAATTATGATAAAGGTTAAATGTTAAAGATGCACATAAAGTTTTTAAATATATACTGAAATACTTCTAGTTAAATACGTAAAAATGAACATTTCATCACTTGAATACCAACACCAAAACAAGGAAGAACAAAATTACAACCTACTTTAATTTGCCTTCCAAAAAGGAAGAATTAAGGAGGATGAATACACAGAATTTGAAATAGAATCATAATGAAAAGATTTGGCGATTCATTTAAAGAACCATGATTTGTATGAATTTTTCAAGAGCTATGAGCCGTGTTTGAAGAAGATCATAGAAAATTTGTCAGTTTGGTTCTGTAAAAGCTTAGTTTGACATAACGATCCGACTTATGAAGAGACTCACACCCAGGAGGGAAAGCAAGTTGAGTATAGAAACTTTTGCTAAAGAACAAGGCCTCTAAATATATTTAATGGATGTGAAATAGATAATGCCCTTGAAATAGATTATGTCCTTTGAAACATTGCATACCAAAGGGGTAGGTACTATAAGAGTCAATTTCTGACCAATTTTTAAAGTTGATCATATTTTCTATAAAGACTTATCAGGCTTGGTTTTGTGCAAATTGATTATTGCTTGATGAACAATTAGTTCCATTGATAGATTGTTATATTTAGCTCTACTGGTCATAGACCAGAAGAGCTTATGGGATAGTCATTCATCCATTGTCCCATGCATCTGTTAACACAAGTTTGTTATTGCTGCTCCATCTGAACTACTTGGAGGATTGCCATGAAACTTTACACACACATATTCATCCATAGTTTAGTTGGTCCTAAATGAAAATGATGCCACTTGTACAGCCAATATGGCCACTATAGTGGCCATCGTAAAATCCTGAATGGATGGTCATATCAACATGCGGTTTTCATTAGAAGACATCTTATGATGTCTAGTTGGTCCTAAATGAAAATGGTGCTGATCTGACATCCAGTCTTGTTATCGCTACTTCTCTTGAACAGAAAGTCATATTGACATGGAGTTTTCACCAGAAGATTTCTTGTGATGTCTAATTGGTCCTAAATGAAAATGGTGCTGATCTGATGTCTTGAAAATCTTGTTTTCACTACTTCTCCGGAATGAATGGTCATATTAGAATGGGGTTTTCACGAAAAGACTTCTTATATTGTCTTGTTGGTCCTATATTATAATGGTGTTGGTTTGACATCCAGTATGGCCACCATGATGACCATGTTGAAAATCTTGTTATCACTACTTCTCTAAAATGAAAAGTCATTTTGACATGAGGTTTTCATCAGAAGAGTTCTTATGGTGTCTAGTTGGTCCTAAATGAAAATGACTGACCCTCAATATCACCACCATGGTGGCCATCTTCAAAATATTTTTATCTCTACTCCCAAATGGATAGCTATATCAACATGGGGTTTTCACCAATAGACTTCTCGTGATACCTAGCTGGTCCTAAATGAAAATGGTACCAGTCATACATTCAGTATGACTGCCGCAATGGCTGTCTTGAAAATCTTGCTGTCACTACTCCCCCTGAATGGATGGTCATATTGACGTGGGGTTTTCACCAAATGACTTCTAATGGTGTCTACTTGGTCCTAAACAAAGATGGTGCCAATCTGATGTCTCCAATATTTCCACCACAGCAACTAATTTGAAAATCTTGTTGCTAAAGAATATCAGAGATGGTTGAAACACTCAGCAGTTAAAAGGAAGAATTGGTCTTATCTTGAATTCCTGTACATTCTTTTTGTCCAGTAGAGTATCACTCCCTTCAAGAGACTCTTGTTTTCATAATGTAATACAACCAATTTACATGACACATTCAGATTTATTTGTAAGATACACATAAAACATGACTGGAATGTTTGCAGATGACTAATATGGCATTTATTAGTATGTGAAGTGAGTTTGTCTTAAATGAATGGATAAAGTACATAATTCCATTTTTAAATATATCAAAGCATTATGTAACTGAATATTTACCTCCCAAAAGCTAGCTCATGCGATTTTTCCAGCAGTTTGGGAACTGAATGCAAAATTGAATCTGACATGCCATCACCAATGTAAGCACTGACGTACATGGGTCGTAGAAACTATATACATTTTACCAAATGCAGACCACAAGCATTTCTTATAAGAGCAGAATTAAAAGAGTTTCAAAACCAAAATAAATAAGGTTAAAGTGCTTAAGATTACTCAAAGATATAATTTGTTCCTGCAGCCAATTCTCAATTAAAATTTAACTTTGATCACCATTTCATAGTGCATGCAACAACTGCTGTATCCATGCAATATTTAAACATGTAGAGGGAAAATTCTTGTCTATAACAAAATTCTTCAGCTATAATGTGTTTTTTTCTTCAGAATCGTTGTATGTGTTCATTATAGTAGAAATGTCAGTTTATGTGTAGTAAAAACAGAGATGCAAGCTACCAAAGAGCAATAACAGACTTAACTTTTCTTGTTTTTCACATGATCCACATTCAGCAATGAAAAGGATATTTTAATAATTCATTATTCATGCACACCTTTATAACATGTACAAATATGAAATTGGTTGTTGCATGTGGACCACTTTAAATTTTAGAAAATAGCTCTAATTTCAGTCTAAAATGGCTATATCATAGCCAAAGGTGATGTCATGAGCCATGTGTATGACATCATTTTAAAAACTTGTAAAGTATTAATTGAAATTTTAAGTTTTTCAAATCTTGATCTCTATTTGCCATGGGACAAAAAGAACTTTTAAAGTACCTACCCCTTGGACAGGAAATAAGAAAGAGTACAAAATGGATGTATGACAGGATTGAATACTTAACATTGTGCATTGTTATATGTTGGCTTCTCAGAGGAAACTTGTACTGAATGAGTTGAAACTAAAAACCTTGTATAAACATCAAGAATAAAGATGATCAATTTGGTCATAGACCAGAAGAGCTTATGGAATGGACTGTTGTCCATCATCTCTTGTCCTTCATCTGTGTGACTGTAAGCACAAGTTTTTTATCTCTACTCCTCCTAAACTACTTGGAGGATTGCCATGAAACTTTACACACACAGAGTTGGTCCTAAATGAAAATGGTGCCAATCATACAGCCAATATGGCTGCCACAGTGGTCATCTCGTACATGCCAAATCTCCTGGATTGCTTGGTAGTCTTTTGAATTTTGACCCCATCTTTTGATCAATGATTTGCCAACAAAAACTCCTGAAAATCAAAAATCTGCCAAGCATAGCTATTTCCAGCTAAAACAACATTCAATACACTGTTCACGACTACCATAATCTGTCAATCAAGTTGTTATCGACCTTGCAACCAATCAAATTGCAGCTCATGACATGCGCTGATGCAGTTATTGTACACACGTAAGTTGTTTTTCTCGTCAATATTTTAATATTGAGTAATAAATGTATCGTGTATAAAGATAGCAGGCAACCTGTCAAGTATAAAACAGTTCTTGAACTATTTGGAAATATACTCGAAAAGTATAATTTTGGTACCATGTCGAAACGTCCGCTAACAGATTCAACAGAAAATATGCCATTGAAATAAAAGAAATATGTTTGCAAGTTCAACAGTGCTTGGATAGGTGAATTAAAATATGTGAAGCATAGTGAAAAGTGAGAAAGCTTTGTGTACTGCACAACTTGCAAATTGCTCAGAAATTTCTCTGCAAAAAAGAACTAAGGTCACAAAAATTGTTAACAATGTACTTGGTCTCATTTATGACAATCAAGTAACTTTACTATGCAAGGAAAACCCTTTCTCAATGATGATGGACGAGTCTAATGACAGCGGTGATGAAAAGTATGTAACAATTTTTGTAAGGGTGTTTGACAATGACATTCGCAGTGCGACAACCAAATTCCTGGCTATGCCCATTTGCAATATTAGCTGTCTTCAAGAAGTCTTAACAGACAGGCAGATCCCATTGTAGAACCTGGTAGGGTTTAGCAATGACAATGCAATGTAATGGTTGGCAAGAAAAATTCCATCCTCTCTGGAGTTTGTGAACAGCAACCAAATGTAATTGGTCTTGGGTGTATCTGCCATTTGGCTAGTTCCTGCACACACTATGGTTTGAAGAAATTGGCTGGCCCAGTTGAGTAACTTCTGGATGACACCTACTATCACGTTAATTACAGTTCCAAGCGTAGAGAGGTGTATAAGGAATTCTTGGAGTTTACCAACACCGAGGAGTACAAGCTGATCAACCATTGTAGCACAAGGTGGCTGTCACTCCAGAAATGCATTATATGCTTCCTTCAACAGTGGCCAGCTCTTTAGTTCTATTTCCAGAGCCATGAAGATGCTGAGAAGATGGGGAGCAGAGTGAACAGATGCACTGAGGACCTGAAAAACCCAGAGATGAAACTGATGTACCACTTTCTTCTATACATCATGGAACCACTGAATGATTTTAACACCATATTCCAGGCTGGTGATAGGATACCTCTTTGTGGAGATGGAACGAATTCTACGGAAGTTCATGGGAAAGTTTGTGAAGATGAGTGTTATTACTGCATCAGCCAGCATTACAGAGGTCAACTTTATGTCACCAGAAAACCAGCAGGACTCTTTCTCAGCAGTGGGTATGGAAGCCAAGATGTTTCGTTGACAACAATCCAGATGACATTTCTCCAACCCAGCTAAGCTGCTTCTTCAGGAGTGTGAGGTCCTTCTATGAGGAAGTTACAGCAAAGATGATAGCTAAGTTTCCATTTCATGACCAGACCCTGAAGGCCCTTGGTAACCTGAATCCTGAGAGGAGATTGGAGATTTCAGTAGAAGCTGTGCTTAATTTGAGTGACAGACTGGGTACAGCAACTGACAAATAGTGTCAACTTGAAGACAAGTTCAGGAACTTCCAGCTCACCCCTATCTATCTATCTATCTATCCATCCATCTATCTATCCATCCATCCATCCATCCATCCATCCATCCATCCATCTATCTATCTCTACATTGATGCAGTCACACTTGACAATTAAACAACGGGTGGTGCTCGGTCAAGAATATAGGAATTAAGGTAGCGGTAGGACAGACAGAAAAATAGTAATGGGAAAGGTACAAATAAGTGAAAGAATATCAATCTGCGTTTTCAACCCTTCACACTCGGACCAATCCGGCTACCATGGCGGCATAGAGATAAATGAACCTCAACCAGCACAGCTCTGAGAATCACTTGGTCTTACTTGTAGCTGATGATTGCATTGTGAGATACCAAATTAGGAGCTTCTGTAACTGTTGCCGGTAATTTGGTCCATATCTCTATGTTGCGTAGAAAGAAGCTGAACTTAAAGGAGTTTGTCATTGCTGACTTCTGTATGCTGACTTATGTATGAACTTCTTGGTGTGATTTGCCCTGGTTTGTCTAGATGCTAGGGAAAATATTTGCCTGTATCTCCACTAGGTCCTTCGCTATCTTGTATAACATGGTCAGCTGGGCTTTGGTTTTCATGGACGCAAACGATTCCCACTGGAGATGATCCAGCATGGCACTGACGCTGCTAGTATTTCTGTATCTGTTTTGTGTATATCTAGCAGCCCCCCTCTGAACCATCTCTATCTTGTATATCAGGACTTTGTTATGTGGGTTCCACACAGTTGAACAGACTCGAAGCCAGGTCACACAAGTGAGAAATATACTGAGCTTTCTACTTCCTCGTTGCTTATTCAGAGGTTGTGGCGCAGGAAACCAAGGGTGCTGTTCACTTTTTCACTATCTTGTCTATGTGGCGTTTCCAAGAGAGGTCCTTAACAAATTCCACCCCAAGATATTTTGTTGCATACTCAGTTGCTGCTAGTTTGTGCCCCATAAGGGTGTAGTTGGACGTGATTGGAGATTTCGTCCTGTAAACTCTAAGGATGCAACATTTTTTCTGGGTGGAATGACATACCCCAAGTTCTTTTCTTGAGAGCCAGTCGGTTCAGGTCTTCTTGTAGGTTCCTGCAGTCCTTGTGAACATTGATTTTCCGGTAGACTATACAATCATCTGCAAACAGCCTTGTGTTGGATTTGACGCTTGATGGTAGATCATTGATGAACACCAGGAAGATGATGGGACCCAAAACACTCCCTAGAGGTACTCCGCTTACGGTACAACCGGTACTGGGTATGATGTTGCTCCATCTGCGATAACCCTCTGGGATCTATCTGTCAGAAAATCTCTCATCCATTTCAGAGCATTACCCCTGATGCCATAGTGGTCCAACTTACAAAGGAGTCTTTCATGGGGGACACAATCGAAAGACTTACTAAAGTCAAGGACCGCAAGATTATACTGCTTTCGTCTGTCTATAGATTTGGCAAGCTCACCGACAAGGGTTAGGAGTTGTGTTTCACAGCTTCGTCTGGCATGGAAACCTTGGCAGTCTGTTAGGATGCTGAAGTGATCTAGAGGATGCATCATGTTGCTGACTATGATGTGTTCAAGCATTTTGCAGCAGATACATGTAAAGGAAATAGGTCGATAGTTGCTGGCCTTGAATCTTTTTCCATTTTTGAAGATAGCAGTGACATTTGCTGTTTTCCATACATCAGTGATTGAACCTGTTGATAGACACTTCTGGTAAATATGACTCAGATATGGTCCCCTACCTCAGACCTGCCCGTTTCACTCAGGGAGAAACACCATTAGATGTCTTCTGGGTAGACATGAGCAGAGTTTCCACACCCTTGAAGAAACCCAGATTCCCAAATCGAGTGAAGCTCTCATTGGCAGCACTCAACTTGCTACACAGTAATGCAGAACCTGAGTGCTGTTTCAGCATGTTGAGGAAGATTCAGACAGATTCGTGGAAATTTAGGTGGAAAAACTGTGTCGTCATTAATATCGTGTAAGATAAATGCAAAGTGTGACTGTTTTGAACTCGGACCTTGAAATGGTTTGTGTATCGCTGCAAAAAGAGCTTCTCTACAAGACTTAAAAACAATCAACACATGTTGAAAGAAACTAAGTTGTTTGAGTGTTTGAGGTACCAGTGTGTCATTAGCTTTTGAAGCACAGACAGTGATTCTTGTGAAGGTTCTTCAATTATTTTTTTATGAGAATAAGAAAATAACATATAAGAAAATTAATAAAGTTGAGTAACTATTATTCATTGTAGTTATTTTACTTAGTTTTGGTATGATTTACACTTAAATTTATGACAAAAATGGTTGTTACGCTAATCTCCCTGATTTGGACCCAATCTCCCTGATTGTGAACACAAATCTTTCTGATTTGGTCCCAGAAAACTTGGCATGTATGTCGACTTGAAAATCTTGTTATCACTTCTCCTGAATGGATGGTCATATCAACATGGCTTTTTTAAATAGTTACTTTTTTATCGCTTATTACAGAAATATTTGTCCTTGCCTGCTATTGTTCATAGGAAATGACCGTACAAAAAGAAATTCAGCCTTGAAGACCATGAATTTAAATACTTCACATTGATAATTATATATCGTTCTCATCTTTTTTTTTAGAACTGCAATAAAAGTTACATTGGCAAGAACTCTGTTGCAAGTACTTTGTGTTTTTTAAAATATATGTGAAATTTAGCTTCTAATGTATGTTACATTTAAATGCGAGCTTTAAATGTTTAAATTATTGACCTCCGAATCCTCGCCCTTATGCCTACTCTCTCTCTCTCTCACACACGCACACAAAGTTTATGCAGATATTATGGGTAAATCTAACTCCACTCTTTATCAATTTTAGAAATATGCAGTAGAGTGGTATGAATATTCATTACTAAAACAACTAAGTAGCAAGGTCAAACACATGACACGTATACCAGGGCAAAAAATAAACAAGTTCACTTTGCAGAAAGATTTACTCGGAAACATTCAGAGTAGTCAAGAAGTTACAGTGTTTCTTTTACTAGCTTTGAGACTGCTGAGTTGAACATTGTTGTAGCACCCAATGGTCAAAGTTGATCGACAAGGTATGCCAATATAAAGCTTGAGTAGTCGTGGGGAAAGTGGTTTGCACTGGAATGATAACGACATGAAGATCAATGTGAAGAAGACCAAGGTCATGAGAGTTTGAAGAGAAGGAGGTAAAGATCTGAATATTACAATCGACGGAGAAAGAGTAGAACAAGTGAGAAAGTTTAGATATTGAGGATCTTTGATCTCACATGACGGAAGGTGCCAGGATGAAGTAAAAACAAGGATTGGAATGGCCAAAGGTGCATTCAACAAGAGGAAAGAATTGCTAACACAACAAATGAGCGAAGAACTCAAGAAAAAGATTGTCAAATCCATTGTATGGAGTACAGCGCTCTATGGCTCAGAAACGTGGACGCTGAGAAAGGAAGAAAAAAAGAGGCTAGAAGCATTTAAGATGTGGATATGGAGATGTATGGAGAAAGTTAGTTGGAGTGACCGAAAGACAAATGAAGAGGTCCTAAGATTGGTCGACGAAAAGAGAACTTTATTGAATGTTATGCTCAAGAGGAAGAAGTGGATCGGACACATTTTAAGAGTTTAAGAGGTGAAAGCCTGTTAAGAGAAGTCATAGAAGGCAGAATGGAGGGAAAGCGACCAAGTGGAAAGCATAGACTCATGCTACTGGACGATCTCGAGGAGAATAACCCATATGCGAGCGTGAATCGTAGACCTGATTCTAAGGGAAGAGTGCCGGAGATGGATGCCTCGAACCTGCCTTAGGGCAGAAAACCAATGATGTTGAGTCATGGGAAATTTAAACACGACGCACCTTCCTGCATCTGTAGTATCGTCAATGGAATGTTCAAGCTTTTAGTACTACGTGTCTATCCTTTCCATTTCACAAGTACATATGTTTAACCGTCATTCCTTTTGTCTTCTTGTTTGCCGTGTAGCGATAACTCTTGTAAAATATGCCATCTGTATCCTCTTCCTTCAAATCTTCCAGTATATAAACGACTTATAAATCACTTTCCTGATTTTAAATATTTCCTTTGTAAAGTTACAAAAATAGCCCTTTTCAAACATTGCTGTGCAATTTGAAGTTCTGTTTCATCGATTTTAAATTTAAGCCTTCCAAATATATCAGTTATCAAGTAACTGAATAGATTGATTCATATTTTTGATCAGTTCTCTTCTTGGTTTGCTTCAGCTGGAGTCATGTATATTGATCTGTGATGAGTGTTAGTCTATCCCTCAATTAGCTTTGGTAAAGCGTCATCCCATGTTCTGGTTTCATTTTATGAAATACTTCCACATTCTGGTCTATGGGGTACTGTTAAACATTTCCACTACAGATGCTGTGTTGTCTGCGTAAGTTGAAAAGTATTCAGTGTTTTACTTTTCAGACAAATCCTTAACTTTCCTGTTGTAAAACTGTTTTCCTTCATCAAACTATCTTTTCAGGTTTCCGTGCTATTTCTCTAAAAGTGTTGTATATGTCACCTTTTTTTTTTTTTTGTTTATTTAAACCGGAATAAAAACATGCAGAGAATACTTTATGATTGATTCATTATATTTAGGTCTTATCAAGAAGTCAACAGGATGACCGTTTTCATAATGCACTTTTATTTTTAAACAATTGTAATGTTTCTTTAATCCTTCGAAATGTATGAATGATTTTAGATTTATGTAGAATTTTGTCATTTCTATTGTTGATTCTTAAACAACTACTTGATATACTGAGTAACCATGTGTTGCTCTAAATCTAACATTGCTCTGCATAAATTATGTCTCTAGTTTGTGGAATTGTTGTAACTTGGCGTTGTAAAGTTTCCAAGATATTTAGTTTGTACTGTAAATTTAGCCGAATACAAACTTATCTTTTTTTTATTTAATGTTGTATGCGAGTTGGTTGGTGTACAAAATTACTACTCGCTAAAACTTTTGATATACTGTTCTATCATCTTGTACTAAAATAAGTAATTTTAATTGTCCGTGTATTTGCATGAGATGGCCATTTAAGTGGAGAAAAGCTCTCAAGCTAAGAACCTGAAGAAGACTTCGCCAAGGGGCAGTATTCTTTGTACCTATTTGAAACGGGGACAGAACCAAGAACCCTAGCGGTGTAAAGCGTGTATGTTACCACTTCATTATCCACGCCCTTCTGGCACTCTGAAAATAGGATTGTGGTCTGTGATGTCCCATTGATGCATTTCCATTTTAATTTTTACTGAAGAAAAAATAGTACGTGTTATCATGTGTTATCATTACATTTAAGAATTATCTGCTCATGTTGAAAATTTAAGAAGCTAAAGTGACATTTTTAATGACGTTAAGACAGCATATACTTGAGATTTTGACAGAAAATGAATTACAGTACACAACAATGCCTTTAATTACAACAGTTTTCATAGCCAGATGCCGGAAACCCAATTTTGTCATCTATACCCATTAGGTGTTCTCCAGCTTGGCTATAAGTCGCTAGAAACATACCTCATACGTCAGTCGTTGTATTCATCTGAAACTTCAGCATAATATTACTGTTCAAGGGGTACCCTGATATTCTAGGACTCTCATTTCGCTTGCGTTAGCAAACATCTATGTCGTAACACCGTTCACGGGCGATTCACAGCATTCCACAAACTTCTTTGTAGTGTACTTTTACATTGGATCGAAGGTGTGAATGTTTCCTTTTCATTGGGCTAATGTAAAGATAAGGAAAACAACATAATCATTCAAAATATAAATCTCAAACATTGTACATTCTCTCTTTGCCTTTGGTCATTAGGACACTCACAGTTCAAACAGATACACACATAATCTTGACTTTAAATATGTGCATGTTGGAAACTAAGTACCTAATGATGATTAATGTGTAAATTACGTTGAACCTTCCATCGTCTTCATTGGCTTGTATGTGTTATTTTGGTCGGAAACATACATATTGTATATTACCTTGAAGAGTGAACTGTCACGTTGATCATCACAGTAGGTTCAGCAGTGTAGAGCAACACAAAAACACTTACGGTTGAATTTAGACTGATCGAAATTCGTTACCTCGTTTCCATTATAAAGTCTCTATTGTAGTTTAATTTTCAGACCATACCGAATAAACTACACAAAACTATAAGAAAAAAAGAACGAACAGAAGGATAGAAGAAAAGAAAAAAACGATTCTCAGAGTGAACAAAATAGTACATGATATTGTCTAAATCTGAATCATTTAGAACATAGAAAGAAAGAAAAAAACACACGTGATAAAAAAAATTACATGTGTGTGGGTAAGTCGGTTTGACGATCAATACGAGAACTTTAGCAAAATATGCTTTTTCTTCAATAAAAATATATCAAGATTTTAGACTTCATGAAAAACCATGGATCCATGTGTTACAACTCAAGGTCTTACAAAATATGCAAAGAAAGAAAGTGAAACCAACAATATAAGTAATATCAACAAACAATTTATTTCCCTATAATACAAAGTGAAATTCAAGATACTTACAATATTGTGAATCAAATTCCAAATAATCCTAAATGTCCTAATCACAAGTCCAAAAGTATAGAATGTTCCAAATGAGTTCCAATAGTCTTGAATGTCCTGATGTAACACAATGATTTAATCCAGAATGTCTTTCAATGAATTCACAAAAGTACAAAGTAATGTATTAATTCAAAATGTCAATTAGTAATTCCAAGTTATATATTAAGTAAATAATTCCTCTCAAAATATATCTGATTTCAACGGCACAAACTATAAAATTTGATTTCAAATTGACTCCCACAGACTGATCTAAAACAAGAATGAATTATTTGTTTACCAAATCCCTATTTACACACATTTTCACTTGACCTATATCATAACAGAATGTGAATCAATAAAATGGTTATAAAAACAGTCGGACTGTCAACAAGAATGGCCTTGAACTCAGATGTTTGTAAACATTTTGTGTACAAGTGACCAGAATCTAAAGTACAACTTACCTTCATGGACAAGATTAAAACACACATCCCAGATTAAATATACATAACACCTTCCCTCACAAAAAAAAAGAGTTATGCAATAAAACTTCTTTTACAAATTTGTCAAATATGCATATGATACTATAACAATCAAAATTACATAGGAAGATGTCTTATGAATTACACTAAGCTTAATTAAACAATAAAGCAATATGGTGCTTCTATACACGTGAGAGTGCATCTGCAATCACATTATCTTTTCCCCTGATGTGTATAATGTCAATGTTGTATTCTTGCAGCATTAAACTCATCCTGGACAATCTTTGATTTTTGTTTAAATTTTGTTAATGAAAGCAAGGGGATTGTGATCACTGAATACAACAATCGGAGAAAGAACTGAACTGACATACACTTCAAAATGTTGCAAAGTCAATATCAAAGCCAAACATTCCTTCTCAATTGCCGAATCATTTTTCTGGTGCTTATTTAGTTTCTTAGAAAAATAGCAGACTGGATGATCCACACCATTTATATCTTCTTGAATCCATACTCCACCAACCTCTACATCACCTACATCAACAGACATTTTAAATAATTAGCTGAAATTTGGTGCTGAAAGAACTGGCGCACTTCTAAGTATGGCCTTTAATTTGTCAAAAGATTCCTCAAATTTTTTTTCAGACCAATGAAACTTGGATTTCTTACTCAACAAATTTGTCAGAGGTTCAGGAATTATGAAAATATTTGAGCAAAATTTCCGATTATATCCAGCCATACCTAAGAATCGCTTTTGTTGCTTTTTACTACCAGGTACCGGGAATTCAGAGATAGCCTTGACCTAAGCTTCTACAGGTTTAACTTGACCTTGCCCCACAATATGTCCTAAATATTTGACAGAAGCGTGGCAAAACTCACCTTTGCACAGATTAACCATCAGGTTTGCATCACTGAGTCGATTGAAGAATTTCCGAATGGTTTCCAAGTGATCTTCCCAAGTGTCGTTGTAGATAATGACGACATCGATGTACACGTCACAATAATCTAGACCAGATGTTAACATGTTCATAAGAAGTTGGAATGTATCACTTTATATTGATAAAGCCCATCTGGAGTTGCAAATGCCGAAATTTCTTTTGCTCTTTCTGTGAGTGGAATTTGCCAGAATCCTTTTAAAAGGTCAAACTTGGTGACATATTTCGCATTTCCAATTTTGTCTATGCAAGCATCTGATCTTGGTATTGGAAATGAATCCGTTTTGGTGACACTGTTGACTTTTCTATAGTCAGTACACATGCAGAATGTATTATCTGGTTTAGGCACAAGAATACATGGTGAACTCCAGTTACTTTTACTTGGTTCTATAGAATTATTCTCCAGTAAATATTGAATTTCTTTTTTCAAATATTCCTGATTGAGAGGATTCATCCTATAAGGATGTTATTTCACAGGTATAGAATCTACGATATCAACGTCATAACAGAGTTTATTTGTTCATGTTGGAACATCAGGAAACAAGTGCTCATACTCATGTAATAGCTGTTTTAGTTAATTTCTTTCCTGTTGTTGTAGACGTGAAAGTTTTTGGTCCAGATTGTTTAATATTTCTGAATTCTGAAGTTTGGTTAAACCAAAGTAACTGCTGTCAGATTGCATTCCATCTTTAACATCCTCACTGTGTGGGACAGGTACAACTAAACTGATTGAATAATTAACTGTTCTATCTCTGTCAAATTACTCTTTCAACATATTTATATGACAAAGTTGTTTCTGTTTCCGCCTCCCAGGAGTATTAATGATATATTTTAAGTCATTTACTTTCTTTTCAACTGTATACGGACCATAAAATTTACCTGGAAGAGGATTTTGAAGTATGGGCAAGAGAGCCAGAACTTTATCACCAGGCTGAAAACTCCTTTAGTTTGTATTTCTGTCATACCTTAATTTCATTTTTGACTGAGTAGATTGAAGATTAGTTCTTGCTACTTTACAAGCCTTTGACAAACTTATATTTGAAATCAGAGACCTAGTCAAGAAGATTAATCTTTGAATCTTCATTTGAAGAAGTTTCTTTTTCAATAACTTCAATGGGCCACCTACAGTATGTCCAAAAACCAGTTCAAAAGGACCAAAACCCAATGATTCTCGAACTGGTTCTCTGACAGCAAACATCAGCAACTGAACACCCTCATCCCAATCCTTTCCTATATCAAAGCAATATGACCGAATCATATTCTTCGAAGATTAAATCTTTCCAAAGCCCCTTGACTTTCCAGATGATACGCAGTAAGATTTAAACTTGTGAATGCCTAATTAATGTATAACTTGTTGAAAAATTCCAGACATGAATTTTACCCTTGATCAGACTGGACAGATTTGGGAAGGAAAAACAAAAACAAAAAACAAAAAAACAATTTACCAAAGCTTTTACAATGGTTTTGTTTTAATATTTCTCAAAAGGAATTGCCTCTGGAAATCTTGTAAACGTACACATTATGGTCAACAAGTATTGGTTGCCTGACTTGGTCTTAGGTAAGGGACCGACACAGTCTACCATTATTCTGCTAAATGGTTCGTCAAATACAAGAATAGGTTGCAGATGAGTCTTAGGTATCTTCTGATTGGGTTTTCCTACCATTTGACAAGTGTGACAAGATCTACAGTATTTAGAAACATCACTTTCAAGTTTCGGCTAATAAAAATGATTCAAGATCTTGTGAAAAGTCTTATTGACTCCTAACTGACCAGCTAAGGGAGTTTCATGGACTAGACTAAGAATTTCCTGTCGATATGATCTCGGAACGACAATTTGATAGCTCACTGACCACTCGTCACCAACAGGTACCTCAGGTTGTCTCCATATTCTCATAAGGACCCCATTTTTCACAAAGTAACAATCTGGGACTTGTGTGGCTTCAGTTTCACTAATAGCCCTCTGATACAAACAG